>OZ025214.1:12099162-12424162 GCA_964019055.1 Anthopleura xanthogrammica | reverse complement strand
TAGACGATGGTATAGCTTGTATTCAATTATTACCCTCTCTTCGATGATGGGGACTGGTAGAGCCAGAAGAACGACTCCAGCAAGAGCACAAGCTGATCCAATGACTTTGCCAAAGAATGTTCCTGGATACATATCGCCATATCTGTAGAGAAGAAAACATCGTTCTCTTGATAACTTGTAAGTACTGGTAACTCTAGAAATAATGCATATGTCTGGAAACTGTTATGATAAATATAGTGATTTTATTTAGCCCGTGGTAGAAAGATAACTATTCAGTTTGGTTCATTCTAGACCTTTTTTCGAATTCTTAAAATACCACTGTGTTCCTTGATTACAGATTTACTCAGGGCTAGCTCTCATTTTAGCTTGAAAATATTCACAAATATCAACAGTAAAGTCAGTAACGAATACAACTTTAACAATACAAACACTTTGAAATTCCATGTGCGTTTAAAGAAACACATGAATGAAATACAGAAAATTGAGGCTATCCTGATCAATGAACAATTTAAAACTGGTGCTATTTTCCAATAAAAAAATAGATAATTAACTCAGAATCTTAGTTACCATGGTTACCTCGTGGTTACCTGTTACCTTGGTTACCCAGTGTGCAATTGGCTGTGTTTTCTTAACGCTAGCTGGATTCCTTTTTTCTTGGTAACTATGGTTACGTTTGGTATAATTTTAAAATTTATTACGATGTGACGTCATAACTTACCCTAAGGTTGTCATGGTTACAAGTGTGTACCAAAATGCTGCAGGGATACTCGTGAAGCCGTCTTTGTTTTCGGTGCCTCCATCTTCAACCAGGAAGATTAATGTTGAAAACATGACCATGAGAGCGAGGAAGGAGAAGAGAATACCACCTAATTCTCCAGCAGCCTGGCCAATCGACAGCAACAAAGTCTGAAATTGTTCTGAATGCCTTGCTAATTTAATTACTCGAAAAATTCTAAAAATACGAAGAATAGTAATGATAGACTGAAGCTCATCACTCTTGGTGTCGATCAATTGTTCCATGATACCAAAATAATAGGGCAAAATTCCTACCAAGTCTACAATGTTAGACAAATCCTTTATAAATTCTAATCGATCAGGGCATGAAAATAATCGAGAAAAGAACTCAAATGTAAATACCGCAACACAGAAAGAGTCCATGCAGAAAAATTCCTTCTCAAAATAATCTCCACATTTCTTTTTTAAAGCGCATTCCAACGTTTCTCCAACGATGAGACAAATGTTTATCACCACGACCAGGACGAAAAAATAGCTGAACATTGCAGCTGCCATGGAGCTTTTAAAGTCAGTTAAAAATGCGTGCAACTTTTCTCTACCACCATAAACGTCTGGAATCTTCTTCTGGATCGCTATTGCCTCCTCTTCGAGGTTATTTTCAAAGTTTATGTGCTCACAGCAGCAATCCGAGACAAATGCTTCAGGAATCCCGAAAAATGCGAGTTCGTCACATATCGATTCCATGCAATCTGGCGTCGAAATGTGAAACTTTCCAGTACGATAAAAGTCCAGAATATATTTGAACGTTACTGGGTCTCGATCGAAGAAATATTCATTCCTTTTCTCATCGAAGAATTGTGTTTTTCTATTTCCTCCAAGTAAAGTATCAGGAAAGCGAGCTAAGTTCTTTTTAAGGATTTCAAAGTATACTCCACCAACGTTGAAGCGTTGTCTCTGAGCATATTTAGGTATTGACTGTAAGTTTTTTAACGAAGTGTGAACACCGGGTACAGACACTATTCCTCCAATTCGAAGCACTGCATTACGTTGAGCCTTCGGCGACTTTGTATTGTTTTGTTTCGAAGGATTGAGCTCGCTAATTCTATCCATTTGCGACTTACAACTTTCCTCTCGTAAGTTCTACTTCTTTCTTCAATGAGAATTAGACCAGGAATAAAAGCAGTTGTAAATCAGTCTCCATTCTAAACCATAACATCTATTAATGATAAAAGACCTGCATGTCCACATCGTCGGTTTGTTTAACCATTTACACAATTTTTATCGGCATCAAAATATTCAATCCCGCAAAAATTGTTACAAGAAAAACGCAGAGGCATTCAGAAAGAATCTCGTAATTTTCCCTCGAATTAAAAAAAAAAAATCTCACCTACAATTTTGAGTATATTTGAATATAATAGTTTTTATTTATTTCGGCAGCAAATAGTGCTTCGTACTGTTAATTCCCTTGGTCATCCGATTTTGAATTCTGTTGGAGTTCCATTGCAATTTAATTCCCCAAAACCGCAACCTTCGAAAAAGGCGATCCATGTCTTGAATTGTTAATAGCATTTAATATTTCATCCACTTGTAAGAGCACGTGTGAGTCAGCAAACTTCAACTCTTTATCACCAATAATTCCAAATTTTAAAGAATCTTACGCAAAATTGCGCAATGTATCATACTCAAAAATCTGAACTACTCCAAGAAGCATCATTTCAAAAAGCAAGGAAACAGAAAAAAATAAAACATTTATAGGTTATTCAATGATTATGAACTGTGGTCTTCGTTATCATTTGTCGTAAAGATATTTTAAAACTTCGAACAGCTTTCATAATATTTTCACGCCTATAGAATTATGGGAGTGCTTTCGCCATTTTATCTTGAGAAATGATGCCACATAATACTATACAAGGTTATAATTGAATTTCCCTTTAATTTAATTAAAAACAATTTTAGTTCAAAATTATATTTACTAAGTCATTCAAAACCTTGAATTTTAAGATGGAATGATTATTATAATCCAAAGCGATATAATATATATTTTGCTTTAAAAAAACATTTTTTTGTCGTCCAAATTCATAAATGACCTTGCTTAACATATATGAATGTAAATTTCGAATATGAAAAAAACTACAGGTTAAAGATATGATTATTTGTTTGTCATCAATTTTTTTTTCTTGTAAAATATTTTCGGCCGAGAAAAATAGCTTGATGACAAAAAAATATTCACATAAAAAAAACATAAAACTACACATTTTTTTATGGATGAAGTAGAATATAATATGTAGATATTTATCTGGTGTTGTTGTGCATGGTAAGATGATTAAGAAATGATTTTACTGATAAAACATCAAACTCTTTAATGTTTGAAAAGAATGTTATTTAAACATGAAGTCTGGATATTAGGAGCTGTTTTAAATAGGGAAAATCTTAAAACGTTTATAGTATAGCGTCAAACGTACTACAACTACTAGAATCCCTTACTCACATTCTTTTGCTCAGTTAACTAGCATATTACAATATACCATTTCACGGTTGTCGTCGCTCAACCTCAGCCTCGATAGTGTGTAATATATTCTTTAGAATTTGACTACAGCTCACGGTGATTTAAGGAATGTACACATTATCAAACAATAGACCATTTTCGAGATGCACGAGCGCTTTCAAAAATATCTATTGAAACACTTAAAACTTCCACGGGCTTTAGTCAAATTCTAAAGAATAAATTTCACGCTATCGAGGCTGAGGTTGTGCGACGGCGTGAAATGGTCTATTGAAAATTGTCTTACAAATCTCGTAAGGAAGAAGAATTTGAATAAAAAGGAAATTACGCAAAGCATTCTGGTAGTGGTAGTAAAATTACGCCATTATGCAAACGAGTTCAATCCCTGGACTCGGTCCCATGTGAGTTGTTTGTTGGTTCTCTCCTGAGCTTCGAAGATTTTTCTCTGGTTCCTCCGGTTTTCCTACCTCCGCAAATATCAGCTTCTAAATTCCAATTTGAAAGAATTATTTGATCGACTGTCTCCAATTTGTTGTATAAACTAAAAACATTGACACTGAAATCATCATCACCATCGTCGTCGTCGTCGTCGTCGTCGTCATCATCATCATCTTGCTGATCATGGAAAGACAATTATTTTACTGTCTCCAATTTGTTGTATAAACTAAAAACATTGACACTGAAATCATCATCATTATCATCGTCGTCGTCATCATCATCATCATCCTGCTGACAAACTTACAGGCTTTGAATTAACAGCGGTTTGAACAAAACCTACGTGATCAATGTTCTCAGTATTTCTCGTTTATTTAGACTCATTAAAAGGACTAGTACTGATGGCCACAAAAATAAGACATTACGTAGTTTCTAAGTGTTACTAACTGACTCACTTCGCTTATTATCAGGATTATTATCAGTATTATAATAAGTATATGAGTCCAACGTCAGTTTTAGCTGTTCAGTCATGGGATTTGATTTTACGTTGCGGTCAAAGTGGGATCCCAGATCGGAGCGTCTCAATGAGATTAACCATCAAGCTTCAATTGCGAACGACCAATCACAGCGCGCGAAATTCTACATCTATATATATTCAAGTCTAAAATTATACAAATAATCATTAATCGCAAGATATTAATTATCCAATGGTATTTAACCTTAAAAACTTAAATTAACCGTCAATCTTCAAAAAGCCGATTTTTTTATTTTCAACTGTGAGAGTTACCCTCCCCTTATTGATATTCTTAGGTCGTCTACACTGCTAATGCGTGGCCTTCCTTTGAAGTCGTATTAAAGTTTTTTTTTGATCAGATGTGGAGATGAAGGAAATTTAATCATCATATAAAAAAGCTTTAACTGTTCTGACGTTTCGGACGTTTACTCCTTCGTAGGAGTAAAATGGAGAGGAAATCAGAAGAAGAGTTGTTTCGCGGGGATACTAGGAGGAAAATCTCTAATCGTAAGGAGTTAAAGACCAAAGCTAAGCACTATTTCAAGCACTAGATCAGTAGATCATAGCACAAACTTTCAATTTTGTACCTTAATTATATGTTTAAAAAGTGTGAAAAATGATGAGATTTTTAAAAGGCTCAAAATGGAGTGCTTGAATACGTCAAACAGACTCAGAACTTCGAAAGCTCGTCTCAGTTTGAAAACTTGACACTAATTTAAAATTTCGATAATTGTTGTTTCCTAGTCCGAGTAAAGGTGTAGAGAGACGCTTGATTGGACAAGAGGTCAAACTCAGTTTACAATATCAACCCGTAGAAAAAACAGGTTATCTTTTATTTAAGTTTACCACAAAACCTGTTAAACCAGTTAGATGAATGGAATATCTTGATCGAAATACGTCACCTGGTTAGTGATGTAATAAACAAGGTGAAAGAGAACAATGGCGGCAAAAATGGAATTTTACCCTTTTGGGTCGATTTTGGTCAAAAAATAGCTGAAAAAAGCGTAAGTTTTTAATTATAAAGAATACATTTATTACTTGTTAGTTTATATACAAAGATTATTGAATTATTTCTGTCTGTTATTATTATATTTACCCGCAGCACGAACCAATTGTTCGTTTTAACGGCTATAAAAACTCAGCATCTATGAAGATTTTCGACCCGTTTTTAACATCAAAGAATTTGTAGAATATATGATAAGAGGTGCTACTTTTGAGTGGGATGTTCTGTAGTAGTTAAAGCACATTATAATTAGCGAGATCATTAACTATATCTGTCACAAGATGGAATATTTTGGTTAAGGATAGCGGTGAAGGTGTCTGTCAGATCGAAACAATTTGAACACAAACACACCAACAATTGAATTCAAAACATTTTACAACTTAAATTTCGCATGTGTTTTTTAATTGCTGGGGTTTCTAACATTTTCTTTATCCCAACGTTCTAGATGACCGTTTGAATTTGGGTTTTCTTTCACTGTCAATCAAATGTCATTCGGTAGCTTTTGCACTTTTGACTTGAAACAATTAGAATACGAATTGCAGGCGATAGTTCAAAGCTAAATAGCAGGGTTCGGGTAATAATGAAAACTTCTGAGAATTCAAGTCATGTCTTTACGGAGTGATTTTAATCGCTTTTGGGATTAGGTTTGTATTGATTTATTAGAGTTTTGGAAATGTTACGCTCACTAACCATGAAGTTACGATTCACTGGAGCGGTGTTTGCCCTTACCATCAATGGTACATCTCACCATAGTTAATGGAGTGGAATGGTTTGGAAACCTATTGTTGTAGGTTTTTGTTCGACTTTTTTATTGTTATATGACGTTGACCGTGCACAGAGAAGGAAAAGTAGCAGCGTTTGTTCATCGTAAATTAGGAAACACAGACGATTTTTTTCTCAGAAATATTCTAAAAAAGGAGATATTTGTTTATTATTCCTATATGACAGAGATTAATTGTTTACTAAAAAGGGAATCACCTTTTTGAACTTTTTTTCTTTTACCATCTAGTAACTTAACTGTATCTGCGCGGAATTATTTTCCCCCTTCTTCGTAATCTTAGCATGAAAATTTTACTCTTTCATAATGTTCGTACATGAAAATAGTACGGAAACTAGTATATTCAGCCATACTTGCTTTGGTTCATTGTGCACGGTCAATATCACGTGATAGTACGTTTCAACATCGCTAGCCATACAAAAGCCTAGAACAATAGGTTTCCAAACCATTCCACTCCATTAACTATGATCTCACCCAAGGCCCTACCGTTATCACCGTTTGCATAATGGCCTTTTCTATAGCTTACTGCGATTCTCAATATTCTGCGAACTCGGTAGTTGCGAGTTTACTTTTGGAATTTGGTTTTTTACTGCCGCCAGTCAAAAATATCAAACTGAGGTACCAGGTACGACTGATTAGTTTTGATTGACAGCAGCGAAAAACCGGTTTCACAACAAGCTGTTGAAATGTCTGAGTTCGCAGAATTTTGATAATCGCAGTAACATAATGCCAGAATGATTTTTTTCCTCATGAGAATAGTCCTTTGAAGGATTTTCTGTCCTGTGTTGATCATTTAGCTTAGTTTTGATCGATTTTATCATCCGAGGATGCTCGTTCTTGATCGATTAAGAGTTTACTGAATTTTCATTTTTGCACAGTAGCTTATCAGTGTCAAGCTTAGCAAATCTCATGAGATAATAGACTTGCATAGTTGGCTTAAAGTGCCTATGACACATCTGACTATTTTTCCAGTATAGATTCTACATGAGGTGAGCTGTTGACTGGCCAGAAAAAATAGTTTGAGTGATGCATCTCGAAGTTATAAAGGTTTTTCCATGCCATATGCTAATGAATGTGACTTAACTGTCTACATAGACCAAGAAGACTTTATTTGAAAGTTGGCAAATTTACAGACGTTTGTATGACAGGGGGTATAATTACGCCATTGTGAGTTTTCTCTCGTACTAAGAGGGTTTTTTCCAGGTTCTCTAGTTTTCCTCCCTCTGTAAAAACTCAACTTGTGAGTTGAGAGTTGTGTGCATAGAAAATATAATGAAATGGTAGTGTGTGTGAGTGACAGTGGGCCAAATTGGAAAATCTAAAATCATTGCCGGGTACCAACATTGAGCATAAAAGTTGAGACCGAAATGGTACAGGAGCCGAAGTACGTTAGTTACAGATATATCTAGTGATACAACTCATGCATTGTCAGAAGGCATGGAGGCTTTTAACATATGTTTCATATCGATTATGTATCTCAAATGAATACACCAAAGGATAACTATGTCATTTCCAAGAATAAAGTTTAGTCTCAACTTCTATGCCCGGGGGGTACTCCCTATAATGGACTATACGGGGATGCTCCGCCCAAAAGGGGTACTTTTTTCAGGCCGCACGTATCGCAAAGGGTGGAAATTTGTGAGTTTTTGTATAAAAAGGGGTAGATTTTCTTCAAAGGTATATGAAAGGGGTACCTTTTCAGGCAAAAAGGTATACAAAAGGGGTACGTTTTTGCTGAAATTTAGTATAGAAAAGGGTAAGGGGTCGAGTTTCCGGGCGGAGCATCCCCGTATGAAACGAACCGAAGTACCCCCCCCCCCCCGGACTTCTATATATGTTCTACTTCTATTGAGCCCGACAATGATTTTTCACTATAGGGTATACTGAATTTGTAACCTGCTATTAAAAAAGTCATTTACTTATGCATATGTATTTCTTTCTAAATATTTGGCTCTTTTAGCATATATCCTCTTCTGAATTTCGGTACTTAATCCAAGAAATTCCTCAGAACTTTGTAATACACGGCACGGTTTGAGAAATGCCACTTCAGCACACTTTTCCATGACATCTTCAAGATTGTAGTTTTCCGCTACTTTATAAATTCCAAGACAATTTGAGTCTTCAACGCTTGAGATTAGAAACTTGCAGCACAGATGTTTGACTTCACGCACTTGGTATTCTTCGGCAAGTTTGAGGAGAAATTTATAGTTTTCGTCTGGAAAGGAATTAGACAAAGAAGTTAGAAAAACGAAGATTTTTCAAACTCTTAAAAGATTTTAGCGAATTCTCTGCAAATGCATTAGATTTAGTTAGAAAGAAGAAGATTTTATCCTCGGATCTCAATTTTCCAAATTGGTAATCATTAATGGATGGATAAGTAATTTATAAAATTCGTGTTGTATCGGGTATACATTACTGAATTCAGTAAACCGTGACACAATCGATTTTGAAACGCTACTCGTGTTATTCCAAATTTTATCATGTGATGCACTTTTTGGCACCACGTGATGCACTTTTTGGCACCTCGTGATCACTTCGACACATAGTCTGAGCACCGCAAGAGGTAACGGCGCCGTTTGTCGCGATCGCTGCAACCGTTAAAGTTGCACGCTTCAATTTAGCGTATATATCTTTATTTCCTTATTAGTATATATTTAATTTTTTTGCATATATTTAGTTTCCTATAGTTTCTATACTTGTAAATATTAGCGTAATTCAACCCTGTAGGCTGCAATGCTTTTATAAATAAACTATCTATCTAAAGAAAATAGTTTTGAAAATTGAAATTTGGATTTTCCTTCCTGCCAACCAAACATCATTTCATAGACATTGCAATTTTGAATTGGAACAGTTTGGAAAAATAGAAATTGGAAACGATAATTCATAGGTTTAAACGTTTAGACGTTTAAACCTTCATATCTTAAAGACGCATCACTCAAATCAAGAAATAATTTAGCATTCGACTATTTACTTCATGTAGAATCAATATTGAAGGCATTGGAAAAAAGGTTATGTGCACTTTAACATATGCCTCAGTAGTCCGTTTGCATGCTGGCTTTAAATACCAGGATTTCTAGTTCAAATTTTTATTCCGTCATAAGAATAGTAAGAGAGTTGGTAATAATGAACTGGTAAACGAGATTGTGCAAGGGATAGAGGTCGTTTTAACCGTAATAATAACCCTGGAAAGATTTCGTGTTAATACCCGTAGCTAACCTGACCGGACATGAACAGAGAGTTGACTGAGTTAAAGGTAGTTCAAGCTCACAACAGGACACGCATAACATCACAAGATTAACATATGACCGTTAAGATAAGAATTGTTTTTATAATTATTATCGCGGGTCAGCGCTTTTCTAGCCTAATAAAAGTATAAAATCAATACCGAATTTCTGTCTGATAATACAAGAGGAATTCAAATAATTCTAGTCGTCCCTTCAAGTCAAAAGTGCATTGCAAGATAATTCTGCAATAGCTGTTTTAAAAACTTATATTTTAACTACTAATCTACTCACATTCTTTCAGTATTTTTAAACATTAAAGTATTAAACGTGATAAAAATTGCATAAACCAATGCTAAAATGTGCTTTAACTAAAATAAGAATAATTTCTTACAAAAAAACAGAGCGAAAGAAACAAAAGACTAACAAAAGAAGATTAGATCGTCGGATCTCAAATTTCCAAATTGGTAATAAATAATATCGTAGACTGTCAAAAGTTTATGTTTTATGAAGTGTAAAGAAATCTTTTTTTTTGTCGTGGTAACGTTTATAATGTATATTATATCGACCTTAATCACTATTACCCAACACCTACCATTGATTTGCTTTTCTTGGGAAATTATATCCAAGTAAATGACTTTTAGAAAAACACCAAATTCCTCTCTTCTCTGGCTTGGTAAATCTATTTGTTTGGCGTTTTTTTCGCTGAAGTCTGACGTTAGCATTTTTTCAAACACGGGAGAAGACATCGAAAGAATGCATTTATGGACGTTAAACTTGGTGTTTTCGACGACGAGCACCAAATCACTGAAGTGTTGAGAGATTGTAAAGTCATAATCTTCAACATTATTCAACTGTGCCATCTTCTTTGATGTTGTTGAGTAGGGACGAGAACTGTCACACGAAATTGAAAACTTGTGATAACTTTTAGTGACCTCAGCGAGAAAAAATCAATAAAATCTTTCATTTGCATATAAAAACAATAGTTAACAGCATGAAATTTTTTAACTGGAGAAATATTTATAAATAGGGGTTTTCTAAGAAATAGAAGGTCCGGCAATGTACACTAATGAATTCAAGTCGAATCAGGTCAGTAAATATTTGTTCAAAACATAGCTTATTCAAAGATAATCACATCGATTTGATTAATATATTTGACTACAATTCCTTTTAGTTCCACGAATCCAAAATATTTCCAGGAACTGATTATAACCTCCCAAAAATTTGATACTGAGCGAGAAAAATGTCAGAAATGTTTCAGTAAAACAAAATGTTGTTATTGACTTCAGATAGAATCAATAATGAAAGTCTTGTATCAAAGGTTAGCTAGATGCGCATTCTCATGCTGCAGAACAGTAGAAATGTCAATAAAGAAAATAGTTTTGAAAATTGGAATGTGGATTTTCCTTGCTGTCTAATCAAATATTCCATATAGATATTTCAGTTTTGACTAGATAGGGGCTAAATAGCAGCGTTCGCCGCATAAAGTTGACTCAAAGGTTCTGAGAACCCGTGTCTTTCAATAGTGATTACAAATTGCAATTCCTTTTTTGATTTATTTAGTAGAACTTTGAAAATATTCCATCTGTCACCATTTACTGGAGCGGTGGTTCCCCTCATCATCAATTCATGTTTCCATGACTGCCCGACCGTCATCGTATGCCTCAGGGGCCGTTTGCAAGCTGGCTTTATTTTATCACTAATAAGTATTAGACTTTCTTCTTTAAATGTTCATAAAATGAATAGTAAGAAAGTTAATGATAATGAACTGCTGGTAAACGAGGTGGTGCAAACCTGGTGCCAGGGATGGAGCTCATTTTTAACCGTATAACCCTGGAATGGTTTGTTAATACACATAGCTAACCAGTAGTTGTTGAGAGACTAATTCAGCTATTTATCACAAGTTAATTGATCCTAAGTTGTCAATCCAGTCTTGAAATAATAAAATCTTCAGATAATTCACCATTGGAAGAAAATAGCAGCGAAATTCTTCAAGCTACAGGAGGGAATAATATCCAAAGCACATGGTCTGATCACTGGCGACTCGTTCACGGCAAGTTGTACTTCAAAACTTTTAACTTGAACGACATATTTGTCGCTTTTATCCCTTTTGATGTTGTCCAGCTAACTTGTTTTAAAAGAAAGTATTTTTGAAATTGTGTTTTTGCAGTTATTAGCAAATGCTAAGAGGAAAAAAACATATCTTAGCGAACTGTAAACTCTCAACTTTCGCTTAGTTTTCACACAGTACGTTTTCAAAGAAAAGTCGCTTCTTGATTCACTGTTTAGCTGTCAGTAATGTCATTCAATAGTTGTAAACATGTAAACATGCATTAAAATAGCTTTTTACTTGAGATGTAAAATTATTTTCTAGTATTTTGTAGTTCAAATCATACATAAAATACTAATTTAAAAAGGTTTTACAGCAACGTTAACTCTTTCTATGCTGTTCTTGACTTAGCTTTCTTGGAGAAGGGTCGGTTATAGCAAAGGCAATGAAGATGGATGAATGCCTTCGCTTCGCATTTTTTATAAAATTTTGTTGAGTGAACTATAAATAAAAAATCACACGACCTTCTCGTACAATTTGGAATTAATAGGCACTCGTAATGTTTTGAAAGTTCTTTAATTGCACTCGCCTAAAGGCTCGTGCAGGACAGAGAACAGGTTCTTGGAATTCGATATAGCTCCATACACATCTGGTGTTGAGCCATAAAGTACTTTCAACTTTTTCAACTGTGTTGAAACTACTATCATCCGAATGACTCAATTGAAAGCGTAGTTTTCAAAAGATGTATTTTTGCGATTAAATAGTGTTTATTGAAAGCCTTGCTCAAACTTGCCCAACAATAGTACATTTATGAATAATTAACGAATCTATTACGTCACTGGGTCACCATGGCAACCTGAAACAATACCTTCCCCGTCCTTCCCCGTCCCCGTCCCCGTCCAAACTCCGGCCTGTGCCATGCATAACATACTACTTCTAGTGATACAACTCATGCATTGTCAGAAGGCATGGAGGCTTTTAACATATGTTTCATATCGATTGTGTATCTCAAATGAATACACCAGAGGATAACTATGTCATTTCCAAGAATTAAGTTTAGTCGCAACTTCTATGTTCTACTTCTATTTAGCCAGACAATGATTTTTCGATATAGTGTATACTAAATTTGTAACCCACTATAAAAAAAGTGATATATTCATGCATATGCATTTCTTTCTAAATATTTGGCTCTCTCGGCAAATAACCTCAGCTTGCTTTCGGCATTTAATCCAAGAAATTCCTCAGAACTTTCTAATACACGGCACGATTTGAGAAATGCCTTTTTGGCACACTTATCCATGACATCTTCAAGATTGTAGTTTTCCGCTACTTTACAAATCCCAAGACAATTTGAGTCTTCAACGCTTGAGATTAGAAACTTGCAGCACATATGTTTGACTTTAGGTACTTGGTATTCGTCGGCAAGTTTGATGAGACTCTCATAGTTGTTGTCTGCAAATTTATTAGACATTAGTTAGAAAGAAGAAGATTTTTGAAACTCTTAAAAGATTGTGGCGAATTCTTTTCCTCAACAAGTACCCAATTGTAGACCACAAACATATCCCAGATTGAACATTGATTGCAAAATTACAAAGTGTATCAAAAGTTGATGTTTCAAGTCTAACTACTAACTCTTTACCCAACACCTACCATTTATTTGCTTTTCTTGAGAAATTACGTCAGAGTAGATAACTCTTAGGAAAGCAGCAAATTCCTCTCTTCGCTGGCTTGGTAAAGGTATTTGGTTGGCGTTTTTTTCGCAGAAATCTGACGTTAGCATTCTTTCAAACACGGGAGAACACATCGAAAGAATGCATTTATGGACATAAAACTTGGTGTTTTCGACGACGAGCACCAAATCACTGAAGTGTTGAGGTGTTGAAAAATAATCTTCATCATTATTCAACTGTGCCATCTTTTTCAATCTAGTTGAGTAGAAACGAGAAACACATGAAATTGAAAACTGGTGATAACTTCTGGCAACCTCAGCCACTTACAGCGGGAAAACATCAATAAAAACTGTCATTTGCATATCTAAAAACAATATTTAACAGCATGAAATAAGTTTCTAAACTGATGAAATATTTAATGAAGTCTTTTCAAAGAAACAGAATCACTCTAATGAATTCTAGTTTCACTTCAATAAAATTTGAAGTCAAAGCAGGTTGAAAATATGGTTAAAAAATTGACTAATTTAAAGATAAAAAGATTTCATTATTTTAGACTTCATACCTTTGAGTCCCACGAGTTCAAAATATTTCAGGGAACTGATTCGAAATATTGGAAGTACAGTCCTTCGTTAAAGACACAACTTTCAAATGACATATTTGCCGCAACCATTCAACTATTCCCTTTAGGTGAAATCAATACCGAAGATATTTTATCAACGGTTAGATGCACGAAAATAACGAATTCCAATACGTAACACTCAAATGAAAACATTTTTCATCATTCAACTAACCAATTTGGATATAGAATCAATACAGGGCTCGCCGCATAATGTTGAAAGCTGTCGAGAAGTCGTGTCTTTCAATAGTTATTAGTAGACAAATTGCAACTTTTTTTGATTTATTCAGTAGAGCTTTGAAAATATTCCATCCAATGAAGTTACCATACACAGGAGCGGGGTTTCCCCTTACCACCCCCTACCGTTATCGTGTGCCTCAGTAGGCCGTTTGCATAATACCAGACTTTCTTCTTCAAATTTTTATTGCCTAGCTCATGAGAATAGTAATTAAGAGTTGGTGATAATGAACTAGTAAAACAGATGGTGCAGAAGATGATTGCAATGGTAGTATAGTAAATGTTGTTATGTCTTACCAATGCAAGTGGAATTCAAATAATACTAGTCCCTTCGCATTCATGGTTCATTATAAGCTTATAGACCCTTTTGTTAAAATAGCGGCCATAAATACAAATTAGTTAAAATTAAAAACCTATACTAGCACTAGAAAGAGCACCCATACTTTAGCCGGTAACTCTTCAAAGAATTTTTATGTCAGGTGATATATCGGCCAAGAAAACTTTATTTGAAAATTGGCAAATTTACAGACCTTTGTATGACTGTGGGTATACGCCATGCTGAGTTCACTCTTGTTTCATGTGTTGTTCTCTCCTGTGCCAAAAGGGATTTTTGCAGGTTCTTTACTGAGTTTTCCTCCCTCCGTAAAAACTCAACTTGTGAGTTGAGAGTTGTGTGCATAGAAAATCTAATGAAGTGGTAGTGTGTGTGAGTGACAGTGGGCCAAATTGGAAACCAAAAATCCAAAATCATTGCCAGTTACAAAACATTGAGCATAAAAGCTGAGACCGCAATGGTAAATTGTTGCACTGTCGGAAGGCAAGGAGGCTTTTAACACATGTTTCATATCGATTGTGCATCTCAAATGAATACATCAGAGGATAACTATATCATTTCCAAGAATAAAGTTCAGTCTCAACTTCTATGCTCTACTTCTATAGGCGATTTCAAAAACGAGCAAGGGACTGAGGACAAGTTTTGAATTTTAATCTAATAAGCAAAAGAAAAAAAAAATTATTTGAAAGAGCATCACAAGATTAGTGAGTCTAGCAAATTTGAGCAGGTTTGAATAAAATGAACCAGAGTTAGAAGCTCTGAAAAGGGTCAAAAATGAACAAAGAATGCATGGTTAGGGGGGACGCTTGTCCCCTGTAACCATACATTCTTTGTAAATTTTTGACACTTTTGAAAGCTTGTAACTCTGGTTGTATCATTCGAACCTGTTCAAATTTGCCAGACTTACTAATCTTGTGATGCTGTTTCAAATGAACAAACTGTTTTGGTAATTAGATTAAAATTCAAAACTCGTCCCAGTTCCTTGCTCGTTTTTGAAATGGCCTAATGAGCCCGACAATGATTTTTCAATATAGTGCATACTGAATTTGTAACCCACTATAAAAAAGGTGATATATTTATGCATATGCATTTCTTTCTAAATATTTGGCTCTCTTGGCATATACCCTCAGCTTACTTTCGGTATTTAATCCAAGAAATTCCTCAGAACTTTCTAATACACGGCACGGTTTGAGAGATGCCACTTCGGCACACTTTTCCATGACATGTTCAAGATTGTAGTTTACCGCTACTCTATAAAATCCAAGACAATTGAATTGGTCAGCGCTTGAGATTAGAAACTTGCAGCACAGATGTTTGACTTCACGCACTTGGTATTCGTCGGCAAGTTGGAGGAGACTCTCATAGTTTTTATCTGCAAAGGAATTAGACAAAGGAGTTAGAAAAACGAAGATTTTTGAAACTCTTAAAAGATTGTGGCGAATTCTTTTCCTCAACAAGTACCCAATTATAGATCACAAACCTATCCCCGATTGGCAAACAGTGATTCCAAATTTACAAAGTGTATCAGAAGTTGATATTTTAAGTTTAACGCAAGTATTTCCCCCACCTTACTAACTCTTTACCCAACACCTACCATTGATTTGATTTCCTTGGGAAGTTACGTCCGAGTAGATTACTCTTAGGAAAACACCAAATTCCTCTCTTCGTTGGCTTGGTAGATCTATTTGGTTGGCATCTGGCGTTAGCATTCTTTCAAACACGGGAGAAGACATCGAAAGAACACATTTATGGACGTTAAAACTAGTGTTTTCGACGACGAGCACCAAATCGCTGAAGTGTTTAGGAGTTGAAAAATAATCTTCATCATTATCGAACTGTGCCATCTTTTTCAATCTAGTTGAGTAGGAACGAGAAACACATGACATTGAAAACTGGTGATAACTTCTGGCAACCTCAGCCACTTATAGTGACAAAACATCAATAAAAACTGTCATTTGCATATCTAAAAACAATATTTAACAGCATGAAATAAGTTTCTTAACTGATGAAATATTTAGTGAAGTCTTTTCTAAGAAACAGAATCACTCTAATGAATTCTAGTTTCACTTCAATAAAATTTGAAGTCAAAGCAGGTTGAAAATTTGGTTAAAAAATGGTTTATTCAGCGATAAACAGATTTCATTATATTATACTTCATACCTTTGAGTTCCAAGAATTCAAAATATTTCCAGGAACTCATTCGAAATATTTAAAGTACAGTCCTTCGTAAAAGACACAAATTTCAGATGAAATATTTATACCGCAACCATTCAACTATTCCCTTTAGGTGAAATAATACCGAAAGTATTGTATCAACGGTAAGATGCACGAAAATAAAGAATTTCAATACGCAACACTCAAATAAAGAAATATTTCACCATTCAACTGAATATAACCACTTTAGACAGAATCAATAATATGACTGAGATTCTTGTGTCAAGGGTTAGATGCATTTTCAAATGCTAGAGAAAAGTATAAATTTGAAAATAAAGAAAAATAGTTTTGAAAATTTACTAGAGACTTTATTAAAAGTCCAATTTCATTTGAAACCTGCTGATTCGTGGGGGGTGAAAGATGTCCGTGTGAATTTGAGTTTTCGTCGCTGTCAACAAATATCACTCCATAGATATTGCAATTTTGACCTGTAACAGTGAAAATACTAATTGCAAGCAATAACGCATAGCTAAATAGCAGGGTTCGCCGAGTATCGGTTGCAACTGCTTTCGAGAAGTCGTGTCTTTCAATAGTTATGAGTAGACAAACCAGTTTCACAACAAGCTCTTGAAATGTGTGAGTTCGCAGAATTTTGATAATCGCAGTAATATAATGCCAGAATGATTCAATTTTTTTCCTCATGAGAATAGTCCTTTGAAGGATTTTCTGTCCTGTGTTGATCATTTAGCTTATTTTTGATCAATTTTTTCATCCGAGGATGCTCGTTCTTGATCGATTAAGAGTTTACTGAATTTTCATTTTTGCACAGTAGCTTATCAGTGTCAAGCTTAGCAAATCTCATGAGATAATAGACTTGCATAGTTGGCTTAAAGTGCCTATGACACATCTGACTATTTTTCCAGTATAGATTCTACAAGAGGTGAGCTGTTGACTGGCCAGAAAAAATAGTTTGAGTGATGCATCTCGAAGTTAAAAAGGTTTTTCCATGCCTTATGCTAATGAATGTGACTTAAGGTTACTGGAGACCTTCAGGGGTATGCTTCGTTTAAAACTCTCTCTACGCATGCGCAACACTTTGAACAAAACCCTACGAAACTATATATCGTTTGAAAGTTCATATGATACAGATTACGAAAAATATAGTTTTTGAACGCAATTTTTCAATCTAAAACGATGCCGGAGCCTTAAACGCGAATCGGGTACGTTCCGTTGATGTGAATTAATGGACATGGTGTTAGCGCGTATTGATTTAAAAAAATCACTGTGTGAATTAGTGAAAGATAAACTACAAAAGGGTGTGAGCGTATTTTGATTTTTTGCTTATTTAAAAAGTTATTGAATCTCAAAGTTGGAGTTTCCAAAAATGTCCATGTCGGTTGACGTTTTATCGCATAAAAGTAGAAATAATTAAAATATCAAAAATCGCTCACACCCTTTTTTTTATCAATACTTCCCCATGCTTCTTACCAAATTTCATTGAAATTGAACAAAACCACATACCCTATTAATTCATTTAAAGAGAGGGAATTGAAGTAAAAACGATCATAGAGATTTTAAGCTTTAACGATTTGGGAGAGTTTCACACCTCGTTAAGACGTCTGTCAACATAGTGATACCACCAGCCAACCAAAAACAAGGAACAACGGGACCAGCGGAGTGTTGACAAACACTTCGAACTACGCGGGAAATCATCTAAAAATCGAACACTTCGTTTCTCCGGTAAACTTTTAATAAAGACACAAAAAGAATGTAGAATCCCCAAAGGTATCGAAAGTATAGTGTATTCAAGACGAAAAAGAAATCGGAAAGCGCCAGAGTTTCGAAGCGTGGTAGGACACGAATTTCATCACGCGGGAAAATCCAAAGAGTAACCGACTCAAGTATAATAGGATTAACGAGGGTCACGACGCCTTCGGTTTAGATTTATTTTCCCTTCAAATCATGTTTTTTAAAATAACTAGCGAACTTTTAAACATTTCGAGAAAAAAATTGTTCAAAAAGAAAGATTAATGTAGAAACTTTTAATTAGTGAAATAAATTTTTTTTAGAAACATTTTACCCGCGAAGGTCTCCAGTAACCTTAACTGTCTACATAGACCAAGAAGACTTTATTTGAAAGTTGGCAAATTTACAGACGTTTGTATGACAGGGGGTATAATCACGCCATTGTGAGTTTTCTCTCGTACTAAGAGGGTTTTTTCCAGGTTCTCTAGTTTTCCTCCCTCTGTAAAAACTCAACTTGTGAGTTGAGAGTTGTGTGCATAGAAAATATAATGAAATGGTAGTGTGTGTGAGTGACAGTGGGCCAAATTGGAAAATCTAAAATCATTGCCGGGTACCAACATTGAGCATAAAAGTTGAGACCGAAATGGTACAGGAGCCGAAGTACGTTAATTACGGATATATCTAGTGATACAACTCATGCATTGTCAGAAGGCATGGAGGCTTTTAACACATGCTTCATATCGATTATGTATCTCAAATGAATACACCAAAGGATAACTATGTCATTTCCAAGAATAAAGTTTAGTCTCAACTTCTATGCCCGGGGGGTACTCCCTATAATGGACTATACGGGGATGCTCCGCCCAAAAGGGGTACTTTATTCAGGCCGCACGTATAGCAAAGGGGTGGAAATTTGTGAGTTTTTGTATAAAAAGGGGTAGATTTTCTTCAAAGGCATATGAAAGGGTTACCTTTTCAGGCAAAAAAGTATACAAAAGGGGTACGTTTTTGCTGAAATTTAGTATAGAAAAGGGTAAGGGGTCGAGTTTCCGGGCGGAGCATCCCCGTATGAAACAACCCGAAGTACCCCCCACCCCCCGGGCTTCTATATATGTTCTACTTCTATTGAGCCCGACAATGATTTTTCACTATAGTGTATACTGAATTTGTAACCTGCTATTAAAAAAGTCATTTACTTATGCATATGTATTTCTTTCTAAATATTTGGCTCTTTTGGCATATATCCTCTTCTGAATTTCGGTACTTAATCGAAGAAATTCCTCAGAACTTTCTAATACACGGCACGGTTTGAGAAATGCCACTTCAGCACACTTTTCCATGACATCTTCAAGATTGTAGTTTTCCGCTACTTTACAAATTCCAAGACAATTTGAGTCTTCAACACTTGAGATTAGAAACTTGCAGCACAGATGTTTGACTTCACGCACTTGGTATTCGTCGGCAAGTTTGATGAGACTCTCATAGTTGTTGTCTGCAAATTTATTAGACATTAGTTAGAAAGAAGAAGATTTTTGAAACTCTTAAAAGATTGTGGCGAATTCTTTTCCTCAACAAGTACCCAATTATAGACCACAAACATATCCCAGATTGAACATTGATTGCAAAATTACAAAGTGTATCAAAAGTTGATGTTTCAAGTCTAACTACTAACTCTTTACCCAACACCTACCATTTATTTGCTTTTCTTGAGAAATTACGTCAGAGTAGATAACTCTTAGGAAAGCAGCAAATTCCTCTCTTCGCTGGCTTGGTAAAGGTATTTGGTTGGCGTTTTTTTCGCAGAAGTCTGACGTTAGCATTTTTTCAAACACGGGAGAACACATCGAAAGAATGCATTTATGGACGTAAAACTTGGTGTTTTCGACGACGAGCACCAAATCACTGAAGTGTTGAGGAGTTGAAAAATAATGTTCATCATTATTCAACTTTGCCATCTTTTTCAATCTAGTTGAGTAGAAACGAGAAACACATGACATTGAAAACTGGTGACCTTAACACGTATGGCGACAAAACATTATTAAAAACTGTCATTTGCATCTATCTAAAGACACAATATGTAACAGCATGAAATAAGTTTCTAAACTGCAAACATATTTTGATATATTATCAAGTCTTTTCTGAGAAAGAAAATAACTCTAATGAATTCTAGTTTCACTTCAATAAAATATGAATTCAAAGCAGGTTGAAAATTTGGTTAAAAAATGGTTTATTTAAAGATACAAATATTTCATTATATTAGACTTTATTCCTTTGAGTCAAACGAGTTCAAAATATTTCCAGGAACTGATTCGAAATACTTAAAGTACAGTCCTTCGTACAAGACACAACTTCCAAATGTAATATTTATACCGCAACCATTCAACTATTCCCTTTAGGTGAAATAATACCGAAAGTATTGTATCAACGGTTAGATGCACAAAAAAAAAGAATTTCAATACGCAACACTCAAATGAAGAACTATTTCACCTTTCAACTAAATATAACCACTTTAGACAGAATCAATAATATGACTGAGATTCTTGTGTCAAGGGTTAGATGCATTTTCAAATGCTAGAGAAAAGTATAAATTTGAGAATAAAGAAAAATAGTTTTGAAAATTTACTAGAGACTTTATTAAAAGTCCAATTTCATTTGAAACCTGCTGATTCGTGGGGGGTGACAGATGTCCGTGTGAATTTGAGTTTTTCGTCGCTGTCAACAAATATCACTCCATAGATATTGCAATTTTGACCTGTAACAGTGAAAATACAAATCGCAAGCGAGAATGCATAGCTAACTGGCAGGGTTCGCCGAGTATCGGTTGAAACTTCTTTCGAGAAGTCGTGTCTTTCAATAGTTATGAGTAGACAAATTAAAATTTTTTTTTTTTTCAGTAAAGCTTTGATAATATTCCATCCACTGACGTTACCATTCACTGAAGCGGTGTTTTCCCTCATCATCAGTTTATGTTTTCATCAATGCCCTGCCGTTATCGTATGCCTCAGTAGTCTGTTTCCATGCTGGCTTTAAATACAAGGATTTCTAGTTCAAATTTTTATTCCGTCACAAGAATAGTAAGAGAGTTGATAATAATGAACTGGTAAACGAGATTGTGTAAGGGATAGAGCTAGTTTTAACCGTAATAATAACCCTGGAAAGATTTCGTGTTAATACCCGTAGCTGACTTGTCGGGACATGAGAAGAGAGTTGACTAAGTTTCAGGTAGATCAAGCTCATAATAGGACACGTATAACATCACAAGACTAACGTATGGCCGTTAAGATAAGAATTGTTTTCTTTTCATTGGTACTCATTATAGAGTTTGAAACAGAAATTGATATCGTTTAAAACAAATAAACAAATCATCACGTGATACTTCTTTTGGTCTTTAAGTCTTTTTTTCACAGAACAACCTTTTTGACAATGACTGCATATACATTTACAGATTTGGTTTACAAGTTTGGTAAAACATTATTGTGTAATTTTACACGTTCCAAATCATAAAATCACATCCCTCCATTAGGTAGCCTCGGTGATTCTTCTCTTCCAAATCACGTCTTTTCAGAAAAGTATGAACTATAAAATCAAGAAAGGACTCGTTATAGACACAATGTAGGTAATACGACTTACAGCTACATTGGAGAAGCTATAAGTGTGGTGATTTTGGAGGAATAGAATTTTGTGTCCTTTGAAAGTGGAAGAATTAAAGCGGTATTTTGCAACGTGGCTTTTTCATTGCTTGCTTTACAGTTTATCTAAGTGATTCTCTAATAGAAGATGGTATAATGTACTTGGTGTCTAATATTTCTTTAAAATATTTGGCCCTTTTGTCAGTTATCCTCTGCTTACTTTCGTCTTTTAATCCAAGAAATTCCTCAGAACTTTGTAAAACACTGTCTGGTATACAAGATGCCACTTCGACACACTTTTCCATGACATCTTCAAGATTGTAGTTTTCCGCTACTTTACAAATCCCAAGACAATTTGAGTCTTTAACGTTTGAGATTAGAAACTTGCAGCACAAATGTTTGACCTTACGCACTTGGTATTCGTCGGCAAGTTTGAGGAGAAATTTATAGTTTTCATCTGCAAGATATAAGATATTAGTTAGAAATAAGAAGATTTGATCCTCGGATCTCAAATTTCCAAATTGGTAAAATTTAATATTTAAAATTAAGGTCAAAAATTGATGTTCTCTGTGTAAAGAAATCTTTTTGTATGGTGGTAACGTTCATAATGTTTTTTATTTCGACCTTAGTCACTGTTACCCAACACCTAACATTGATTTGCTTTTCTTGGGGAATTATATCCAAGTAAATGACTTTTAGAAAAACTCGAAACTCCTCTCTTCTCTGGCTTGGTAAAGGTATTTGGTCGGCGTTTTTTTCGCTGAAGTCTGACGTTAGCATTTTTTCAAACACGGGAGAAAACATCGAAAGAATGCATTTATGGACGTAAAACTTGGTGTTTTCGACGACGAGCACCAAATCACTGAAGTGTTGAGAGATTGTAAAGTCATAATCTTCAACATTATTCAACTGTGCCATCTTTTTTGATCTTGTTGAGTAGGGACGAGAACTGTCACACGAAATTGAAAACTGGTGATAACTTTTAGTGACCTCAGCGAGAAAAATCAATAAAATCTTTCATTTGCATATAAAAACAATAGTTAACCGCATGAAATTTTTTAAGTGGAGAAATGTTTATAAATAGGGGTTTTCTAAGAAATAGAAGGTCCGGCAATGTACACTAATGAATTCAAGTCGAATCAGGTCAGTAAATATTTGTTCAAAACATAGCTTATTCAAAGATAATCACATCGATTTGATTAATATATTTGACTACAATTCCTTTGAGTTCCACGAATTCAAAATATTTCCAGGAACTGATTATAACCTTCCAAAATTTGATAATGAGCGAGAAAAATGTCAGAAATGTTTCAGTAAAACAAAATGTTGTTATTGACTTCAGATAGAATCAATACTGAAAGTCTTGTATCAAAGGTTAGCTAGATGCGCATTCTCATGCTGCAGAACAGTAGAAATGTCAATAAAGAAAATAGTTTTGAAAATTGGAATTTGGATTTTCCTTGCTGTCTAATTAAATATTCCATATAGATATTGCAGTTTTGACTGCATGGGGGCTAAATAGCAGCGTTCGCCGCATAAAGTTGACTCAAAGCTTCTGAGAACCCGTGTCTTTCAATAGTGATTACAAATTGCAATTCCTTTTTTGATTTATTTAGTAGAACTTTGAAAATATTCCATCTGTCACCATTCACTGGAGCGGTGGTTCCCCTCATCATCAATTCATGTTTTCATAACTGCCCGACCGTCATCGTATGCCTCAGGGGCCGTTTGCAAGCTGGCTTGTTTTAATCACTAATAAATATTAGACTTTCTTCTTTAAATGTTTATTGACTCATAAGATGAATAGTAAGAAAGTTGGTAATAATGAACTGGTAAACGAGATGGTGCAAACCTGGTGCAAGGGATGGAGCTCATTTTAACCGCATAACCCCGGAATGGTTTGTTAATACACGTAGCTAACCAGTTTGGACATGAACAGGGTAGCCTAAGTTAAACTGAGGTAGTTCAACTTCAGAGTAGGACACGTACGAGCATCATAAAACTAGCTTATGACCTTCAGGATAAGATTTGCCTTTATAATTATTGCGGGTTTGTGAACAATATTTTTGATATTCGCCGAGTTAGCGCTCGTCTTGCGTAATAAATAATTAAAGAATCATTTAATTAAATATGCCGGATTTCTGTCTCGTAAACACAAGTTGAATTCAAATAATTCTAGTCGTTCCTTCAAGTCAAAGGTTCATTATAAGATAATTCTGCAATAGCTGTAATATCTTTAAACTACAAATCTACCAACATATATTCTTTTAGTATTTTTTAATATTAAAGTATTAAACATGTGATAAAATTGCATTATAGCTAAATTAATGCTTAAAATGTAACTAACTTGAGTTGGAATCATTTCTGACAACAAAAAATTCATTTTTGAAGATTCATTGCAACATATTAGAACTAAGAAACAAAAGCTTCCAAAAGTGTAATTTATTTGGGTAAACATTACCGTGTAATTTTACATCTTCCACATCATAAAGTTCTTCATTAATCGAACATGCCTCTATTGGGTTCGCTGATTCTTCTCTTGCAAATGACGGATGCTGAGAAAAGTATACACTATAAAATTCATTTTAAATACAGAAAATACCTCTTTATAGACACTATTTGTAATACAACTTACAGCTACATTGGGTAAGTTTTAATGTAGTGACTTTAATTTTGTGTCCTTTTAAAGTGGAAGAATAAAAGTGTTTTGCAACGTAGCAGTTTATCTAAGTGATTCCCTAATGGATGATGGTGAAATGGCTGGCGGCGGAACTACCCACTTGTCCTTTACATTTTCATCAAAATATTTGGCTCTTTTGGCATATACCCTCATCCTACTTTTGGTATTTAATCCAAGAAATTCCTCAGAACTTTCTAATACACGGCACGGTTTGAAAGATGCCACTTCGGCACACTTTTCCATGACACCTTCAAGATTGTATTCTTCCGCTAGTTTATAAATTCCAAGACAATTGGATTCTTTAACCCTCGAGAATAAAAACTTGCAGCACAGATGTTTGACTTTAACGACTTGGTATTTGTCGGCAAGTTTAAGGAGAAACTTTGTGTTTATGTCTGCAAAGGTATTAGACATGAGTTAGAAAGAAGATTTTTGAAACTGTTAAAAGATGTTGGCGAATTCTTTTCCTCAACATGCAGGTACCCAATTATAGACCACAAACCTATCCCAGTTGCAAAATTACAAAGTGTATCAAAAGTTGATGTTTTCTTTTACATGTAACGCAACTATTTTCCCCCCACCTTACTAACTCTTTACCCAACACCTACCATTAATTTGATTTCCTTGGGAAATTACGTCCGAGTAGATAACTCTTAGGAAAGCAGCAAATTCCTCTTTTCGCTGGCTTGATAAGACTATTTGGTTGCCTTCTGACGCAATCATTTCTTCAAACTTGGGAGAAGACATCGAAAGAATGCATTTATGGACGTTAAAGTTGGTGTTTTCGACGACGAGCACCAAATCACTGAAGTGTTGAGGAGTTGAAAAGTCATAATCTTCATCATTATTCAACTGTGCCATTTTTTTTGCTCTTGTGAAGTAGGAACGAGAAACACATGAAATTGAAAACTGGTTATAACTTCTGGCAACCTCAGCCACTTACAGCGACAAAACATCAATAAAAACCGTCATTTGCATATCTAAAACCAAATTTAACAGCATGAAATATGTCAGTTAACTGCAGAAATATTTTAATATATCAAGTCTTTTCTAAGATGGAGAATCTAGTTTCACTTCAATAGAATATAAATTCAAATCAGGTTGAAAATTTGGTTAAAAAATGGTTTATTTAAAAATAAACAGATTTCATTATATTGAGTTCCAAGAAATTCAAAATATTTCCAGGAACGCATTCGAAATATTGAAAGTACAGTCCTTCGTAAAAGGCACAAATTTCAAATGAAATATTTACCGCCCTCATTCAAACGCAAAAGAACAGTATAATTTGAGAATAAAGAAATAAAGTTTTGAAGATTTACCAAAGAGACTTTATCAAAAGTCTAATTTCGTTTTGCAACCTACCGATTCGTGGGGGGTATGAGAGAGGTCGGTGTGAATTTGGGTTTTCGTTGCTATCAATCAACTATCACTCCATAGATATTGCAATTTTGACCTGTAACAGTGAAAATACAAATCGTAAGCGATAATGCATAGCTAACTGGCAGGGTTCGCCGACTATCGGTTGAAACTGCTTTCGAGAAGTCGTGTCTTTCAATAGTTATGAGTAGACAAATTGCAAGTGGCTTTTGGATTTATTCAGTAAAGCTTTGAAAATATTCCATCCACTGACGTTACCATTTACTGAAGCGGTGGTTCCCCTCATCATAAATTCATGTTTTCATCAATGCCCTGCCGTTATCGTATGCCTCAGTAGTCCGTTTGTATGCTGGCTTTATTTTATCACTAATAAATACCAGGATTTCTAGTTCAAATTTTTATTCCGTCACAAGAATAGTAAGAGAGTTGGTAATAATGAACTGGTAAACGAGATGGTGCAAGGAATACAGCTCGTTTTAACCGTAATAATAACCCTGGAAAGATTTATTAATACCCGTAGCTGACTTGTCGGGACATGAGAAGAGAGTTGACTAAGTTTAAGGTAGATCAAGCTCACAACAGGACACGTATAACATCACAAGACTAACGTACTGACCGTTAAGATAAGAATTGTTTTCTTTTCATTGTTACTCATTATAGAGTTTGAAACAGAAATTGATATCGTTTAAAACAAATAAACAAATCATCACGTGATACTTCTTTTGGTCTTTAAGTCTTTTTTCACAAGACAACCTTTTTGACAATGACTGTATATGCATTTACAGATTTGGTTTACAAGTTTGGTAAAACATTATTGTGTAATTTTACACGTTCCAAATCATAAAATCACATCCCTCCATTAGGTAGCCTCGGTGATTCTTCTCTTCCAAATCACAGATGCTGAGAAAAGTATGCACCATAAAATCAAGAAAGGACTCGTTATAGACACAATGTAGGTAATACGACTTACAGCTACATTGGAGAAGCTATAAGTGTGGTGATTTTGGAGGAATAGAATTTTGTGTCCTTTGAAAGTGGAAGAATTAAAGCGGTATTTCGCAACGTGGCATTTTCATTGCTTGCTTTACAGTTTATCTAAGTGATTCTCTAATAGAAGATGGTATAATGTACTTGGTGTCTAATATTTCTTTAAAATATTTGGCCCTTTTGTCAGTTATCCTCTGCTTACTTTCGTCTTTTAATCCAAGAAATTCCTCAGAACTTTGTAAAACACTGTCCGGTATACGAGATGCCACTTCGACACACTTTTCCATGACTTCTTCAAGATTGTAGTTTCCGCTACTTTACAAATCCCAAGACAATTTGAGTCTTTAACGTTTGAGATTAGAAACTTGCAGCACAGATGTTTGACTTTACAAACTTGGTATTCGTCGGCAAGTTTGAGAAGAAATTTATAGTTTTCATCTGCAAAGGTATAAGATATTAGTTAGAAATAAGAAAATTTGATCCTCGAATCTCAAATTTCCAAATTTTTAAAATTTAATATTTAAAATTAATTAGTGTCAAAAGTTGATGTTTTATGAAGTGTAAAGAAATATTTTTTTTGTGTGTCGTGGTAACGTTTATAATGTTTTATTTCGACCTTAATCACTGTTACTCAACACCTACCATTGATTTGCTTTTCTTGGGAAATTATATCCAAGTAAATGACTTTTAGAAAAACTCGAAATTCCTCTTTTCGCTGGCTTGATAAGACTGTCTGGTTGTCATCTGACGCAATCATTTCTTTAAACTTGGGAGAAGACATCGAAAGAATGCATTTATGGACGTTAAACTTGGTGTTTTCGACGACGAGAACCAAATCACTGAAGTGTTGAGAGATTGAAAAGTCATAATCTTCATCATTATTCAACTGTGCCATCTTTTTTGATCTAGTTGAGTAGGAACGAGAAACACATGAAATTGAAAACTGCTGATAACTTTTAGTGACCTCAAAGAGAAAAATCAATAAAATCTTTCATTTGCATATAAACACAATAGTTAACAGCATTACATTTTTTAACTGGAGAAATATTTATAAATAGGGGTTTTCTAAGAAATAGAAAGTCCAGCAATGTACACTAATGAATTCAAGTCGAATCAGGTCAGTAAATATTTGTTCAAAACATGGCTTATTCAAAGATAATCACATCGATTTGATTAATATATTTGACTACAATTCCTTTGAGTTCCACGAATCCAAAATATTTCCAGGAACTGATTATAACCTCCCAAAAATTTGATACTGAGCGAGAAAAATGTCAGAAATGTTTCAGTAAAACAAAATGTTGTTATTGACTTTAGATAGAATCAATACTGAAAGTCTTGTATCAAAGGTTAGCTAGATGCGCATTCTCATGCTGCAGAACTGTAGAAATGTCAATAAAGAAAATAGTTTTGAAAATTGGAATTTGGATTTTCCTTGCTGTCTAATTAAATATTCCATATAGATATTGCAGTTTTGACTGCATAGGGGCTAAATAGCAGCGTTCGCCGCATAAAGTTGACGCAAAGCTTCTGAGAACCCGTGTCTTTCAATAGTGATTACAAATTGCAATTCCTTTTTTGATTTATTTAGTAGAACTTTGAAAATATTCCATCTGTCACCATTCACTGGAGCGGTGGTTCCCCTCATCATCAATTCATGTTTCCATGACTGCCCGACCGTCATCGTATGCCTCAGGGGCCGTTTGCAAGGTGGCTTTATTTTATCACTAATAAATATTAGACTTTCTTCTTTAAATGTTTATTGACTCATAAGATGAATGGTAAGAAAGTTGGTAATAATGAACTGGTAAACGAGATGGTGCAAACCTGGTGCAAGGGATGGAGCTCATTTTAACCGCATAACCCCGGAATGGTTTGTTAATACACGTAGCTAACCAGTTGGGACATGAACAGGGTAGCCTAAGTTAAACTGAGGTAGTTCAACTTCAGAGTAGGACACGTAGGAGCATCATAAAACTAGCTTATGACCTTCAGGATAAGATTTGCTTTGATAATTATTGCGGGTTTGTGAACAATATTTTTGATATTCGCCGAGTTAGCGCTCGTCTTGCGTAATAAATAATAAAAGAATCATCTTAATTAAATATGCCGAATTTCTGTCTCGTAAACACAAGTTGAATTCAAATAATTCTAGTCGTCCCTTCAAGTCAAAGGTTCATTATAAGATAATTCTGCAATAGCTGTAATATCTTTAAACTACAAATCTACCAACATATATTCTTTTAGTATTTTTTAATATTAAAGTATTAAGCATGTGATAAAATTGCATTATGGCTAAATTAATGCTTAAAATGTATCTAACTTGAGTTGGAATCATTTCTGACAACAAAATAATCATTTTTGAAGATTCATTGCAACATATTAGAACTAAGAAACAAAAGCTTCCAAAAGTGCAATTTATTTGGGTAAACACTGCCGTATAATTTTACATCTTCCACATCATAAAGTACTTCATTAATCGAACATGCCTCTATTGGGCTCGCTGATTCTTCTCTTGCAAATGACGGATGCTGAGAAAAGTATACAATATAAAATTCAATTTAAATACAGAAAATACCTCTTTATAGACACACTATATGTAATAAAACTTACAGCTACATTGGGTAAGTTTTAATGTAGTGACTTTAATCTGGTGTCCTTTTAAAGTGAAAGAATTAAAGTGTTTTGTAACGTAGCAGTTTATCTAAGTGATTCCCTAATAGATGATGGTGAAATGGCTGGCGGCGGAACTACCCACTTGTCCTTTACATTTTCATCAAAATATTTGGCTCTTTTGGCATATACCCTCAGCTTACTTTCGGTATTTAATCCAAGAAATTCCTCAGAACTTTCTAATACACGGCACGGTTTGAGAGATGCCACTTCGGCACACTTTTCCATGACATCTTCAAGATTGTATTCTTCCGCTAGTTTATAAATTCCAAGACAGTTGGATTCTTTAACGCTCGAGAATAAAAACTTGCAGCACAGATGTTTGACTTTAACGACTTGGTATTCGTCGGCAAGTTTAAGGAGAAACTTTGTGTTTATGTCTGCAAAGGTATTAGACATGAGTTAGAAAGAAGATTTTTGAAACTGTTAAAAGATGTTGGCGAATTCTTTTCCTCAACAGGTACCCAATTATAGATTGCAAACCTCATCCCAGATTGAACATTGATTGGAAAATTACAAAGTGTATCAAATATTGATGTTTCAAGTCTAACTACTAACTCTTTACCCAACACCTACCATATATTTGATTTCTTTGGGAAATTACGTCCGAGTAGATAACTCTTAGGAAAGCAGCAAATTCCTCTTTTCGCTGGCTTGATAAGACTATTTGGTTGCCATCTGACGCAATCATTTCTTCAAACTTGGGAGAAGACATCGAAAGAATGCATTTGTGGACGTTAAACTTGGTGTTTTCGACGACGAGAACCAAATCACTGAAGTGTTGAGGAGTTGAAAAGTCATAATCTTCATCATTATTCAACTGTGCCATCTTTTTCGCTCTTGTTGAGTAGGAACGAGAAACACATGAAATTGAAAACTGCTGAAAACGTCTGGCAACCTCAGCCACTTACAGCGACAAAACATCAATAAAAACCGTCATTTGCATATCTAAAACCAAATTTAACAGCATGAAGTATGTTAGTTAACTGCAGAAATATTTTAATATATCAAGTCTTTTCTAAGATGGAGAATCTAGTTTCACTTCAATAGAATATAAATTCAAATCAGGTTGAAAATTTGGTTAAAAAATGGTTTATTTAAAAATAAACAGATTTTTATTATATTGAGTTCCAAGAAATTCAAAATATTTCCAGGAACGCATTCGAAATATTGAAAGTACAGTCCTTCGTAAAAGGCACAAATTTCAAATGAAATATTTACCGCCCTCATTCAAACGCAAAAGAACAGTATAATTTGAGAATAAAGAAATAAAGTTTTGAAGATTTACCAAAGAGACTTTATCAAAAGTCTAATTTCGTTTTGCAACCTACCGATTCGTGGGGGGTATGAGAGAGGTCGGTGTGAATTTGGGTTTTCGTTGCTATCAATCAACTATCACTCCATAGATATTGCAATTTTGACCTGTAACAGTGAAAATACAAATCGTAAGCGATAATGCATAGCTAACTGGCAGGGTTCGCCGACTATCGGTTGAAACTGCTTTCGAGAAGTCGTGTCTTTCAATAGTTATGAGTAGACAAATTGCAAGTGGCTTTTGGATTTATTCAGTAAAGCTTTGAAAATATTCCATCCACTGACGTTACCATTTACTGAAGCGGTGGTTCCCCTCATCATAAATTCATGTTTTCATCAATGCCCTGCCGTTATCGTATGCCTCAGTAGTCCGTTTGTATGCTGGCTTTATTTTATCACTAATAAATACCAGGATTTCTAGTTCAAATTTTTATTCCGTCACAAGAATAGTAAGAGAGTTGGTAATAATGAACTGGTAAACGAGATGGTGCAAGGAATACAGCTCGTTTTAACCGTAATAATAACCCTGGAAAGATTTCGTGTTAATACCCGTAGCTGACTTGTCGGGACATGAACAGAGAGTTGACTAAGTTTAAGGTAGTTCAAGCTCACAACAGGACACGTATAACATCACAAGACTAACGTATGGCCGTTAAGATAAGAATTGTTTTTAAAATTATTATCGCGAGTCAGCGCTCGTCTAGCGTAATAAGCAATAAAAGTATAAAATCAATACCGAATTTCTGTCTGATAATACAAGTGGAATTCAAATAATTCTAGGCGTCCCTTCAAGTCAAAGGTGCATTGCAAGATAACTTTGCAGTAGCTGCATGTTTAGCTTATATTTCAACTAGAAATCTACTGTTATTCTTTTAGTATCTTTAAACAAATGGACGAATCATTGCTACATAATTAAACAAAGAAACAAAAGCCGGCAAAAGTGTCTTTTTGTAGTAATTTCATACGTTCCAAATCATAAAGTACTTCCTTGAACATTGCTCCAAAAGTCTTGCTTTGTTTTGTCCTGTAAGACTTTCCGTGGATGCCATGCCAAAAAGTCCACACTATGAAATTCAATTTAAATAAACGAAAGATTTCTTTATAGACCCACTGTAGGTAATAAGACTTACAGCTACACCGACAAGCTTCTATGTGTTGACTTTAATTGAATAAATGAAATTTTGTGTCCTTTGAAAGTGGAAGGATCGAAGTATTTTGTAACGTTGCTTTTTATAAATAGCTTGTCTTACAGTTTATCCAAATGCTTCTCTCAAATCCGATAGTGTCATGGCAGGCACCTGATCTTCATGACGTTCCCGGCACTGTGTAAAGTACTTGGGCGGTAAATTTTCATCAAAATATTTGGCTCTTTTGGCATATACCCTCAGCTTACTTTCAGTATTTAATCCAAGAAATTCCTCAGAACTTTCTAATACACGGCACAATTTGAGAGATGCCACTTCGACACACTTTTCCATGACATCTTCAAGATTGTATTCTTCCGCTAGTTTACAAATTCCAAGACAGTTGGATTCTTGAACGTTTGAGATTAGAAACTTGCAGCACATATGTTTGACTTTACGCACTTGGTATTCGTCGGCAAGTTCGAGGAGAAATTTATAGTTTTTGTCTGCAAAGGTATTAGACATCAGTTAGAAAGAAGAAGATTTGATCCTCGGATCTCAAATTTCCAGATTTTAAAAATTTAATATTTAAAATTAATTAGAGGTCAAAAATTGATGTTCTATGAAGTGTAAAGAAATATTTTTTTTTGTCGTAGTAACGTTCATAATGTTTATTATATCGACCTTAATCACTGTTATCCAACACCTACCATTGATTTGCTTTTCTTGGGGAATTATATCCAAGTAAATGACTTTTAGAAAAACACCAAATTCCTCTCTTCTCTGGCTTGGTAAATCTATTTGGTCGGCGTTTTTTTCGCTGAAGTCTGACGTTAGCATTTTTTCAAACACGGAGAAGACCTCGAAAGAATGCATTTATGGACGTAAAACTTGGTGTTTTCGACGACGAGTACCAAATCACTGAAGTGTTGAGGAGTTGAAAAATAATGTTCATCATTATTCAACTGTGCCATCTTCTTTGATCTTGTTGAGTAGGGACGAGAACTGACAAACGAAATTGAAAACTGGTGATAACTTTTGGTGACCTCAGCGAGAAAAATAAATATAGGATGTCATTTGCATATAAAAACAATAGTTAACAGCATGAAATAAGGTTGTCAACTGTAGAAATATTTAGAAATAGGGGTTTTCTAAGAAATAGAAAGGTCGCTGTTCACTAATAAATTCAAGCTCCAATCCAGTCCAATATGAAGGCGAGCCAGGTGTAACTGAATATTTGTTTAAAACATGGCTTATTCAAAGATAATCACATCGATTTGATTAATATATTTGACTACAATTCCTTTGAGTTCCACGAATCCAAAATATTTCCAGGAACTGAGTTACAACCTTCCAGCAATTTAATAATGAGCGAGACAAATAATTTTCATCATTATTCAACTGTGCCATCTTTTTCAAACTAGTTGAGTAGGAACGAGAAACACATGAAATTGAAAACTGGTGATAATTTCTGGCAACCTCAGCCACTTACAGCGACAAAACATCATTATGACATAGCCACGATATAACGCGCGCTCTGATTGGCTGGATATATTTAAACAAGCTGCGGCTGCTCCTCGTGCGACTCTTCGCTTCTTTCGTGCTTGAGCAACCTCCCGCTTGCATCCAGAACTGGATATACGCACGCTAAGCATTGACCATTCCCTTATTTTAAGATAAAGAATTGTTTAGAAAGTTCACGGGAAAGTCTTTATAGACCCCTTTCGCTTGACGTGAAAGCAATTTGGAGGACAAAAACAAGAGAATTTCATCTATTGAGAATTGGAACGTATTGTTTTGTCCTCCAGACTACTTGCACGTGACGTCAGAGCAGTTCAATTTGGAGGACAAAACAAAAGAATTTTAATCTCCTGAGAATTGGAACCTATTGTTTTGCCTTCCAATTTGAGCTGCATTCCGACGTGCTGCAAGGGGTCTATTCCATCAGCCACTTGGTGAATCGTGGGGGGAGGGGGGGGGGGGGGGGTAGGAAACAGGAGGATAGCGGGGTAGAAGGCTATCAATTTTTTAACAACTTTTCATGCTTTAACTGTTGTTACATTTCACAGTTTGACGCTGGTTAACATGAGAAATCTTGGTATCACATGCATTGGCTTTCTCCTCGCAGTCTTCACCTACACCACCCTTGCAGGTAAGCAGTTAAGAAGTAGTTCTTTAACATTCCAATCTAGTAAGCACGTCTGATTATCTCATACAAGTCAAATCCATTATTAGTCCATGAGAAATCGTTACCCTGGATTGCATGTCTGACTGGGATGAATTACAATACACGCATCAAGCATTCCGCGCTACTGCTCTAAGCGCATGCTCAGGGGATTAAAAAGTGAGATAATATTTTGTAAAACATGTTATATTTTAGTTGTATTTTTCTTGTCAAATACAATTTTCATTAAATATTCAAGATCATGTACCGTTAAGCGAATTTTGAGTCAAATATACCAAAAAATTGCATATTTTACAAAACATTATCTCACTTTTTAATCCCCTGAGCATGCGCTTAGAGCAGTAGCGCGGAATGCTTGATGCGTGTATAAAGTTTTGCCAGTTCTGCTTTTATTTTGTTTCCGAAATACATGCATTTGGGTGAATCTATGAAGTCAATTCCAGCACGGATTAAACGTTAAAGTTATGTTGTGTTTAAAATGTTTCTTTTTTATTTAATTGGATTGCAAAGGGACCGTCTCTCGGCGTCAATACATAACGGATGACAGCGATCCCCTGTACTTGTACCCTGCACCTCGTATACTTTCCGGTGCATCCATTGACCCTGCACCTGTGGTGCTTCCTGCTGGTAGTGTGGATAGAGCCCCGTTGGTTGAACCTGCAGGGGCAATAGAACCAGCACCTCAGATCGCCCCTGCGCCTGCTATACTGCCGTCTAATGCCATCAGAGAAAAGAACAGAGCTTATCCTCAAGAAAAACGATTTGGTAAGACAAGACTTGAGTTCTGTGTACGAATATCTTTTCATGGGCAGCCACCGAGACTGCCAAAAAGTCCAGGTTTTTGGCATTTTTTAGGTCTTTGCTTCAAAGTTTTAAAGTATAAGTGAAAAAAGGCAAAACAAAAGAACATTAGGTGAACTGCCTCTTATTCCTATACATCATATTTGTCATGTTCATATATGATGAAGTCACCTCAAGCGCTAACACGTTTTGAAGTGTTGAGTCCCTCTTCCATTAGATTTACTTCTTTCAAATTGTGGATCAGTAATGATTTTTGTGGCCTCATCCTTCGCATCCAGTATATTCGACAAATAGAACTGATAAAGGAATGCAGGTGCTTATATATTTTTGATTAACGGGAGCTAGAACATCTGATCAAATTTCTTAAATACAAAGACTTTTAGACAAAGAATAAGTTATTATGAATATTATATTATAACGTTGCTAGTTCCTTCAGTTACAAAGTGGCTGATGTTGTAGAAAGTTCTTGGTCCCGGGGGGGGGGGGGGGTACTCCCTATAATTGACTATACGGGGATGCTCCGCCCGAAAGGGGTACGTTTTTCAGGCCGCAGGTATAGAAAAGGGGTGGGAATTTGTGAATTTTGGTATAAAAAGGGGTAGCTTTTCTTCAAAAGTATAGGAAAGGGGTACCTTTTCAGGCAAAAAAGTGTATAAAAGGGGTACCTTTTTGCTAAAATTTGGTATATCAAAGGGTAAGGGGTCGAGAGTCCGGGCGGAGCATCCCCGTATGAAACGACCCGGAGTACCCCCTCCGGGTACACACTATTTTACTCTAAGTTATAGTATATTTATTTCTTTGAGCAGCAATACAAAACCCAGCAACGCCTAAGCAAGCATTGGAGGAAGCAATCATCACAGCACAGCAAATCTGGAAGAATGGGATGAATGGGAGCCTACCACAAACACAAAACAGCTCAAGGAAAACGCAACAAAAGCCAGATCAGGGCGCAAAACAGGAGGGAGGCAAGGCTGTTGTTGTCATTGAAGAAACTGTACCTCATAAGCAGCAGTTGCAAACAAAGACAAAAGAGAAAACAAGAAAAAAGAACAGCAAACAATTTGAGCAAACGATGGGACAAAAAACTTTATTTGCAAAAGGACTACTTAATCATCCTATTTATCGAAAGGGTAATGATACGGCCAAGTTTAGGATATTGAAAAAAAATGGAGCAATCTTGATACCTGGAAAAATCTACGCTCCAACTCCTTTTCATTTTAAGCTTGATCGAAAAAATAAATTAACAACTACTACGGCTTCTTCTGCTTCCACATCACCAACGAAAGCCTCCGCGAGAGCAAAGGCTAATAAAGAAACGAAAAAAATGAAGAAAACAAAGGAAAAATGCACGGGTGTGGCTTATAGGCCAGGTTTACAAGGTACAGTACGAGTTGTTCCAACACAGACTGGTTTTATTCAGAAAGGACCAAATACAAAGCAAGTAAACAAAGCTCCAATGCAAAACCCATTCACCAAACCCACCAAAAAGATGTCGCCACAGGTTCTCGCTGGATGCTCGATGGAGCCTGAGAAAATAAACACAAAAAGCCCAACAAAATCAAGCAAAGTTAAGCAAACTCTCTTTATTCCTAATATTGCTTTACCACAGAGGAAAACTAAGGATGGAAGAAAGTTCAAAACAAAACAAACATTTCATATTCAACAAATAAATGACAATGGAAGAGCAAGACATTTGAAACTTACTAACAAGAAAGGAAGATATTCGAAAAGGACGATAAAAGATGATTCCAAAATACAGAATTCTAAAATACAAAAAAGGCTAATACACTCCAAATCTAAAAATGAATCGAACAATAAGAAGAGATTTCGTTTTCATGCGACTTTTAAAAAAGAAAAAGGAAACCAAAAAGGTAACTTCAATGTACAGCAGAATTACAAGGTCAAAAAGTCGTCTGTTAGAAAGTATAAAACGAGGGATCGACGTCAGTTAATGTTGCCGTACACTGGACTTACGAGCGAGCAACTGATCAATCCTTTGGCTCAGCAGCTTGTATCAAGCTTATCCCCTGCTCAACCTGTTTTGTCACAACCGCAGAATATTCTAGGGCCATTTCTAGCTGGTCAGTCTGAACAACCACTGCTGTCTCAGCCAAGTCTTGTTGATAGGCAGACGTCATTGTATTCTCCTCTTCTCCAACAGCAAGGTACGGCACACTGTAAATTGGGCCTTTTTTGTTTCCTTGTGTAAACGGTTTTCGCTGCAACCATATTGAAGGGCAGAAGCAATGGCACATTTTTGTATAAGACATTTGAATTATTTCCCAGATGTGAAACTTTCTGAGGTTTTGCCTTATACAACATGGCTGCCATGGGACCCCTCGCAATAGACCTCTTTAGCTCGAGTGTAATGTTTTCCCATTTCAGACCACGTGTCATTCTCTTGAGAATAAGATTCTTTGTCTGAGTTGTATCCATATTCATGTGTCTTCTCACGTGCAACCATTAAACAAAAGAAATGATACTCTAGAGAATGACATGTGGTCTTGAGAATAAGATTCTTTGTTTGAGTTTTATCCATATTCATGTGTCTTCTCATGTGCAACCGTTAAACAAAGAAATCATACTCTGGGAAAACATTACGCCCAAAGTAAAGAGTACGCAGCAGAGTTCCTGAGTAAACTTATAGGGACGTCGGAATGCAGCTCAATTTGGAGTACAAAACAATAGATTCCAATTCTCAGGAGATAGAGATTCTCTTGTTTTGTCTTCCAAACGAGCTGCTTTGACGTCACGTGAAAGGGCTCTATAGATAAGTAGTCACATCTAGTGACGTTTTGTACGTGTCAATAATTTGCGTTCAGTGTTGTAGTTTTAACACCTTCTAACATATCTTTCCAGGATTGACGGCATCTCTACCTCTGCTACAACAACAACAACAACCCTTCCAGCAAACAGGGCTACCTTTATCCTTTTCACAAACTCTACCAGACCAAACAGGCCTATCATCTGTTCCCATGGTAGCGAATCCTGCAGTCCAGAACTCCCAAATGTCTTATCAATCACCTCTGACCCAGACATACCTACCTATTGCCTCACCAAGAAGTGAGCCCGGTGAAACAAGACAAGCAATACCTGAAGTGAACGAAGAATATTCGATGGAGGAGGAATATCCCCGTAGAGGAAGGCGACGTCATCACCACCGTAGAGGATACTTCAGACGTTCCCGGATGAGGCAAAATCCATATGAATATGACACCTATAGGTCTTTTGAAAACACGTATGGCAAGTCGCCGGGAATCTTTGACGACTTGAAGGACATAAGTATGCAATATTCTAAGCTACGGTGTCCTTAGGAATAACATAAACAAAAGCATCAATTTCAGTCCTTAATATACGGAAAGCATGCCGGGTCAAGATTTTATAGGACTCATTTAATCCATGATCACTTGGCTTCCGCTGCCCCAGTTGTAATGTTTTCGTAGTTCAGATTATGTGTCGAAATGATGATAAATCGTCCTTGTTACACAAGGGTAAAACCAGCAATTAAAGGCGCTGGCTCTAGTTCCATGATCGAATCGTATCGGAATATGGAAGTGTTGATTTTTGTTGGGGGGGGGGGGGGGGGTTTGAAAATTGGAATATTTGGAGAAAACCCCTCAAAGCACAAGAGCGGAAACCAGCAAGCATGGCGGATCATCTGATCAAACCCATGACCACAGTAGTAAAACGTGTCGCACTATGAAAGCGTGCTGTACCCGAGTTTTTGGTTCCATTCGTTTGATAATTCTTTTTTCCTTTGTCATTTATTTTATTTTTAAAATTCACCTGTATTTTTTTTAAGGTTCCGAGATGGGCAGGTACATTGATGACGACGATTACCGTGTTGAGGAAGGAAGAAGGCACCGGCAACACTTTAGAGGACGTTCCCACCATTCAAGGCACAGAAGGCCTTTCTATAAAGGTACGTTATTATAACTACTAATAACAGGATAGCTTGCATTCCTTCGAGTTGTCGAAGCCATGTGAACAAAACCATATTGGTCGCCATATCACTGATAACATCTGCCATCTCTTCCTCGTATTCTAATGGACTACTTCGACGATGCGGCGGCCATCTTGAATCTAAATTAATGAAAATAACTTTTTACGAGATGCCTGGGGTATAAGTAGGATCTGATAAATGATATCATGCTTTTCATTTTTATCAAGCATTTCGAATTCATTTTTCTACGTAGTATCAGTCATTATTTCACATCTTGAATTGCAATGCATTATTGGGCTTCCAGGGGCAAAAGAAAACAAAAATGTCGGATAAAATAGAGAGTTTCGTGTATTTGTCTTTCTTTCATGCCCATCTTCTTAATTTATCCCTTGTCAAGTTGTCTATGCGTGAAACGTTAATTTAAATCGACACCATAAGCGTAACAAAGATTTGTATATTTGCCCCCTAACCAAATGGCCGCCACATCGTCGAAGTAGTCCATTATTCTTTCATTTTTTATCGTTTCTTTTTATTTTTAAGAATACAGAGAATACAAAGACTACGATTCTGATGGTAGGTTGCGTGAAGACGAAGAAAATAATGATGACATCTACAGATCACAGAAACAATATGCATCCCCCGAGGAAACAGTGGAACCTGGGCTAAATTCCGTAGTACCTGATGCCCCGTTGGTCAATACCGAGAGACAACCTGTTGAAACTCCTGTTGAAACTCCTGCGGCAGATCCCGTGATCGATGCAAAGGAAGACGCATCTCTTCATGATGCTGGTAAGTAGTACTCCCTACTTGGTGGTACAAACATCTTTTTTTTTCATGATGTATTGATGTTTGTGCTGAGGCTAGGACAAGATGCATTCTGGTTATTCCTGCAAAACAATTATTATAGAAAAAAGCTAACAAATACATGCAGATTGCAGGTTGCAGATAGCTTGCAGCTTTCATATCTCAGCTTTTAGATTCCAGCTTTGAAAATTAATGAGATAAAATAAGAAAACTTTGTTTATAGAGGATGAGTGTTGGTCCGGCAGGGACCTCCCGAATAGCAGAAAGGAACTTACCAATTGAGCTAACCGGAGGGCGGATCTAGCGGGGTTTAGCTTCCAGATTCCATCTTTCTGGATTGCAGATTACAGATTGCCGATTGCAGTTTGCAGATTGTTGATTCCAGTTTTCGGTTTTCAGATTTCAGTTTTTAGGTTGTGTCTTAGCTTTGCCTTAACATCAATCAATCAGTTATTTTGTATTCAAATGTCAGAAGAATCCACAGAGAATGCTGTAAAAGACGCAAATATAAAAAAGGAAAAAGCAAAGGAGAATGAATTGAGCATGGTACTTAAGGACGATACAGAGGATGGTACGTACATAGTGGTTCACGAACATCTATGTTTCAGTGGCACATAAAACAAATGAAGTACATTGAGAATGTATAAGATATATTTGTGTAATATATGACTGTCGATAGCTTATTAATCAAAGTGATGTTAAAAATGGTTTTAGAAACTGAGGAAACGCAAGCAAAAAGAAGCGAGTTAGTTAAACATTTGGGTGAGTCAAAGAACAAATAAAATGAATGTATGGATGGATGGATGGATGGATGGATGGATAAAACTTTGAATAAGTGGAAAAGCACGGATGGATGTGAAGAAAAGGAAAAAAGAAAGAAAGAAAGGAGCGATGGATAAATTATGGAACATCACAGGATACCATTGAAATTGTATCAATAATAGTAGTTTTGTCTTTTCAGAACAAGACGCAGTAATGCATTTAGATTTTGACGAGGAAGGTGCTCATAAAAAGAACATCGTGAAAGACCAAAGCAACAACAACAACGACGCAACGCTGAGTAATGGAGCAGCCGTGACTACCAAGAATCTAGGTTTGATGTAGCTTCTAATGATTTAAGATAAACATGAACAGAAAGGAGGAAGATGTTTCCTAAAATATGTCTTTTTTCCTTTGTAGGGACGTGTGGGCGAGGCGTTATCCTCAAGAAAGGCGAAGTATCCTACAATGGCACGTACTTCAAGAGAAAACCCACAAAAGAAGTCTCAATATCAATGTGGGTCAAATCCAAAAACCCTGGATTTATTCGGTGGTTCGATCAAAGTGGGTCTTCATCTAAAAGCTTCTTTGCAAGCACTAAGTCTCCCGCTGTCAGCAAAAAGCGCTGGACGCACTTAGTGGGAACGTTCGACACAAAGACAGGAGTCGCAAGGATCTACGTCAATGGGAAGCTGAAGCTCGAGAAAGTTGGCAAAAAGAACGATGGTTTGCCTCAAGATTTTACTTCCACAGGAATCGGGAGGAAGTTTGGGGACAGTCATGTGAAGTTTCTTGATGACGTGTACATGTTTGATCGAGTTATTTCACCGGAAGAGGTCACCGCGTTGTACAAGAAGTGTGAGTTTAACCGCATGATTTTGCATTATGGATTCCAGCATTGGAATGGAACGACGCATCGACTGGATGATCAATCAGGGTTACAAAACAATGCAACTATCAAAGGAGGTAAGATCTGATTTGTATGAATCAGATGAATGAATCTCATGAATATCATTATTAGGCTACAATGAAAGGTAAACACTGCCCGTCATGTGCTATCAACCAGAGAGTATTCTATTGCTTGGTATGAATCAGCTGAATGAATCTCATTATCAGCCTACAATGAAAGGGAAACACTGCCCGTCATGTGCTATCATCCAGGGAGTATTCTATTGCTTGGTATCAAACAGCTGAATGAATCTCATGGATGTCATTATTAGGCTACAATGGCAGGCAAACACTGCCCGTCATGTGGTATCATCCAGAGAAAACTTGCCATTCATCTAGAATGCTCCCCAACAGTTCGTAAATAGGTCTAATGTTTCTCTTTTCTCTTGTGACATTGTAGGCGCACACGTACGAGCCAGCGGTTGCGACAAGTGTGGCGCATGCCTGGACCTTCAATCAGATGACGCAGAAGTTTATCTCAACTCCAGCAAATACCGACGCAAACCTAAATCTGCAGTTTCAATATCTGCCTGGATCAACTTGAACAGAACAAGTGGCTTACATTCGATCTTCCAGGCGTTAAAAGATGACGATAAAAACATCTATAATCTAGAAGTAACAAACGGTAAAGTTCATTGGCAAAGTAAAGACAAAAAGGGTGACATCATATTTGATGCCCTAACCAATGAGGTCACAATCCCTGAGGGACTTTGGAGTCACGTGACCGGAACTTATAGCTCGAAGACCGGAAATGCAAGGATTTATGTGAACGGTCTTTTGAGAGCAAGTTTTCATAATCAAGGTGGGCCTAGGTTGTCCACTGATTGGAGCAGGGCTAGTATAGGTGGACATTTTCCTGACAAAAAACCATTTAATGGTCTCGTTGATGAGTTCTTTATGTACGACTGGGAACTCGATCCTTCAGAGGTTGGTTTCGTCTCGAAGTACTGCGCAGACAAGCCAAAACTGGTCTCATTCACTGTCAAAGTACCAATTTTATAGTGTTGAATTATGAAACATGTTTTCGTGTTACTGAGACCTTCACAAGTTCGATAATTGATTTTTGGCATCTGTCAATCAAAAGTCAATGACTGAGCCTCCAGTAAATTTGGCCGATAAAATTCGAACCACCAAAAACTCCAGTGCTACGTCTCAATTTGAGATAGAGACCACGCTGCTCGGTAAGTGAAGTATTTTTGTATGATTAGTAAGGTAGACAACTCCGTCGGCGTGCGTAAAACTGTTAACATGAACGCTTAACCAATCAAGAAGTTGCGCGTGGATGAACTTGAATTTCGGAGCCATTGCTTTACATATCGTTTACAGGAATGGTTTCCCTCGCAACAAGAATCATTCTTGATCTATTCTCAAAGCCCGCGTTCGCTTTGATCAGTTGTCAACTAAAGAAGGACGGGTACAAATTAACCCGAACACCTTTCTTTTGGTTCGAGTTTATTCGTTTTCGGGCACGGACATAGTTGTATATTACCCAATCAAAGAAAGGTAGCAGCTGGATTCCCCCAGACTCCTTCATATTTTATCAGAGACTGAAAGGAGTGCAGGGACCTGGGAAGGAAAATGGCTAACAACTTGTTGACTGTAAAGTTCAGTCGAGTCGTTTCATTTTTTGTGATCCAATCTAAAGTCTCGGCTTAAGTTTAAGGTATAATTAATTATTCAATAGCCACGTTCATGATTAAAAGTAGAAATAGACCTTTTTGAATTCGTACAATACCGCTGTGTTCCTTGATTGCAGACTCATTTACGCAGGGTTAGCCTCATTTCAATTTCAAAACATTTACAAATACCAACGGTAAAGAAAAGAATGCACAACTTTAACAATACAAACACTTTGAAATTCCACGGACCTTCACTGGATCACATGAATATTCTACACAAAAACGAGGATAACCCTGCGTAAATGAGTCTAACAGTTTTACGAATTCGAAAAAGAGCTATTGATAAAACACCGATAGAAGTAACATTCTCCAAATGAGTGAAAAATACAAATTAACAATAAAATGTACTTACAAATATGAGGATTTATAAAGAATAAAGAAAAATAAAAGATAAAAAATATTGAAAAAAATAAATCTCTTGCTAAAAAAATGTTGAAAACAAAAGTAGATAAAATAAAATAAGATAAAATAAAATGAAATAAATTTTAAAAACTAAATAAAAGAAGAAGGAAAACAAATAAAAACCAACAGAGAAAACAATTTTGTCCATAAATTATAGATTCCCAGGTTCCAGTTGGACCGATACGTCCAATCCAAGTGGTCCTCTCAACATTAAATTCCAAAGTTTCCAAACAAAACGAATCAATCAACGACACATATCTTAAATGCAGGCTTTAATGGTAACTAAAGTTTGTTCATCTCATTACTGTTTTTTTATTGTTATTGATAACCAAAAAAATATTCGTACATTTATACTATGTTGCCATGCATGTGTTTTTCATTAAGGGACTGGTCATAAAGTAAAAAAAGGGGGGAGGAACGAGGAGGATTTGAAACAGGATTTGAAGGATTTTTTTTCTTTGGCTGGCCCAATATAAACCAATCAAGGTCGATAGAGTAATGACTCCCCCAAGTTTCCATGTAGTAGGGATTGCAAATGACCCACCATTGTAAAATAAAGATGTGTGGTCTAACACATGGTCAAATACAGTTATTTCAAGACTACTATTTTATTCAAATAGCTATTACAACATTAGTAACATGAATATTGTTTTCAGTACCGTAGTAATTAATATTTACATCCCAATGCTCTCAGTCACAATTAAATTGTCTTTTCTTTTTAAAGTTCTTTGTTGTTATTTTAGGTTATCAGGGGTTTCATTAAAATTTCAAGATGGTGGATCATCAACTTTAATGAATTAAGCAGGGCTCCTTTTATTCTAGGAATTTCTTTTACGTTCTCAAAAAAGCATGGCCCACTCTCTCTAATGTACAGTTCTATAGGCTGCCCACCCTTTTTAAGGAGTTCAAAATTGTGTGACCCACCCCCTGTTTTTACCCCTACTATCCCCCTGTTTACTTAATGACCAGTCCCTGATCATAACTAAAAGATTCTTAAGTTTACAGTTTTGAGATTTTATGCAAGAACCCTCAAACCAAATGCAGAAGAACAAAGTTTAAAATCCTGCTTATCAAGGTTTCAGACAGAAATTTCTTACTGTAATTTTCAAATATTTAACTTTTTTCTTGAGATAATAATGATAATAATAAATCTTTATTAGGGTTATTAAACTGATAATGACAGTGTCTTTTTTCCAATTTGGCCTTTAAAGGGCTTTCAAGTGCCCATAAAAATCGATTAGATAATAATTCCATAAAAATTCCATAAATATTAACTTCAAAGTCCAGGATTTTTGAAGGAGTTTTAAGAATTTTCAAAATCCCTAACTGATTGGTCTATATTTGAGTCTGATTTTACTTATCCTTTGGAAGAAAAATTACTTGTCACGGTAAAATGTGTAAATAAATGTGAAGTAGACAGGAATAGACACAAAACAAACTAAAAATAATTGAAATAAGATTAAGGTTAAGTAAAACCACTCTTACACAAATGTCACAGATTTCACTATTCTAAGAGCAGCTCAGCTCTACATAAACTAGATTACATATAGATAATTCAATTGGCAAGCGTACAGTGACTCTGTGACGAATGTCACCGATTTCACTATTCTAAGAGCAGCTCAGCTCTACATAAACTAGTTTACATATATTAGATAATTCAGTTGGCAAGCGTACAGTGACTCCTATATCGTAAGAATACCACGGTGAAATATATTTCATAATTCCACTCTCAAAACTTGAGGCATTTTTTTCAACGACAACATTATTTGAATTATCTATATATTCTAGGGGAATCGATCCTAAAAACTAAATCTTAGAGCCACTGAGTGTATTTACCACAAGTTTACAGGCATTGATGTAATCAATGTTTTGTCTAATAATTAATGAGATGAAATTTGTCCATGAATACTCACATGTAAGATGTTTATAACATTAGAACCTTGGATGGTTTAAGCCATGTTAAGTCACGCATTAAGACCACATTTGAACTCGATTACCGATGCACTCCAACACAAAGACCTGGCCATGAGCTGTAACAACTACATCAGCAGGGCTTCTTGTTCCCACATCGAAGCCACCAAGTGATCTTATGAATTGTCCATCTTGTGTTAGCAACTGGACACGGTGGTTTTTCACGTCGCAGACAAGAATCATGTCTGGACCAAAGATTCCTAAGCCTCCTATTCCATTAAACTGTCCATCCTTCTTGCCTTTTTTGCCAAACTTGCTCAAAAACTTGCCATTCTTGTCAAAAACTGCAATAAAGTCTTTCTCAAAATAAGAAATGAAATATTTGCCATCACCATAAGCAATATAACAAGGCTGCTCATCTTTGTCAAGACCAGCTGGAAATTCAAAAACCAATTCCCCTTGATTAGTGAAAATCTTGACGCTGGACTTTATGCCAAGGTCGTCCTTTCCCCAGCATGTAACTGCAATGTTATTATCCTCTGTAGTACACATTGCTCCAGGTCGAAACCAGCCTTCAGGTCTATAAATAGTTTTTACAAATGTTCCATTCAAATCGAATACTTGGATCCTGCCATGGTTTTCGGGCTGGTCGATAACAATAATTTTGTCTTCGTTGAAAACAGCACCAAAAGGTTTATACAATGCACTTTCTCCTTGGGAAAAATCTCTTAGATGTTCCCCCTGGTGATTGAATATCTGCACTCGATTGTTATTGCATTCTGCAATGGCTATCTCGCCTTTATCACTAAGGGATATAGTTGTAGGCTTATCTAGTTGACCTTTACCGCATCCTCTTTCTCCAAACATTTTCACGAGTTTAAACTCTGTCTTTGCATCGAGTGAGTTTACATTCTGTGGCGAGTTCTTTATCGGTTCACCTCCAATATTCACCTGGATTTCGTGAAGCCCAGGTCTTTTTGCTTTGTAACTTAGGCGATATTTCCCTGTTTGCTTGCCAACGACTAATTTTTCTACCTCGTTGCCCTCGACGTCCTTGATTCTTATATCAATCGACTCTTCCCTTGTGTAACATAGTTCTCCTTCAGCATTTCTCGTGACAATGTGAAACTCATGCTCAAATGCACATCTACCGTCCTTCAAAGATTCGATTGAACATCTTAAAGGATCTGTAACATGTTTGTAGATATTCCCGACGTTTTGCAAGGACTCCAAAATCTCTTGATCAGCAGTATACATGTATGTCGCGTTACGGTGAATTGACCTGCTATAAAGTAGAGTAAGCGTGTCTAGCAATGTCTGACCTCTTTGTTTTATTGCTTCCTCACTCTCAAGGATTTCACACGCCACATTCCTCTCGTGTACAGATTGACAGTACTGCTTATATTCACTTAAATGATTAATTCCGTTGGTTAAATCAGTTTGTTCGTCTCTGATTTCCTTTTCTTTCTCAAGTAAAACTTCATCTAACGTTTCGATCATCTTAACTTCATGTTGTTTTAGTGTCTTGACCAAAGCGTCTACGGTGCTGTGAACATCTTCCTTAGCTGAGTTGATTTCTTTTTGAATCCTCTCCATATTTTGTTTGGATTGTTCAAGTTCTTCTTCGTATTTGTCGGTCAACTGGTTCACTCGATTCACGTCTTGTTCCATTGCTGTTTTGATTTCTTCAGCAGCTTCTTCTAACTTGCACATGCAATGATTTTGATGATATAAAGTAGCACAATTTTGACAAATACACTCTTTGCAGTTCTTTTCTTTGCAGTAGTATTCGAGCCTTTTTTTCTCGTGAAATCTCCTTTTACAAAGCATTTGATTCTTGATGTAATTATCCACGTTTTCTTGCTTAAACTCTTTCAGCAACATAGTGTGATGCCCTGTTCGAAGTTGTTTTATCTTCTTATGCGAGTTAATGCAGTCTTCGCAGATCAATCCGTTACATTCTGGGCAAAATGCGGCCAAAACTTGAGATTTTTCGCAGCTCACACACTCAGGTAAATTCTTTTGCTCCTTATCTGTTGTGCTTTTCATAGCGTGAAGCAGTCGTAGAAGAGCATCCAAGTAGAATGAAGAACGAAGCTTCGAAGCATCGCCATCTGGTAAATCGATATTTCCTGATTTACATGTTGGACATGTAAACTCGACTGCTTGTTTCTTGCATCTCTCGAACCAATCATTAATACATTTTGAACAATAGCTGTGAAGACATGGAAGCGCTTTTGGATCTTCGAAAATTTCGATACAAATAGAGCAAGTAAGTTCTTTTTCTAAGTCATCAACGTATGCTTTTAAAGTAGCCATTGCAGGGACCCAGACGTGTATAAGGTCGAATTTACAATAGACTGAAAATTTCCGAGAAATGTCTTGCCTCGTTTTGAAATTTTGAGCGAGCGCGGAGGATCCTGGGTGAAGTTAATCATTTTATGAAACAAGTAAAAAAACAGTGGAGGGAAAAAATGCTAAAACTGGCTTAATCCGAATTCTAACCAGGTAGGGCGATAGAGGTATAACTTCTCAAAGGTCAGCTAAGATTTATTCACTTTATTTCACATTTTGACGATTTTATTGAGGTTTTTTATAGTTCCCCATACATTTTCTTATAATATGACACCACAGAAACCCAGCTTGGGCTACCTGTGATAAGAACCTAGAATTTAAGAACCTGTTAGGCTAAAAAATGTTTTAGCTATGGTTATTATCTAGAAGTTTCTAGAGAAAATTGTATTTTCCATATATAAATATACTGTACAGCTACCAAACACTCTTCTTTCTCATCAAAATAAGAACCCATTTAAGAACCTAAATTGCCTAAAATTCCATTAAATACCATTTCCATAAGAACCTTTTTAGGCTAACTTGGAAAAATCTAGGTTCTTATGGAGGTTTTTCACTTTGACGCCACGTAATCCAAAAAAAAAAAAATTCGTTTTTAAATTAAAACATTTTTTTTTCGTGATTAAAATCAAGAAAAGAAGTTCGCAATCAAATTTGTCATGTAGATATTATTAAAATTGCAAAGTTTCGTGAAGATTGTCCATAATCCAGAGAATGTATGAATTTTTGAATTTGACAACTTTTACAAAGAAATGTATGTTGGCAGGCAAATTTTGCCTACCAACATACATTTCTTTGTAAAATTTCATGTTTTTAAAAATTCATATCTTCGATAGTTTACGCGCGATCTTCACGAAACTTCACAGTTTTACTAATATCTGTATGAAAACTTTGAATATCAACTCCTTTTTCAGAAATTTCTCTACATTGTGACGTCACATGAAAAATCTCGATACGCGGTTTTTTACTGATATTGAATACGAGTCGGTATAGAACTTTCTCAAATTCGCTCCAAGTCGAGGTTGAACTTGATAAAATACAGTAAATGTATGAACATATGAAGTCCAACCTCGACTTGGAATCATGGTTTCATGGTCACTCAAATAAATTCGAGTATTGACATTTTCTCGTCCTGGTAATAAAGAAGATTATTCAAGTATTATGTCGTCAGTGTTCCCTTATTCATTTGGGAGGGACTGAATGTGTCCAAGTTTCTATTAACGTCACATCATTTCTAACCAATCATTGTCCAGTTCATGCCATTCACTTGTTGTTACGCATGTGTTTTGTTTGAATTTTAGGAATTGGCTTAAGAATTTTTACATATAAGGATAAATATATTTACGCAGACATATGTATATGAATATCGTGTAAACTCCACATCAAGTTGTACTACGAAAAACTGGTAAGTAAACTTTTATTATAATTCTTAAAAGTCCATATTTCTGTGACGCCCAGAGTTTTCGTTGATTAATTGTTAACAATACGTGAGACTCAAGTGGACTTAACATTTCGTGACTACTACAGGCTCCGATCCACGGTGCAACATTGCGTGCAACATGAAACTAAAATATAAAAATTTGAACGTCTGTTTTATTATTTTTATGTAATTTGTACTATCTTTGTAAATTAAGTGGAAAAATCTAGATTTTCTCAGATTTGGCTGCTGAAATAGTACTGTAATTATAATGTTGCAAGCAATGTTGCAAGCAATGTTGCAAGCAATGTTGCACAGTGTATCTGCGCCTTACATGTCGTTTCAAAAGCATGTAATTCTTTGGGTTGATATCAGCATTGACGTGACAAATTTATATCCTTAAAATCATTGAAAAAAGTGTATTATGATTAAAAGAATACAGTAAAAAAAATGCGAAAAAGAAAAAAAGAGAGAGAGAGAGAGACAAACAACATTATAGGGCATCAATAATTAAACAACTCAAAGAGACGGTCCACGTCTAGTCGTAGCTTACTTCTTCGTCACAAGCTTCAAAACAAAATGCGAAATTCAACATTTTAATCATACTTATTAATCATTGGGAATGATTGAGTTATCTGTTGTCATTAGTGCGTCTTGATATACCATTGCTCGTGTTCGTGTTTCCAATGATGCAGCCACAATGGTATAAATATATAATTTGATATATGAATGGTATAAAATTTCCATAAGCGTTAACACACAGTGAAAAAAGACACAAAAAGAAGACACAAAAAAAACACAAAAAAACACACAAAAAAACACAAAAAAAACACACAAAAAAAAACAAAAAAAAAACGCAAAAAAAAAAAAAAAAACAAAAAAAAAAAAAAAAAAAACACAAAAAAAAACAAAAAAAAACAAACAAAAAAAAACACAAAAAGAAACACAATAAAACCAACAAGAGATAGCTAAACAACAACAAAAGAAACAAAACAAAACAAAAGAATAAATTAATAAAAAAAAAACCCCAAAGAAATTGAAAATATAAAAAAAGAATTTTGTATAAATTATAAAAAATTAGATCAACTGGAACTCAGGTATAAGCATTCAAACATTTATGAATCACAAGAACACTGTTGATTTTCTGGGGACTAATTAATGATAAAGTCTACAAACTATTCATTAAGGAACTAAAAGCTGTGCAAATACTGTTTCAAAGTTGCGCATTTTTATGCTGTAAAGTTGAATCCATTAGTATGTGCACGTGCAGGTGGCGTCTTTGTGGGTGTTTAAAAAACAAGTCATCACAAATAAATACGGTTCCTCCATGTTGTTTTTTTAAATATTTTTTTTCTGCAATATGTTTAATATTTAATGTTTAAACCTTCAAATTGTATCAATAGCCTGAAAAAAACTTGATGTATACTTCAAGAGAGGTGGCTATCCTCCTAATTTCACCTGGATCCTCTCCTTGAGATATCAAGATAAAATAGATCAATTTTTTTGCAATTGAATTTTTAGAATTTTTTTTTCACTATTTTTATTTTCAGAAAAGCGTAATGTCGTCGACGGTCTTTCTATTAATTGTGACATGCGCAGTGGGCTCCTATGGATCCGGTCCCTTCAGAGGCGTTTGTAAAAGAAAAGGAATCTTTCAGAAAATTGGAAAAGGTTAAAAAAAATAACAAATAAACTAACTAATTACTTACATGTGGGAAAAATATTTGAAGAAATGAATTATTTTTTGTACCTTTGTAGATCGAGTTTTGCAAAAACACGTGATAAGAACCCATGACGTCAGTTGCGGTTTTGATTGTGCGCAGCAATGTCTTGGTTCAGCTGATTGTAATTCGTACAATTACCAAGAAACTGGTTCTCCATTACATAAGTGTGAGCTTAGTGACCAGACGAAATCTTCCAAGCCATCTGATTACGTCATGAAGCAGGGATTTTCGTACCATGATGCTGAACAATTCGTAAGTGTTGACACAGGGAGCCCAATTTAGATAAAAGTAAAAGTTGAAATTAAAATTGGGAAATAATTCCAGGTCAAGATAATGCACCAGAACATTATCTTGTCCTGGAATGAAAAAAAATTAATTAAACGCGATTTTTTCCCCATTTTATTTTCACCTCTTACTTTTATCTAAATTGGGCTCGCTGTGGTGTAGACAATGTTAGACCCAGAAAAGCTAGGACCCATGACTATCCCATCAATCATTGCGTGGTACATAGTATACCCATGGAACCATTGTAGCTAATGTGGCTGATGCACAGAAAACCTGGCTTCGAGGCGTGAGTCAACTGAGCTGGACAGAGTAAAAAACGTTCTTTCTGAGACGAGTTTGCTAATTGAATCATTTACACTGATGATGGTAGCAGGGCTGCTGAAACATGTCAGCTATTAAACTTAAAACTGTCGTGTTGTGTATTAAAACTAGTAAGAATATTTTGCTAAATATCCTCACGCAAACGAAAAGTTAGCCAATTGCTGGCTTTCACGTGACGTCATCAAAAACTCAAAATCTAAACTATACATCGTACAAAAACATTTCTAGAATATGTTTTAGATATCAGTGATATAAGTCACAGGAAAAAGTTTCGAGTCATTTTGATGTTTGGTTCCCGAGTTATGAAGGTTGAATTTGTGTCACGCAATACTGTCACGTGTATCTAAATAACGATGAAAATCAAAATTAATTTACCCTAGGTGAAAGATTTTGCCTTAGGTACGTTTAAAATCTCTATTTGAAGTATATTGCAGTGGAATTTAATTGAAAATATTGAATATTCTATCATTTTAAGCCGTTGAAAATTCGTCCGCCATATTGGTGTTCCTTAGTGGGACACCAACATGGCCGCTCCATACATTTTTACCAAAAAATGCTTCATGTTTCCTTGCCCATTATTCCACAACGAAATAATCTACAGCCTTAAAACTTTGCCAGTATATATAGTTTTCACCGCTTTACAAGAATATGGAGCTTTATTTTGATTATATTGTGAAATTAGGCTTTTGAAATTGATGATGACGTAAGTGAAAGCCGGCAATTCGTTCAAATTTCGACAAATCTGAAAAAAAAGTAGTACTGGTTATCAATTTACAGATGTTCATGCAACATTGTTTCCATTTTCAACAGCCAGAACCTGTGTGTTCCTCTTCTCCTTGTCAAAATGGCGGCACGTGCAGCTACATTGATTGTTCTGATTCCTTTGTGTGTTCCTGCAAACCCGGATATACAGGAAAACACTGCGAAACATGGTTTGGTGAGTAGCAGAACACAGATGATTGATGACGGTGTGATGATATCGATGTCGTTATTTCCGTACCGTGACGAAGTTTCCATATTCATAGTCATAGTGTCTGTAGTCTTTCTATCAAGGTTTCAGACTCCTTACTTGAGTTCGTGCGTCATTGCCTCGTCTCCTGGTCGTCTCCTTGTCTTCTTGCCTCGTTGCCTCGTTGCCTCGTTGCCTCGTTGCCTCGTTGCCTCGTTGCCTCGTTGCCTCGTTGCCTCGTTGCCTCGTTGCCTCGTTGCCTCGTTGCCTCGTTGCCTCGTTGCCTCGTTGCCTCGTTGCCTCGTTGCCTCGTTGCCTCGTTGCCTCGTTGCCTCGTTGCCTCGTTGCCTCGTTGCCTCGTTGCCTCGTTGCCTCGTTGCCTCGTTGCCTCGTTGCCTCGTTGCCTCGTTGCCTCGTTGCCTCGTTGCCTCGTTGCCTCGTTGCCTCGTTGCCTCGTTGCCTCGTTGCCTCGTTGCCTTTTTTGCCTTATTGCCTCCCTGCCTGTCTCTTTTCTTCCTTGTCTTCTTGCATTCTTGTCTGCTAATTGCCTGCTTACCTCTTTTCTGCCTTGCCTCCTTGCCTCCTTGCATGCCTGTCAGTCCTTTTATCTGTTTGTCTGCCTGCTTGTTTCATTTCCGTGGCTGCAATTTGGTTGAATTCATTCAATGATATTCCAGGTTTCGATGGATCCAAGCCCAATCTTCCTGGAAAATCTTGTCTGAGCATCAAATCACTTGGTCAAGACACTGGAGATGGCAGATATTGGATCGACCCAAACAGCACAGGAAACCCATTCACTGTCTACTGTGACATGAAAACAGATGGAGGTAAAATGTAAATTAATTTTGACTTGTATCTGAAAACAATACTTTAAATACTGTATTCTATCTAGGTGGATGGACCCTCATCAGGAATGTCACTTTCCTTTCTCCAGCAAGCGATGCATACGAACAGCTTTCTGACTACCGCAGAATAACCAATCTCACCCTATACCAGTTTATTGCTCAACCTGCACTACTGGAATTGAAGAAAGACATGGGTTTTACGCAAATTCGCTACTTCTGTCGTAAAGTGTCTGTGGGAAGAACATTTCACGTCATGACTGCTAAAAATGATCTTGGACTTGATGTTGTGAGGTGCGTATTTAAGGAGGCTCGAAACGGCTGTTCTTGAACGTGCGTTATGCGCGCTCTTAAGAAAGCCTTATTTTCTAATCTTACTGGAGTCTTTGTTGCTTAACAGGTACTTGGTTGTCAACGAATCGCCATTTCCAACCGCTTGCAATTCATATGTTCGTCTACCAGACGATAATTCCCTCCTTGCCGTCAACTGTGACAAATGGGGTTACAGTAAAAGTAACAGAGGAATGACTAACAAATGGGGCCGCTATCCATACGTTGGTGAATGGAGAATGTACGAGCGACCTGCTACCTGGACTGGGGTACGCCTAGTTTCATTTATGCAAGGTGAATATAGATGCGATGACTACGAAGCAACTGCAAAAGGTGGCGACGTTTGGAAAATGTTTGTGCGCTAAGACATTAAATTTAATCCTAAAGTGTTAACACTTTCATACCATATGAGGCAGGACGAATTACATTTTTTCTTACCAAGCTACACCAGGATGCACCTGGTTTTTTATTCCAGTTCTAGGGTTCAGAACTCGTGGCTCGTTTAGCCTCGACCTCTGTGTTTGTTTTGCCCGTACCTCTACTTTTCGTGACTCCTTTTTTGTGCGTATCTGCCTCCTTTGAAACATTTTAAAGCTTAAAATCCTCGGATTAATGGCACTTCTCCTTGCATTTTCCTAGTCCGCCATTTTGTTTTCTTCCCTGCTCATCAAGGATTGGACGCGCAAAGATGCATGGGGTTGAATCTTTTTTTTGTCTGCCTCCTTTGAAACACTTTAAAGCTTAAAATCCTCGGATTAATGGCACTTCTCCTTGCATTTTCCTTGTCCGCCATTTTGTTTTCTTCCCTGCTCATCAAGGATTGGACGCGCAAAGATGCATGGGATTGAATCTTTTTTTTCTCGAAAAACGATTCGCAATCTGATTGGCTAGTCGTTTTTTCTCAGATAACCACCGCATATTAACTCAGTTTTGCTTAGTTAGTTTTCCTTATCCAGTTATTTAATGTTACTTATAGTTGCTTTTTGACAAGAATATGTAAAGGACTTCGTGTCCTATAGTTGGATCTCATTGGGATTGATGTATCAGTTCTTAAATGTATAGAAAAATAAATAATGGAAATGAGGAAGAGTACAGCTGGCTCTTGCGAGAAATTCAAAATTCTGCTTCGTCATTCATAAAATTGTAAATTAAGTTACAAATCTAAATAATAATTTAATGCTAATGCATTAGTTGAATAACTAATATAAACTGGTTGTAGGTTTGACTGGACTCGGTATTAGCCAAAAGCATAGAGAAACCAAGCTCAGTGTCGCTCGCTGGCCAGCTCGCTTAAAATAAAGGAGCACTTGGATGAAAATCTATGAAAATTGGAGATTACTTGAAACTTGGTTAAACTTATATATATGGCCCCAATAGTCGTTAAGCAACATATTATCTTCACAGTCAAAAGTGCCGGATAAAAATTATCAATATTTTTAAGCATCTACATTGTGCGTAAATGACGTCATACATTCAACCCTATGACACATTCCCCCCCCCCCCCCCCCAATTTTTCGTTTTTCTAGATCCCCCCCCCCCCCCCCCCCCCTTCCCCCAAGAACCTAGCTTGGTCTCACTTGGTTATCTTTGTATCTTTTCATTTTCACATGCTCGGAATCTTCCGTACCTTTCTCGCGCAGTTATCGGAAATCTTCGACATTTGATCGGATCTTAGTTTTCAGGCTTTCGCGTCCAGTTGATTCAAATCCAAGATGGCGGGTGACATGTGGTTTTTAAATTTTTTCTTGAATTGAATGAAATCATTTTCTTATGAAACTCTCTAGAAAAAATAAGCATTGCTTTGGCTCAGTACACTCCTCTCTTTACTTCTGACGCCTCAAGGGAGGCAAAAATTCAAGAATTTGATCTCTTTTTGCGGGTTTTTTCCCGAACTTTCATCACAACTTTACACTCAAATTTCTGCAAAAAATGGACTCAGAGTGTATGAAAAAAATCGAAGATGTTTACAAGAAGTGGGAGAAGAAGAGTGCAGGAGGGAAATACGCTGCAGGCTCGTCAGTTAGTAATGGAATGCAGTCAGGAAGGAATGAAGGAGGAGTTGATTGGGTAAGAAAATATGGTTATTATCCACAAGGTGCAACAAGACGACCTGCAAGATCCAAAAGACGAAAACAGAAGGTAAAAACTTTAATAATAAAGCTTTTCCACGGCAGCCATGCTAGAGGGCAAAACAAAAACAAAAAATAGAAATTTGCTACATTCGGAAATAAATTCTCTTGTCATGCATATCTGCAAAAAAATGCATTGTTCCTGCTCTTAAAATAATATGGGCTTGCCATGAAAAATCTCAGTCAAGGACCCTTCTTAAAACAATCTGATACAATAGACCCCTTTCACGTGATGTTAACGCAGCTCGTTTTGGAGCACAAAATAAAAGAATTGCAGTCTCCTGAGAATTGGAACCTATTGTTTTGTCCTGCAAATTGAGCTGCATTCCGACGTGCTGCAAGGGGTCTATACAATGTCACAGCTTGTTCGAACATGGCTCTATTTTACTATAATGTCAGTTGCCATTATTGGTCGTATGACAACAAGGCACATCAACAGAGAACTTATTTTATCAACAGGATGATTTTGAGCCAATTCTTACTGTGGACAGAAAGTTCCAAGTACCACCTGCAATAATTCCTGGAGAGTTTAATAGAGAAAGACCATTCATGGGGAAAGGCTGTAAAACATGCTGCTCTGACAGCTCACAGGTACAAGACACCTTACTTATATCAGGGATCTTGCTAGTATTTTTCAATGTGGGACCCATAACTGCCCAAATTTGGGTCCCCAGCATTGTGTTGTGGGTGCTAATCAATATTTAGGAAGCCCTTGTCAACACAAGTGAAGTGAGTCCTGAGATGCACTTGGGTCCTTCGGCATTGTGTTGTGGGTGCCAATCAATATTTAGGAAGCCCTTGTCAATACAAATGAAGTATCAGTTATACACACTGTAACAGAAGGATATTGTAATGACACAGAGTTTTTTATTGATTTTGCAGTTATTGTACCATGACAGAATACCTAGCAGAGGGATACATAACATTTTAAATATTGCTGTATATAGCAAGTAAGTGTTGTCTTTGGTTAAATATAGTGCCGACTAGCTGCACCATTAATTTTAGATTGACTTACTGTACCTTGGTTCTTTTCTTGCCTCCCTTTTTTTCCAATCCTGTCTTTTCTTTTCTCCTGACTTCCTGAATTCTTGTTTTATTATTTCATTTCCTTCCTCTCACCCTTAATTCCTTCTCTTCCTAACTTTCTCACTTTTTTTCTCCCTCCTTCCCTCCCTCCCTTCCTTGCTTCCTTCCTCCCTCCCTTCTTTCCTTAGTTTCTTTTTTTTCCCTTCCTCCCTCCCTCCTTTCCTTTGCTTTGCTTTGCTTTCCTTTGCTTTGCTTTGCTTTGCTTTGCTTTCCTTTCCTTTCCTTTCCTTTCCTTTGCTTTCCTTTGCTTTCCTTTGCTTTCCTTTGCTTTCCTTTGCTTTCCTTTGCTTTCCTTTGCTTTCCTTTGCTTTCCTTTGCTTTCCTTTGCTTTCCTTTGCTTTCCTTTGCTTTCCTTTGCTTTCCTTTGCTTTCCTTTGCTTTCCTTTGCTTTCCTTTGCTTTCCTTTGCTTTCCTTTGCTTTCCTTTCCTTTCCTTTCCTTTCCTTTCCTTTCCTTTCCTTTCCTTTCCTTTCCTTTCCTTTCCTTTCCTTTCCTTTCCTTATTTCCTTTCCTTTCCTTTCCTTTCCTTTCCTTTCCTTATTTCCTTTCCTTTCCTTTCCTTTCCTTTCCTTTCCTTTCCTTTCCTTTCCTTTCCTTTCCTTTCCTTTCCTTTCCTTTCCTTTCCTTTCCTTTCCTTTCCTTCCCTTTCCTTTTCTTTCCTTCCTTCCTTCCTTCATACATCCCTTCTTTCCTTTCTATCTTCTTTTCTACCTCCCTCCCTCATGTCTTACTCCTGAAATCAAAATTAAGTTAACATTCTTTGTATTAATTAGTCTATTTTATCTGATAGACAGAATCTTTTTAGAAGAACTTTCTGTCACCTGATTTTCATTTGGAATTGTGATGTTAGTCATGACTTCCCTGACGTCAAGAAATCATTAGTGAATTCAGAAAGGTAGGACTAGAGATAACTTCCATGTTACATCCAGGATTGTCTTGTACCATTTGAAGTCAGCTAGCATAGTAGACCTTTTTCCAGTTCGTACAATACCACTGTGTTACCTGACTGCATATTCATTTATGCAGGTTTAGCCTCATTTTAATGTTAAAACATTTGCCTTCTTCCAACTGCCATGACTTAAATTGTTGAAATAACTAGGAATATGCCAGCTGTCTCGACAAGTCCAAAGCTATTATAGCTGGCATGTACCACAAAAGCAGTGTGTACTATTATATTATTATTACTTTGTAAACTATTTGGTATGAAATAAAGATTGATTGATTGATTGATTGATTCGCAAATACCAACAGTTTTTCAGTTCTACTGCAAGTTGTGACTGACGTATGTTACCCTTTCTAAATTATTACAATTACTATATTATCCTCTTAAATATTTGTCAGGATAAACATTTTTTTAACTCTGAAAATAATTAGTTTTTTCAGCAAAAAATAAACACAAATTTTTTATATTGAATGCTTTTTGATGAAATGATTTTTTCCCATTCACAGGGTTCAGAATTGTATTATGAACACAGTATTTCAAGAATCAACAAATGGAAGCAGTGTGACACAAAGTAATTATTTTTTCCTGCATAATTTTTCTTAACTGTATGTAGAAAAACCCTTGAAGCACAGGAGAGAACCAAGAAGTAACTCAACTCACAAACGACACCGAGTCCAAGAATTGAAGCTTGGTTGCATTGGTGCGAGGGGATTGCACTTGTTGCTACACCTACTGTGCTTTCTGTGTTTATAAATTAATTAAGAAAAAGATGTATTTGGCCTTTTTATTGAACCCTGAAACAGCCTCTGGGCTGATCTAAGGCTGATCTACTGTAATTTACAGATAGGATTGTTAGGTTTTTCGGAGGGAGAAAAACTGGGGAACCTGGGAAAAAACCTAAGAATCAAGTGAGAGACCTAGCTAAGAAACTTTACTCACAAGATGGCGAGTCCAGGAATTGAACCTGAGACCCCAGAGGTGAGAGAGGGGTGCACAACTCTTACCCCACTACTTGATTCCCCTACTTGCACTGTATTGAGGTTATTCATGTGACGTTTCTTTGTAAAAGTTGCCAAATTCAAAAATTCATACATTCTCTGGATTATGGACAATCTTCACGAAACTTTGCAATTTTACTAATATCTACATGACAAATTTGATTGTGAACTTCTTTTCCTGATGGAACAAAAAATTTCTTTTTTGGATTACATGACGTCACAGTGAAAAACCTCAATTCATGACTTTAATGTTTTAGTAACTGAAAAAGAGTTGCAGTCACTGGACAAAGAAAGACAGCAGCAGATAACCTCTTTAACAAAGAAAGCAAATGCGATCATCAATAGAATGGCAGCTGGAATTTACAGGAAATTGATCAGGTATTATATTATTATATTATTACCAATAGTTAATGATAATACCAAGAAACAAGGGGAGAGTGATAGAGCATTGTCACTGAAAAATTCTAAAGCCTATCATTTATCTTTTGTTTACCAACAAACGTCACTGTTGGCTGTCTAAGAATTAAGGAATAGATATCCAAGTCATAGAATTTGCAGGCATACAGTGAGTGAGTTTCTTATTGTAATACACCAGTTTCGCATTCGATGCACACAGCTGTTTTTGAAGACCACAGACTCATTCACACAGGGTTAGCCTTGTTTATAAGTCAGCTGTTCCAAGACACCATTAAAAGTGGGTTTCGTATTATTCAACTTGCACATTCTTTACATTACAGTTGGCTGTTGCTAATGGTTTGCAAAAGTCAACTGTGATGTAAAGAATGTGCAAGTTGAATAATCAGGGACCACGGAGCAGGGGGGGCTGTAGCCCCCCCAATAATGGGAGCATGGCCCCAAACCCCCTAGGTCTTTCAGTATTTGGTGGTCGTTAGCCCCCCCAATCAAAATTACACTCCACGGTCCCTGATAATACCAATGTTTTGAAATCCCTTGGGTGTTTAATGGTGTCAGTGAATAGCTGGCTTATAAACGAGGCTAAGCCTGTGCAAATGAGTCTGTGGTCTTCAAAAACAGTGGTTTGCATCGAATGCAAACTGGTGTATAATGCCACGGTGAAATAAAATTCTCACGATTCTGCTCTCAAAGCTTTAGGCTTTTTTTCCAGCATCAAATGTTAATTGAATTAACTATATACTCTTACTAGTAGTCTAATTCTTCATTCTTCATTATTGATAGATTATTCTATTATTTTTTCCAGGTTTACAGGCTGGTTTCTGTTCAAGTTGTTTGGGAGACTGCTGACCAGTATCCAGCTACACAGGGGACAAATAGAGATGGTACAACAGGCTGCTCAGGTACATTATTTGATTTAGTTAGAGTTTTGTTAAAGATGAAGGGCTGGAAAAGTTGTGCAATTGCCCCTGATCTCTAAGAGGCACTTTTCATTAGTCTGAACTGACTGGTCAATATATAAGGAGGAGGCCATTTTCTCGAGAGTTTTCCCTAATTTTTTATATACATTCCATCAGAATAGGGGATACAATTTAGGAGTTTCTCGATCTGGCTGAATAGTATAACAGAATTCTCTTTATGAATGGACTGGTCTGGCCGGCCAGTTCTGACTCAATGGAAAGCGCCTTTAAGTTAGAGGAATCCTGCTTCCAGCTCAGTTATTACTGTAGCTTGCAACCTGAATCCCACCTTCAAAATAAGGCCAATCCCATATCCCGCCAAACCTATTGTTGACCCTTTTCATTCTGTCATTCCCTTGTGCAAAGGATTTTCCTCTCTCCCTCATATTACTCTACTGACATCCTGTCTCTGTTTTGTCTTCAGGAGAATAAACCTCTAGTGTTTCTGCCTCTTCACAAGAGTCATCTTGATTACATACTAGTGACATATGTCCTACTTACTTGTGATATAAAGTCACCACATGTCGCTGCGGGAGGCAAGTATTTTTACTTTTTTTTATTATCTGGATGTGTTTGATCTTTGGTATTTCTTGTTCCATTCCATTTCATTTTCATTCTTACATTTTCCCTTTTCTTTTCACTTAATATTCTATAATTATCATGATGAAACTTGGAATAGTTATGATTTTCTTCTTTCATTTTATTCCCATTTTTCATTTTATCCCTTTTTTCACTAATATGCCCTGTCAATACTTCTTGTTTTATTCAATTTCCATTTTTCATTTCTTCCCATTTTTTTCACTTATATCATGGTGACTCCAGCAATCTTGAATTATTCTTGTTTTATCCCCTTTCCATTTCTCCTTTCTTTATTCATTTAATCATCATGGTAAACAAGAAGTAGTTAATATAATTATAACTTACAATAACTTATTTCTAATTTCTTTCAGATAACTTAGGAAACATGTTTCTGTTCAGGTTGGTAATTTTTTATGAATTTTCTTTCTTTCTTTGTATATCAATTATAATTTCATTTCCTAAAAAAATTCTTATCATTCTTTCACCCTTCCATTTTTCTATTCCTCCCTCCTTGCAAAAAGCCTGGGGGACCTGCGTTCAAGTCCTTCCAGGTTTGGTGTTGTATGAGAGTAGAGTTGTTTGTTGGTTTCTCCCTCCACAAAAATCAACTTCCAAACTCCATTTTGATCAGGAATTGAAGGCTAAATTGGAAAGAAACTTCCATGCTTTATATGTCAGTTATACCCTCACAAAACAACAAGGTATACACTCTCTTTTTCCATTCATCTCATCCCTCCCTATAAACATTTTTTATTCCATCATTTGTTCGTGTTTATTCATTCATTCATTCATCCCATTCTTCCATTTACTTCCATTACTTTACTATATTTTCATTTGGTATTTAACTGTATTTTTGCCCATCCAGCTGGTTGATGAGACATCTTGGTGGATTTTTTATCAAGAGGAAACTAGACCACACCAGTGGTAAAGATGATTTGTACAAATGTACCTTACAAGAAGTAAGTGGCAACTTACAGAAATAAGACATTTTTAGGAGCTTTCATTTACAGCTGTATAATTATATTTATGTGAAAAAACTTTAAATTGAAGATTTTCCAAGTGTTTGTCAGACTGTGTGTCAGAGCCCAATATATCAAAGGGCAAGGATGCTTGTTGGAAGTTTGAAAATGACCCCTAAAAGGAAGAGGAGTCCTGTCCAGGTGGGCGTGGTAACTGATACTTTTTACCCCTAAAAGGTACCAAATGCTCATTAGCAATTGTACAATGTAAAATGCATACTCATTAATCGATGAGTGCTAACAGGCTGTCAGATGATGAACTGAATACCCTAAATTACAACTGTCATTCCGGCTGTCATTATCAAATCTCGGGTATCTTATTTCCTGACAAACACTCTAACAGTTACTTCAGCTTATTCTCTGGTGGTCCTTTTAGATTTGTGACACCCTTAGAGGTACCAAATCGCAGATCTGGAACCCTAAAAATGTGTGACGAGCATCCCAATTGGAGAACATTTAGGGTGTTTATTTTTGGCTACTTGTCCCCTGGTTGAAGTTTCCTTTAAATGACACTCAGTATTTTCCTTCAGGTTGGTTTTCCTAGGATAATATGGTGCTAAGGTTCTACTGTATGCAGTGCGTAATTACTTTTTTCCCTTGTCAATTATAGTATATTCAGCAGTTACTCATCAATGAACAGTACCTTGAGATGTTTATAGGTGAGTTACATCTACAGCCGAACCTCTACACAACAGCCACCATCGGAACAAAATGTTGGCCATTGTAGAGAGGTGGCCGTTGTGGAGAAGTTTCAATTACAGCAATATATGAATGATTGAATATCTAGACTTTCTCAAAGTCAGTTTCTCTATCTCTCAAGAAACTCACAACTCTGTCGCTCACTGCGTCACTTGCACATCCGGGCTCACACGTATGAAAAAGTAGTGTGGTCGACTTTAATGGCAAGTCTAATGTATGAATTGATTGGTAACCGGGATGAAATTTCCTGGCCATTGGGTAGAGGATGGGAGTTAGTGAAGGTTCAGCATGACATTATAATCCACTAGCATACAGTATTTCCTAATATAACATCAAGTTTAAATGAACAGAGTCCACATAATTATCATTTTTTTTTGATATGACCTGTAGAGGGTAGCAGATCACGTACTGGTAAAGCAATGGTACCCAAGTCAGGTCTCCTATCAATTGTAGTGAATGCTGTTTTAGAAGGTTTGTACCTGAGTCTGTATATCTATTGCAAAAAGTGGGTGTATTTGGAATGTTGGGAAGAGTGGGGAGGATCTGAGAAGGGTATGTATATTGTATCCATACCTTCCCCATGGAGAGGATTGGAATTTCCAAGGGTTGGGGAGGGTCTGAGGAGGGTATAATTTATCGTATAATATCAGAAAATATCCACACCTCCCCAATGGAGTTGGAATCAATCTTTCAAGGGATGGGGAGGGTCTGAGGAGGGTATGAAATATTCCAAATTAAATATTTTCTAAAATTAATAAATAAGTAATTTCTTGTATTTTTGTCTTGAAGGTGTTGTACCAGATGTTCTTATTGTTCCAGTAAATATCTCATATGAAAAGGTAAATAATCATTATATTATTAATCAATCATTAATCATCGTTGATGTCAACAAACGGTTGAAAATTTAACGACTCCTGAAAAGAATTTGTTTAATTTGGTATGTATTCTTGTTTCAGTTATTTGAAACAAATTATTCAAGGGAATTATTGGTAAGTATCTTACTTTTTTTGTGCCTCTCTCTTCCAAACTTCCTTTTTTCTATTTTCACCTCACTACACACTCTTGGTTGAGAACGGTGCTTTATTAGTGAACAAGGCACATCCATATAACCGTTTTTAAGGTTTATGCAAAATCTCCTACCTTTTTCTGTATATTAATGCGAGGTTTTTATATCTCATTTCCAGGGAGAACCCAAGAGACCAGAAACATTTCTTGAAGCAGTCAAAGGAATCTTTGAAGTACTGGGGTCCAGTTATGGTCATATTCGTGTGGACTTCTCTCAGCCATTCTCACTTAAGGTAAATCAATTTTCCCTGCATTTATTCACTATTTTTTTTTTTAAATGCTCTGATTGCATTGAAACTTGGTTCTAGCACTTATGGCTTTCCATAAGAATAGTTACACCACATTCACAGTAGAACAACATGCTGTAACATTGAATTGGCTTACCTTTGACTAGTACTATATTTCATCCAATCACAAAGTTTAGTTACTTTTATGTTAAGATACAGAATTGCTACTTATTTTCCTGTATCGTTTCCCACTCATATAAAAACTGCTCTATATCAAAACTACATGTATTGTCCAGATGTGTCTTTGGCTAATGCTGAATCCTTTGCTAACAGGAGTTCTCAGAGAACATGGATATTTCTCCGAGTATGCAAGAGTTTGGTTCTACCATGGTTGCAAAGTCTTCAGTGACATCAAGCCCAGCATCTTCCATGCTTAGGAATGTCTCTGATATCTCACTGTCTGATTTTGGAGAGGACAAGTGTTTCACGCTGACTAAGGTTCTGGGTTATCATGTGATTTATGGTGAGTCTTTAAATGGTGAATGAAATGGCAGCTTTGCACCAGAATGCATCATTTCTTACCAGAGTGCATTTGACGGATGTATTGGTTTATTGATTGCCCTAGATGCTGTGCAGTGTAGTGCTGTTATGAGTACCAACATGCTGGCGTTCCTTCTTCTCTACAATCACAGGAAGGTATGTTCATTATTGCTGTTCACTCTCTGTTGGTAAACGCTTTGCTATACAATGAGTATACAGCAACGTGCAACGTGCAACACGCAACACGCAACACGCAACACGCAACACGCAACACGCAACACGCAACAAGCAACACGCAACAAGCAACAAGCAACAAGCAACAAGCAACAAGCAACATGCACCATTGCACATTCAACAAAACTGTCACCAACCTTTTTTGAAATAGCTGTATACTTCTAGCACCAAGGGCACGGTGCTCCAGCACTCATACGGTATGGCCCCTCCAATCCAGTGCTCAGGATATGTTTTCTCCAGCACCCAGGTTACTTTTCCTCTATCAACACTGAGACAGGCGTTATTTAGCACTAATCACTACGTGTCCGTGTTCTAGGGTGCTTCGTTTGATCAGATAGTTTTTTCATTTGATGAACTGCGACAAGAGATCTTTTCAAGAGGAAGGTTAGTGAGGAATGCTACAACTGTTGAGGGAATGTTACGTTTTTGAAAGGCCTGTCTAGTGTAGCTTGCTAGGGGGAGGGGTTGGTTACGTTGGGAACAGAGAAGAAAAGCCATTGAAATATATCTGTACCACAGGTATCCCACTCACAAGAGTTTTTCTTTCATTAAATCTTATAACCTTTCTCAAAGTGATTTTATGCTTTTTAATCTCTTCAATAGAGATGTTGGCTTCAGCGGAAAGACACCCGACGTGGTCCAGCATGCATTAGAAATCTTGGGAAATCTTGTGGATGTTCAAGAATATGGCGACCAAAAATATATAAAACCACTATTACAAGTTCCTCAAATCATCGACCTGTTACATTGCAGCAACCTGGTATGTTATTGTAATACAAAAAAAAAAAAAAGAAAAAAAAAAGAAGCAGAACAGGCCTCGGAATAGTTGGCTGGCGATGGCCAAAATGCTGGCCAAATATTACTAATGGCAGTAGGGCCTAAAATAACGGTCGATCAGTCGCGGGTCATAATGACTGGCTAAATTAGTCTTAGCTCAGCTTTACCTCATTTCTGGCTCAACCTTATTGGTCAAAATGACTGGAAAGGCAAAGATTTGACCGGACAAGTTCCAATTGTGGTCGGACATTGTCCGTTGACCAGTCGGTTTTTTTGGAGCCCTGGTTGGGCGAAATTTTTGCTTAGTATTAATTAATATGAATTATAATTATTTTTAATGCTCATTTCATTTTAATAAGAAAACTAACGAGAGGAAATTCGCTACGTTTCGATGTTGACATAATATCATCTTCAAGCGTAGTAAAATGAAAATGCAAATATTGGACAATGATTCATTTCATTTTGCTTTTTTAGGTGTTGTGTGTATTTGCACTAGAAGCTGTCGTAGGTGAGTGATACTTTATATTTTTACCTTGCATGAAGTCTGGAAGGATAAAATGAGTTTCTATGTAACGGTTTAGGATATATGTCACTAGGGATGGGAAATAGAATCGCCAGAATGGGATTCCTGCAAGGTTCATCACTGGGACCTTCGTGGGAATAGCCCACTTTCAATATTTTGGTTGAGTGATCACGCACAAAGCAATAGCAGTTATTACGAATGCATGCAAATGAGATACAAGTGAGACAACGAGCATTGTATCGACCCGATAGCCTCACTTGTATGATTCTTAAAACAAAAGAATATCTCATTTGAACACATCCTTAACAACAGCTATTCCTATTTGCTTCCCCGGAGCCTCGTCTTGAATTGTTTTGTGCGTGATTACTCAACCAGAATATCGAAAGTGGGCTATTTTTCGAACCTGAGATTTAAAAAAAAATCTTAATGGGTGCAAACAAACCTTTCTGCACGGTCAGCTCCATTTTGTTCAAGAACACTCGCTAGAAAACGTTTATTCTCACAGGTGTCAACATTTGAAGCTAGAAAAAGAGATATATAATAGGACGTTTGCATGATGGCGTCATTTGACCACCACTACCAGAATGCTTCGCGAATTTTCTTTCAAATTTTTACTTCCTCATAAGAATAGTAAGACAATAGATCATTTTCGAGAAGCCCGAGCGCTTTCAAAAATATCGCAGGCACAGACATGAAAAAGAGGCATTTTCGGGCAAGATCACGCGCGCTATTGACTCTTTTGGGGCACCCATGAAAGCTACCCTAGGTTATACCTCAGGGTTAATAGATATCACTAGCAAAACTATGTGGATCATTATCATGTGTGTTATATGCTACTCTTCACAGCGTGTAGTATTTGTGCAGTGGCACAAGACAATGACATCGAAATAACAGACATTGAACAAGAACAGAGGTTACCACAGACAACGGTACGTGATGTTTTCAAACTCGCGTGTTTGAAGAATTATTTCTCGTAACGCTGCAAAAAATTCGTCATTTTGAGTTGCGATGTTTTGACTCCAGATCAAAAACTTGCAACATATTGCGAAATCAAAATTACGCTAAAAATCGTCCTGTCTGGCATGTTACACGGCATCAATTTTTCGCGCAATAACGTTGCATGAAAAATCGTCATTGCAACTTATCTCGTGTGACATCGCCTTTATGTAGCAATGTAGCATCTCTGTCAAGTCACACTGTAATGCACTCTTTGAGCTTGGGGCGTAATGTTTTCCCATTTCAGACCACGTGTCATTATCTTGAGAATAAGATTCTTTGTTTGAGTTGTATCCATGTTCATGTGTTTTCTCATGGATAATGTGCAACTGTTAAACAAAGAAATGATACTCTAGAGAATGACATGTGGTCTCAAATGTGAAAACATTACGCCCATGATATATATAAAAGGGTCTTGCTTTCATTGAAAACCTTACTTTGATCTAGTTTGATTAATAGTTGTTTTTTTTTGTAGATTATCGAAAAAGCTGAGGATCTTTGTGAACTGCTGCAGAAGGAATTCATCTTTATTCCGGTAAGAAGTCCTCCTTGCGGTCATCCAAATTGATATCATATTCCTGAGTCCCTTTTTTACCATATTTTCACAATTACATGTATGTCATTCATTTGGCATTAGTGTAAAAGGTACATGTAGGTTAGGGCGTGTCTATTTTGAGGGGGTGGGGGAGGAGTGGGGGAAATTCAATGTTTATAGAGGCTTCGCACCGTCATGAATCGTTTTCCCCTAGAAAACAGAATTATTTCTTATGTAAGTCAGTCAAGACCAGATTCGATTGTTCCTGCCTTTTCCATGGCTGCCATCACGTGATGGGGCAAAGTTTTGTGTGTGGGGGGTTGGAGGGGGGGGGGGGGGGGCACAAATTCCTAGTGTGCCCCCCCTTTACTACAGGCTAAGGCACTTCTGACTGACATGTTGACATTCTTCTTGCAGCCATGTGCATCACTAGAGACAAGACTGAAGGAAACAATTGATAAATTTATCTCCAGTGAGATCATCCAATGTACCACACAGGTAAATACCATTAGTTGCGGTCCATAATACAGCAAGCTTTAGTTAAAGGGGCAGTTGGATATATATTGGAAATGACTTGAAATTTAGTTAAACTTTTCGATATGGCCCCAGTAATAGTCGCTAAGCGACATAAGTTCTTCACAGTCAAAAGTGGCGGATAAGAATTATCAATTATTTTAGCATCTAAATTATTAGTCATTTACTCAACCCTATTCTTGGTGATAATGTACTTAAAATGGAGATTGTATTTTGACTTTGTCGTGGACCTGTTAATAAGTCTTTGTTGTTCTTGATTGTAGACCTCTGCCAGTAGTCGTCAGTGGTCCACTTGGGATGACGAAGAAGATTCGTATTCTGCTCCAGAACCAGAATACAAGGTGAGAAAGGACTAATGCGGCATCCTTTTTATGAGGGAAGGAGGAAGAGAAAGGAAGGGGAAGATAGAGAAGAAAAAGATAGAAAGAAAGCAAGGAAGGAAGCAAGGAAGGAAAAGGAAAAGGAAAATAAAGAATGAAATACCAAAGGAAGGAAGGAGGAATGAAAAAGGAGGGGAGGGAGGAAGGACGGAAAAAGAAAAGAAAAAGAAACCCGCCACAAAATAGCAAAAAAAAACACAAGCACACATAAACAAAACAAAAAAAAAAAAAAAAAAAAAAAAAAAATTCGTATTCTTTACAGCTCACCACCTCGATGCAAGAGCTATCCAGGCTAGAGTTCCTCCAGTCTCTATTATCACCGCTGATCGAATCTTATTGGGTCACTGCTTGTGGGTTGCTATGGCTACTTGGACAAGATTTCACTGGTAAGAACGCTTTCCCCATTCTTTTTTTTTTTTTTTTGCGCTTACTGTTCTTCTTAACCGAGCGGGAGGTCTGTAGCGAGTCACGGATCTGACCAATCAGATTACTCGTAGGAGAAAACAACAACAACAACAAAAACCAAAACAATGCTGAGTTGACCTTCAAAACAAACTCAAGGTCAACCAATCAGAATTAAGGATTCGACATCGTATTTTGATTAGCATTTCGCATTATTCTGCCAAGAGAATTTATGAAATACGAGTTCTTCCTTCTTTAAATTAATTGTAAACGCTAGTCGAACTCGTGGCAGAATTTTATTTTATTCATCAAGAAAAGTCTACATTGTATACTCGGAAACTGCTCGGAAAATGCTAACCAAAAATATTGACCCATAATTCCTTTCGGGAAAGGCTATCAACTCAGCTGGATTCACAAGAAAAACTGGGTCGAGTTGGCATTGCAGTGTATTGTGGGACTTTTTTAGAGAACTTTTTCAAGATGGCGTCTATTCCGTCCCCTAAAACAGTCCCACAATGCACTGTAATGCAAATTCGACCTATTTTTCCCCTCATTCCTCAAATGACTAATAACATAGTCTGTATTGCACTGATCTTTTACTTGATAATCACAGAAGTTTGTTGTTTTGTATCAGAGGACGAGTTCCTTAGAGCAGTACATGAATGTTCTAAAGAAAGATTGCAACAAGACGTAACAATGTATCGTAAGTAGAACTTTCCGGCTTTCTTAACTAAACATGATCAAAGGGACACAGATATAATACAGCTATTTCAAAAAACGTTGAATACTGAATACTGCATACTGAATAGTGCATTCCAAGACCGAAATGCATTTTGGGTCATGTAATATTGTCTAAAGTAAAATAAATAATTATTATTTGTTTTATTTTTATTGCATTCTATCTGAAACAATATACTAGCTACATATAGAGAGCACATCGCTGTATATTTACTGTTTATTTCAAATTAATGATACCAACAATGCCCTTTGGTCTTGGAATGCAATATTCGGTATTCAGTATTCGGTATTCAACGTATTTTGAAATAGCTGTATTCGCACAAAACCCAGAACCTAAAAAGTGTCCCTTATGCTCCTCATCCTTCATCCTGTACCCCACCCCCGAAAAAAAGTTGTTTTTGGTCGTGATGCCCGGCTTCCTGGTTGGTGCTATTTTATGCTTCCATGAAAATACGTCGTTTCACGAAAAATTCAGTCGGTTTTTCTAACAAAATTTCATAACTGCTCGAGTAGCAGGGCTCAAGATGGTTCTTGGCTTCCGTTAATTACAATACTGACCGTTGGAGATTTGATTAACGAAGACAAAACCCAAGGCGCCTGAAGCTGTATTTGTCGAGTAATTTAAAAAATGGATTTAACAGAGCGCTAAATGATCGGTAGTACAATAATAGAGAATAACTTCAGAAACTTCAAATAGCTTTTTGTGTAACTTTTAAAGCTTATAGTCCCCTTCACAGTTCTCTGCACAATTTTGAAAGGTAGCCGTGCCTTTGCATTGAAGCGAGACGAACGGTGATCTTGTAATGATAGAGACGTGAATAATTGTCCAAGGTGTTTAAAAACGGTATCTATCATTGCAAGGTCACCTCATTTCTCGCTTAGATGCAAAGGCAAGGCTACCTTCCAAGATGGCGCAGGGAACTGTGAAGGGGACTATTTCTAACTCTTGTCTTTGTTGTTCAGCTGAAAGCTGCTCTCTTGAGCCATACCGCAATGCGATACGCATCTTCAAAGAGACCATGATCCTTGAGCTGTCTGGAGAATCTGGTGAAAAGAGAACGCTTCTACGCTTGACTGATAAATACAGCAACCAGGAGAGTATATTTGAGCTCATTTCAAGTATTGGCCAGTTCAAGATGTGATTGTCAGCACTACGCCTTGTGTGATGCAATAATGGTTCTTGAATATCAGGAGTATCCGAATGAAAAAGAAAAAAGAATTAGAGAAAGATAAGGAAAACAACTGATTCAACTCTCTCTCTCTCTTTTTCTCTTCAATTATTTAAAAAAAATGAGCCTTTTCCATTGTTTCTTGTATTAACCTTTCTCTAATCTTTAACTCTTCTATATAATTTAATGTTTATCTACCTTTCTTGTTATATTTAAATTTTTCATGTTACCAGGAACTAGACAAATAAATCGTCATATCTTGGGAATTTTTTTTCGTCGCGAAAATTCATGTCTCTACGCCGTTTGCAGTTGAGAATCTTTTTGTCTAACACCGAAATATTCGTTATTTGTTTCAAACTACGATGTATGTTTCATGAGTCGAAAACTGCTGTTGTTAAAGAAATGATACTTATTCGTTTGTCTCACGATTGAGTGTCATGTAGAGGACGGCGACGTTTTGACTGCAAGCTGCTAGTCTTCATCAGGCGTTGATGTAGACTGGATGGTGCGTGTTTTATATACTGCTCTTTGGGTCATCTGCGCTGTGGTTGAATGGTCAAAAGTAGTTAACTTATTTTCGTTCGTCCAGTCCAAATCACCTCATTTGCTCACAAATATGTGAGAAAGTTTTCCAAAAAATGTAAGATTAAATCTAAAAATCGTCAAGGTATTTCACTCCATCAACTTTTCGAACGATTATTGTGCCTTACACCAATGACTGCCTTACCCTCCCCCGCTAAGTACGTAATGGTCCAGCTACTGCTTACAGACGCGTAACACGTTTTGTGTTAGCCACATTTACATATACTATTAATGCATCCTGTGGGTTGTTGTGAAGGTACTTCTAATCGATAAACGACCGTTACCATTAGCAAATGATCTACCTTGCGGAATAGAATCTCCTGTTATAGGAAAGATATATCCAGCCAGATAAAGCAAGATCAGAAGATATACACTACAGTGTAGTCTACCAAACTTGACGTTGATTTGAAGTGAACATCGACAAATTTAGAGGTAAGAATTAATTACTTATTTCGAATTCGTAAGTTGTTTTGAAAGATTATTATTTTGACCCCAAACTTTACATAATGCTGCAAATCTGATAACACATGCTGCTCACATCTTTATAAACTATATATATTATCTACGTTCCCCCAAAAGCCATAAATATACAAGCTACCAAGTTGGTGTTTGGAGACAAGAAGTTCTATCTGTCGAATTTTGACTTGTTTATTGTCACAAGGAAATATGTGGCTTAGTAGGAAGCATTGTACAAATTCTCGTCACGGCCCACGTACCAAAATATGGTATTATAAGATAATGATTTTATACGATTCTTGCTGGCCGTTTATTCTATATTTTTTTCAAGGTAAATGTCCGGCTCATAACATGTAATTAAGAGTTTTCCTTTGATTATCTTTGGTACAAAAGAAAACTTTGAAAGATGTCACCATCGTTGCCATGATATCCCCCAACTTGCTTCAAGAAAACTACGTCTTTTCGTAAAAAGGACCAATGTCCGTGCAAATGCCATGTATCTTAGTCGCGTCGCATCATGGAGAAACAAATCTAAATAATTTATACAATCAAAGTTTTCCATGGATCAATGAACCGAAAAGTTAATACAGTTAAAACAGACGCTATTGATATTATGCCTTGTTTTCAACTTCGTTTCCATGCGTTAATTGGGGAAAAAATTTCATTAAAATTTTTCGACGTAAATAATGTTACATCACAGGGTTATAAACGGACCACTTTTTACCGTCAGAACAATTTTTCGCCATAGTAAAAAAATATTTAAATAATTACCCGAGAAAACCGGACCACTTTTCAAATGGTGGCTACAGTTCTGCAGGAACGAAAAGAACGCAGAGTTCCTTTAACATTTTGAAAGGTTTTCTGTGTGTGCAATTTTAAGTGGTTCATAGTTTGTACCATTGGATTTGGTGATAGTATTCTGAATATTAGCCATTTTCTTCTTAATACATTATTCAGTATAGTTACTCTTATGAGATATTTGTTGAAGAACCTCGTGGCGAAAGGAGTGAAGCTATATCACCGGTGATGAATAGATTAACTGATAAACAATTGACGGATAATTGTGGCGGATGCCATATTTTTTCTTCGCAATTCCTTTAATTTTGCAGTAAATGGAATACCAAGGTTTGGTCCCACTGAAAAAGCATCAATTGTTCTAGTATTTCAAAGACTACAATCTGGTATTCCAGTGACTGCTAGGATGTAAGGGGTTCGCGGAAGACGCTTGCATTAGGCGTCTATTGCTTATATATTCGATTCACTAGATAATTTGTTCAAACAGACGCTGTTATTCGTGCTTTCTATTTGTTTGCTTTCTTTGCGTGTTTAATGCGGAAAACAAGAAATTTCTTGATGTCTGTTGACACAAGAAGTGAACCTAGACGCAAAAGGCGATTACTGGGTGTCATTGTATAAATACTCTAGTGATTTAATCAGGACTTGCAAAACTTTACTAACGAGAGAATGAAAGAAAGAAAGGAAGGAAGAAAAGAAGATAGAAAGAAAGAAAAAGAAAGAAAGAAAGAAAGAAAGAAAGAAAGAAAGAAAGAAAGAAAGAAAGAAAGAAAGAAAGAAAGAAAGAAAGAAAGAAAGAAAGAAAGAAAGAAAGAAAGAAAAGGAAAACAAAAAATGAAAGCAAAAATGGAAAAGGAAAGGACAAAGGAAAAAAATAAACAAACAGAAAGGAAGGAAGTATAAGGGAAAGAAAAAGATGAAGAGGAAATAAAAAAGTAAAACAAGAAAGAAACGTGGGAAGAAGGAATATTTGAAGACATTTGCCATGGAGCTTTCAAGTACCGGATGTCATAACGTGACAGAATCAGAATCCTATATTGACATTTGCAAACCTTTGTTGTACGACTTCTTATCTTGTGACCATTGTTCGGCATGTAACATTATACTTTAAACCAGATTCTGAGAAATAAGGTTGTCTAAATTTACAAGCTGTGTATATTTTATCAAGGGATGGTTGCAAGAACTGATGTCCTAGTTGTACGTTTATGTGTACCTTGTGAAGTTCTCGTGTCTTGTGAAGAGACGATATTATTCCTTCAACGTGTACTTCGTGGATACATTTCCGGTAGCAAAAACTCGGTGAAAATATCTCTTGCTAAGCTTATTTATTCCTGCAGCTTTTTATGGCAAACAGTTCTTTATGGTTCAAAGCAGCTTCGATTTTCAAACTCCTTGAAAATTAACAATATTATTTGATATTAATAGCACGATTTTGATTTCCTTTAGATCGTAGAATTCTAAACATTGATGATGAAGAAGACGAGAATCTGAAGAGGCACTATACTGGTTTATAGCTAGTGAGAATTCTGCTTGATAATAGTGCCACATTTAGTTCGAGAACCATGGCACAGTTTGCTGCCAAGTACCTTGTCAAAAGTGCAACCTCTGGAGTAAGAGGTACAATGGGAGACGTTGAAAACCAATTCGGCAATGAAGAACAAGTTGCAAAGGAAGAAATGGAACGAATTGAACGCGAGGTAGAAAAAGAGGAAGAAATTCGAAGGAAAAGGTATATGGAAACCGAGTCAAAAAGATCTAAAATACGTGACCAAATTCGAAATAAATATGGAATTAAGAAAAGTGAAAGACACGATGCTGCGATAAAACAAAGAACTTCACATACCTCAGAAAAAGATTTTTTGTTAGAAGAAGAAGAGGAAGAAGACGAAGGATGTTGTCCTTCTTTATGTATGTGTTCATGCTGGCCTTGTTTTAGCAATTCTTCTAAATCGAAACATTCCAAAGTAACTTAGGATACAGCTCTTTCAAAAAAAGGTTGGTGAAGGTTTTGATGCATGTTGCATGCCAAGCCCGAAATGGAGCATGGGCGATGTGAATCCAATAAAGCGAAAGGTCACAACAATATGGAAATTTACCAAACTTTGAATTGTTGGCACGTTCTTACGGTATAATTTCTTCTGTTGTGGTGTTGACATTATTTACACATGAATATGATACATTGCAAACTAAGCAAGATGCAGGATGCAAGATGCAAGATACAAGATGCAACAAGTAACATGCAACAAAACCTTCATCAACTTGTTTTTTGAAATAGCTGTATTTGTTGCATACTGAGCCTCTGGGAATTAATATTGTTTTATTGTGTTTTATAGAAATATTTGTTTTTGTTTGGGGGATTTGTGAAGAAGGCCCTGACAACATTTGTTGGGTATGTTATTTTTCCTGGTCAACAATGTTGGGTCAAATGTTGGTCCGTTTGTCAGTGTCTTACAGTATCATTGTTGTTTTTTCCCTTTATGTGATTTCTGTAAGTGAGATCAGGATATGATTTATGGTTTTTATTAAAAAAATTAATAAATGAATAAAAACACATTTTTGCTATTACAGTATTACTAAATGGTATTTACTTTAGAACTTACTGTTCACATTCTCAACTAGGCTTTTTTTTCTTTTTAAAGTGCTACAGAATAAAATACTAAAATAAAATATTAAAGCCATATATTAAACATGGCTGAGAAGGAGATAGATAGATAGATTAGGTATTTTGATTCTATAATTTACTAACTTTTAAACTTTGAATCTCATTATCTGCTCCAAATGGTGATCAAACACTGTCCACCATGTGCTGCCAACCAGAAATAATTCTATTGAAAACTTGTAATTCAGCTGATGAACATTCTGCACCAGGCAGGAAATGACATCAAGTGAAATACAGCAATTCTATTTTTATTAACTATTACTCTCCAGCTGAGCAGCATTAAATTTCCTAACCAATAACAGTACATTTTTTTATGGTGGCCCTGTGTTCAAGTTTTTTTTTCTACCTGAAAACTATTGACAATTGGATTCAAATTTTAAATCTTGGGAAACTCCAAAACTGTTAGTCAGAGTGATATTCTATCTGTGATTTATCTAGAAACTACTCAAGAAATGATTTTTTTCAAAACAAAGAGTGAAGGTTTAAGGGGTCACAGGCTTTGTGCAATAAATTATTAGTTGTTCACTCAGCTTGCTGATATTTCAGCAATCTTCAATGATACCTTTTTTTAGTATTCTCAGAGTTAACAATATTTTCAATATTTTTATATTCTTGTAAGACCTCAGCAGCAGTTGGTCTTAAGTGAGGATTTTCTCTTCTACACTGTTCATGTATTTGTAACAACATTTTTCTAACTTTATTGCTATTGAATACTCTCCCAAGAAGTCTGTCTGTAACACTGGGAATTCTCCAAATATCAATCTTTTCATCATACCCAGGCATATCCTTGTCGTCAAACTCTCGCTCCTTAAAAGGCCATAATTGTTCAGGTGCAACAAAGCTTCCAGTTATTTCTCTCTGCCCACATTTTATTAACTTTCCTTCTTTATGCTTGACTTCGGGAAGAGCATCAACATCATTGAGAATCAAATGAAAATCCTTTGATATTAAATACTGGGAAAGTGTTTTTTGAATGTCATTAGTATCACACATGACTCTAGTTCCAAGAGGACTGTTGTGTAGGAAGTTTAGTATTGATACATAGTCCATGCTGAGTTGAAATCTTGTGTTTAAAGTGTTGTACTTGTTGAATTCTGGCTGATCAAGCAGCTTTTCTAGGTTATCAGCTGAACCATGCGGATAATAAGCTGTTACCATCTGTTAAATTATATTTTATATATGACATGTGTTAGCTTTCTTAAAACTTGCGTCCTAACCAACCCTGACCCTTGCACATGACTGGAACTAAACCCTGCCCTCCCTGGCTTCACTCTACAGTATTTGGGCATGGTTACTTGCTTAAATGTAAGTCTACTGGTGGGAGGGATACTTCACTTAATTAATTTCATTGTTCATCCCACTATTTGGAAGAAGAGCAAGAGGCAGAGGATCAGGAGGCATTCATTTTTTTCTGAGTCAGGAATTTGCCTTTTACAATGTACTTTCTCTCTAAGGGCAAGAATTCATCGCTTACTGTAGATCTCCTTCCTGGACTGGGCCTTCAATGGAAACAAAATTGTATGGGGAGGGGAGGGTGCAGGTTTCAAATAACTGATGCATACATTTATTAAACATACTAATTGAAGTACTACACATACACTGACCAGCAAGATATTGCCACATTCAGTACCCAGTGATCAAATAGTTAAATTATTTGACTATTGACATATATTATTTTAATTATCATCCTTGACTATATACTCAGTAGAGTACAAATATTGCAGGAGGAAGCCTGAAAGGAATACAAATTTCCTGCAATATTTTTACCGCTACAAATCACAAGTCAAGTATTTGCAATATTTGGTCACAAAAGAATAGTTGGATAATAAATAACTTATTATACATTTCATAGGGTGCCATATTTATGGGAGGGAAATTTTTTTTCATCTTTTAATTGTTTTTTGCAGAATACTGCAGACTCAAAACAATATCCACCCATACTGCATTTATACATGAATCAAGAGTTCCGCACTACTACTCTAAGTGCGTGCTCAGGGGATTAAAAAGTGGGATAATATTACATAAATATGCTATATTTTTTAGTTTTTAAATTGTCAAGCACAATTTGCATTAAATATTCAAGAACACGTACCATTTTAAGCAAATTCTGAATTACATATACCGAAACATTGCATATCGTACAAAATATTTTCCCACTTTTTAATCCCCTGAGCATGCACTTAGAGCAGTAGCGCAGCAGAACTCTTGATGCATGTATAGCATAAGGTGCATTTTCTTGATTTTCAGATATCCCCCCTCCCCCCTCCTTACTCAAAATCCTGGATTTAACCCTTTATTGAGTTGGGTAGGGATGCAAAGAAGGAAAATCGGCGACAACACGAACATGCTAGAACTTGTAGACAACTTTTTTAATGTAGAATGCTACATATAAAGAATCACACATACAATAAGCTTATGAGATAGAAATTCAAAAAATTATTCACAAAACCTAGACGTCAGATGATTTTGTAGATTAACTCGATTTAGTAACACATACCTCTAGGTTCTCATAGCATATACCAATCAATTGTATAACATATTGATTTCCCTGTAATCCTTCCACCATCTTGAGTCCATGAAGGCAGTCTTCTGCGAACATTTCATGTGCACATCTTGAGTAAACGACGTCATATCCAAACCAATCTGCTTTGTAAACGTTTTTTACAGCATTTAATGGTCCTGGTTTGCCTATTCGATGTCTTGTCCTCACATGAAGAGCAATATTATCACAGTTTAGCCAAGACATACACGATAACCATCCTTCGAGAGAGAATTCTCTCTTCGGACACTTGATACAAATTCCATCCAATTTATAATGATTCAAAGGGCATTTTTGATATCTTTGTCGAGCTAGGGAATTAATTTTGACAATCAGATTTTTCTGGGCATCTTTTTTAGCTGAGATGATGAGGTAATATGTGAAAAGAATGAAGGAAAATGGAAAGAGGAGCAAGATAAGTTTACAAACTCCTCGAGCCGCCATCTTGGATTATGGTGATGAGAGGACTGGCACTAGAAAACCACAGGGAGCCCGATTTTCTGTAATGGTATTAAAAAAGACGCTACGGCTGAAACCTTTATTTTACTTGATGACAACACGAGCATTACATTGTAATTAACGTTTGGTACACATCTTGGATACAGTGATGAAGCGTACACATCCTTCTTTAACCGACAAACGGGCTAAAAGATACTAAAAGATTTCTAAAAGGTTTTGCAGACCAGCTACCTTGAAAGAACAACAAAAAACAACAAACAAATAGAGCACTTTCTAAAATCCTGCCAGAAATACTAGGCAAATAAAATGTGCTTCATTCATGAATCAAGCCGTCCCTGACCCGCAGCTAAATATTCTTTCGCTTATGAAGTCATACAAGCGAGTTTAATGGATCAATACAGTGGGAAACGTAAGAAAAACTGACGTTCGTTTTATCTCAATGATATTCAACTGTGTCATTGGTACTATCAAATATTTTCTTATACTATTAAAAATTAGTAATATCCTAGTGTAGCGTTCTATATAAAGACCTTATTTTCATCAGCGAGAAAGGATGCATAGGTCCTTTTTCTTGTTCATCTGCGAAGGGGTTATAATAAACCGCCCCTATAAGCATAGAGTGAATCTATTCTTATTCAATGTTCGAAAAAGCTAGCTTAACTGAGGCGCGGTAATATGGGCAACAAAATCTGCAACTTGCGTTGTACGAGGAACAACCTCTTCCTTACTTTTTACAACAACAACAACATAACATTCGCTCTACAACTTGCCAAGTGACATTGTTCCGCTGCAAGCTTAGTTAGACTGGCGATTTTGTTGTCCATTTAACGCATTAAGATGGCATTGACGTCACCTCTGAATGCTTTGTAGCGTGAGAAAACAGGCGTCGGGGACGAGAAGCGAAAGGATGTCCGTTTCCTCAGGCTACACGCTTTGCTCTTGCAATGAAAATGGAACTGACTGAATAACGTTTGTTGTAAGAATGTCAAAGGTTTCTTTACTAAACTACAGTATTTTTTTCTTTACAACTTAGTGCTGTGGTTCGTGTTACCCTCAGCATCTTGTATTGGAGTCTTCACTTCCAACTCGTCAGCTGACTTGGCTACATTATCGTCTGCAGTCTCCTTTTTATTCTTGTTTTCTTCGTCAAAGTTTTTGTGGTTGTCAATGTTGTCTTCGTCGAGCTCAATCATATTCCTGTTATCGACCTCAGATGTGTCAGCTTCACTTGATGTAGGAGCTGGGAAGTACTGCGTGTTTCTGATGAAACTAAAAAAGAAATAAATTTATATTTATTTCATCCTACAATTTTTTATTTATTGTTTATCATTTTTTGTTCTCTATTTTGTGTATTTATCTACACCTGCTTGCGAGGGCGTTGTCGTGGGAAGGGGGGGGGGGATCTGTGGTTTGGTGTGATGGGGGTTACTTGGGGGACAGAGGAGGGAGTTCATTTTCGGTGTCTTCTTTTGTTCTTTGATGTGTCCCTGTCCCACTGAACTGCGGTTGTTGTCTCTTCCTATGGCAGTGTTCTTGCAAGTAGGTGTATCTACTAATTATTATCATTATTATTTTCAATTTCTTTTTTTTTTTTAATTTACTATAAATTAATATATTTCAAATTTTTATATATTGTATAGTATATTTAGTGTAATAGTATATATTGTAGCTGAAAAGCCTTTTCTAAGGAGCTCATTAAAGTTGTAAAGTTGTATGTAAAGAAAGGAAAATGAATACAACTATTCCGTTATTCCGTTAATCAAAAGTCAGAGGAAAGAAGACACCGTAGAAAGCAGAGACAGCGAAGACTGCAAACTCAGATCCCCAATCCGCACTCTAAGTTCATCTGCAACCTGTGCAGTAAAGACTGCCATGCAAGGATCGGATTGCTGAGCCCTTTCAGACGCTGCTCTCTACAGAACTGACCACTACCATGGTGCTACCATTATCTTGCGAGATATAAGGATGCCTACTATTCCGTTATTTGAGGAAATAAAATGCCTTCCAAATTGAAAATGACAAGGATAGGAGGTGACCAGATGTATCCCTTCCCTCCCCCCCCTCTCTCTCTCCTTCTCTATCTGTTTTATGTTACCTCATACTGATGAGTGGAAATAGGGCCAGCACAGCACTGATGAGGAACACCAGACCAGGAAAGCCAAAACTCAATGATCTGATATATATAGGGTTAAAGAAGAATGCACCGATGAAGTTACAAAGAGTACTAATGGCAGCCACGCCTGAAAAGGTTGCACCTGTCGGTAATAAAATATTGATTGAGAAATATTATTATCAATATTATATACTTATTAATATTTTGTATTGATCTGATCTGTTGCAGCATTCTCCCCATGATGTAGTACAACTTGGAGGGTAAACATTTACAGGTTTACTCTACTGAGAAATAAGATTTATTGTTTTGCAATTCAATTGAGCTGCAGTGACAATTGCTGAAATGGGTCTCCAACAACTTTGCTGTGAGCAAGCGAGAATCTGACCTCAGGAAGGTAAGGAAAACCTTTTCACATACTGCTATTTTCATAAACATGCGAACTCGGTAGCTGCAAGCTGCACGCTGAAATTTGGTTTTTGGCTTCCGTCCATCAAAAATAATCAGTCGGTACCTTTTATTTTTTTGACTGGCGGCAGTGAAAAACCAAATTCCAACGGGAAACTTGCAACTACAGAGTTCACATGTTTATGAAAATAGCAGTAACACTTTTCCCAAGAATGGCTATAGTATATATATATATATATATATATAAATTCAGGTTCTTAGTATTATTTCTAACCTCGTTCATCAGGCCTTGTGATCTTGGACATCATTCCCTTCATGACCGGAGAGACAGCTCCATTTAGGCATCCTACCAAGGGAACTAATAGAAGATGATGTTCGTGTTAATCATAGCATATCTGATCCCTAGCAAGGTGACCAGTGAATAATATACTTCACTATTGTTGGATAGGTTTTTTGTAATCATCAATGACTTCTTGTCATCATTACATGAAACACTATCAACACCATCAACATCTTTCATCATTTTTCTTCATCTTAAGAATCATCACTTATCATCATCATCATCATCGTCGTCGTCGTCATTACCATCCTCATCATCACCACCATCACCACCTACATCCTCTTTCATCGATGCTATCAATAACATGATCACTATTATCATCATCATCGTCGTCATCATCAATTGAAACCATTATCATCAGCAGCAACAGTATCAGCAACACCACCAACCACTACCTTCGACCTCATCACCACCATCATCTTCCTCTTCTTCATCAAGATCTATGAACGTACTTACCCAAGAAAACTATCGGTGTTTTATTTGCAAATGCAAAAAGCACAAGCGAGATAATCAAAGATGTCAGTCCTATTCTCGTAATGTTTTGGTCGCTGCAACATCGTTTCAGCAAACCAATCCCAACAACACCTCCAAGACCTTGGGTTAGAAAACGGAAAGCCATAAATGCTCCAAGTACATTAGGGGACCAACAAAGAGGCCTTCTGAGCACATACAGTAAGATAACACCGCTCAGCCCCATAGTGGATAAGCTAACTATGCCATCTCCAATCAACAGTAAGAATAAGCTTCGTCTGTATCCGTGTCTAGGATCCCTGTACACTGACCAGATGACCTTCAAGCTTCTCAGGCTGAAGAAACGAACTCGGTCTTTTTTAGTTTTAGGTTTAGACTCCGGGACAAGGAAGATGACGTACATGGCTGCTGTAAATTGACAGGCTAAGATGAACCAATAGGGAGGGATGAAACCTAACATCGTGATCCACAGACCGCTGGTCAATTGACTGACGAGACCACCGATCAAGATCATTAACTGCATGATAGCTACGGGATATGAAATTAAATAATACAATTGTAAGTTTTATGATAGCAGGATTTCAACCCGAAACAACGCTTTAACGGGTATTTGGAAAAAAATTTGGGCTCATTTTTCTCACACCCAAGTTTCTTTAACTCATTCTTCGAGGTGAGGAAACATCTTTACGAACAGAAAGTACGAACACTTCACAAGTCTCACCAAAGGATGTCACCTTGCGATCTTTTAATTCTTTCTTTCATATCGACACCCGGTTGGCTCTGCTAAGCATCGATCTGTTGTCTAAGGGGCCTTGGGTTTTAAATCTATGCAGCCAGACCGACTGAGGGGCTTTAAACAACATAATGAGGATGAAGTACTGACTTTGCAATCACGCTTGCAGATCAATGCAAACAAGAATCGTTGAAAATATTCCTTACCCATTCGCAAGGCAATTTGATTGTCAGGGGTTGTATCAGCTATATACGCCATGGCAGTTTGAGTCATGATGGTAAAGAATCCACAAAATCCATTAACAACTGATCCAATAAACAGCATGTAGATCGGCCAATTGGTGTACATGACTATGATGGCATTCAGTGCTTCGATGAACGCTCCAATGACAGGAGAAGCTAAAGCTGGTTTCCTGCCACCAGTGTCCGTCCAGGGTCCAGCAAAGAGCGATATAATCATGGATGGCACAGAAAGGCACATGATATTGGCGATGTCAAACCGAGAAAGCAATAGCTGAACCTACAAATGGGTGAGTGTACCAATAGTTTAGTCACTTTTTTTAATAGGCTAAGTGGGGTTTTACTGCGGCCGTGTTGTAAAGTAAAGCAATGGCCATTTTTGCATTGGCAGAATATGCAAAAATATTACATTGTTCCAACCTTACAACAAGAATGTCGTGAGCACCATAAAAACTATAAAATAGTGATAAGAAATATTAGTTCTTTGGGAGGAAAGTATATAGTCCCCTTCACAGTTCCCTTTGCCACATTGAAAGCTAGCCGGGCCTTTGCATCGAAGCGAGACGAACGGTGAGTTTGCAATGATAAAGACATGGGAATAATTGTCCAAGGTCTCTATCATTGTAAGGTCACCGTTCGTCTCGCTTCGATGCAAAGGCACGGCTTCCTTTCAAGATGGTGCAGAGAACTGTGAAGAGGACTATTGTAGCAAGTTAAATTATCAGGCACGGACTCAACTCTCCTAGTAACCGTATGAACATTACGCGTTTCTGTTGCTGCATTTTCCCCGTACTGACCTCATCCTCTAATTCCTTGAGCGTCGAGTTCATATTATCTTTAGCAGCACAACCAGATTTCTTGGTCGGCGAATAAGGGAAACCTTTATGCGCACTTATCCTGTGGTAGACGTATTGGCTGAAAGTAGGCATGCTCATAAATAAGCCATATGCATATAGAAAGATTACAGGCTCTACGGTCAGGAACGTTCGCCAAGTTAGTCTTTTTGGAGGAGGCATGTTGGTCCTTGTATTGAGTATCTGATAAAGATGGAAATATAGACACTTTAGTCGGGGAAAAGACAAATTACAATAATAATACAAATTTTAAAGTTTCGTTTAACTCTCGGCGTACTTTCGGAATACTTTCGTGGTCGACGTTGTCTCGACCCTGCACCACACCGGATGTCAGAATCCTCGCATAAACAGGGAGAAGAACTTAGTTATTTTTACTCTTTTACCTCTTGCTTTTCGTTCTCGTAAATTCTGTTAAACTCTCGGCATGCCATCGGTGGGTCTACATTCGGCCTGCCTCGGTATACTCTCGGTAGGTAGTCGTTATATTTTTGTCAGTTTTTGATTTGAATATTTTATTAACAACTAAGTAAATATTTTCCTTTGACGGATGGGAAAAAACCTAGCAACATCATAGCACTTAGCAAGAACCTGGCCGAAAAAGAAACAACAATAAAAGTATCTTCAAAAGAAAAAAAAATCACATTTTTTCAAACAAATCCCTAACAGATGTTCGAGCAAATTTAGGATGAAATGGTCATTTGATCTGATGTTAATAGACTGTACCAGACAACTGCGTCACGCAATATCAAAACATTATCAAAGGCAAAAGAGAAGAGTCATATATGTGTATATAGGTGAAGGACAGCTGCAAATACGTATAAAAATGTCACAATGTACCCTGGATACTTACAATATATAGTTAAAATACTTAAAATAGATTGAATTTTGGTCATAAAATTGAGTTTCAGAAGTTAATATTTGATGGTGCAGAAAGCTTGGACACGGAGTAATGTTCTAGTATACAACTATTGACATTAAAAGTACAATTCAAAATGTGGAAGAATTGTTTCCATAATATAGCGAGAGTTTTGATCCAGACCACTAAATCATAGCACAGGTTTAAATATTTCATTCGTGCTAGGCAATTAACCAAAAAATCCTCCATGAAAGCAACTTCATATATATAGCTTAGGGACAAAAGAAAGGTTGTGCGTGTTTACTACATCTTGCATAGTGAATTGGAGCACGAGTCGTCGGTAGTAAATTATAACGGGAGTCTTTTGAAGCTTGTTTTATCTATTATTGAAGGCAATACATATCTTTTTGTAGAAATACAGAATGCATTTCTTTACATTTGCCTTGGTAATGCAATGCAAAGTATCCTTCAAAGTAAGTCCTCACTATAAAGTATTCTTCAGTTAAAAATATAAACTACTGGCAGAGAACATCGCATCAAGAGAGTTTATACAGGGTTTGTAATTACACCCTTTTTGATTTGCAGGTCTGAAGGTTATTTTATGAAGCGAGATAAAGGAGAGATACGAACATCAGATTGGTGTTATGCCTATCGAATTCGAACTCGTCAATATTAATATTAATCAAGTTCATACATAAGAGTATAGGTTCATGCTACGTGTTCTGTCGAGAAATATACATTGGTTATAACATAATGAAATACCTTTCTCACCTTACGAAAAGAGGTTATTTCGTCTACAAGTTTCAGTCCAGAACTTTGTTTTTAATTTGAAGTTCTGCCCAAGCATTACACTAGTGTTGGCTCACCAGACATGACCATAGCCTGACCATCTTATTGACATGTACAATAGGGGAACCCTGTGGTTTCGTGATACCCTGAGCAGCCATTGTTAATCACTGTCAGTGACTTTTCCAGCATCAATCAATCATCTGAAAAATTTAGTTTTAAAAATATCAGTTTTTTAAGTTTGCATCTTAGACCTCAATCACTGAGTACTTGAGAAACTACTGGACTGCATGTGATCGATTTTTTTTCTTTACAAAAAAGTAAGTAAAAATTTTAAAGATTTATTAAATCTTCACGTGGTTGTAACTTTCTGTTTTGTAACATGGATAAACCCATGTACAATGGTATTCTTAATCAAATTTTAAAGCGGTAAAGCTAATTAAGATCATTAATATAAAAGTACAAATATTTTGTCAAACGTTCAAGAAATTCAAAGCTTTTCAATATTTTGTCTCCTTGGGTTACAGTCTCAAGCCCATTGTTTCAATAAAAGGTCATGATTGGTGCCTGTCTAATTTTGACTTGTATTTCTTGGAAACCAACTCTCAGTCAGACTCCCTCTTCATACTGCCATATTTATTGATAGAACAGTTTTATGAGCATGATTGCTGAAATCATTGCCACTTTGTTTGCGTTCCTTGTGGAGAACTGCACAGGAATCGTCATCATTCAAAGCCACTCACGAACAGAATTACAAGAGTCTTTGATTGAAGATCAAGCGGGCGAACAACCTCAAAATCTCCTCGAGGACTTCACGAAATTCGATCAAAACGACGACATTTTCCGAGAATTTGACCCACCTGAAAACCTCGAAAACGATCCTCAAGCATGGAAGCAAAGCTTGCCAACATTCAAGAAGTCTTTCTGGGATTGTCTCAAAAGTGTCCTCCTCATCCAAACTGTAGGAGGAACCCTCATTGGTTTTGTAGCCGTCACAATTGTTTTTCTCGACTTCAGTACCGTAGAATGGTGCTACGATGAAAATTCACACTTTAACGATATTCCCATTGACGTCCAACGTCTACGAGTAACTGCACAAACCATCGAAGGTTTTTTCATTGAAATGTGGGATTTTTTTTGTATAATCACAGTCTTCCCACTCTCCTTGATCAAAGAGCTTCACCTGATGACATTCAACTTATTGGTGTCCTTCATTGACGTAACATACAGACTTTACTTTCAAATGTATGGTGTCTACAGGATCTCTTGGATGTCATTCCCTCTCAACGTGTTGTTTTGTCTAGTAATAATCATAAATAATTATGTTTTGGCGCGACATTTTTGTCCAAATTCTTTGAAGAAGACATTGAAAATGGACTTTATCTTGTCGGCACAGTTCATCCTAGGAATCCCTGTGGCGTTCTTTTTAGTCTACAAAATATTTCCCATCTACGTTGCACAGAGCGAAGGTATAAAACTAGTGATTGCAGCTGTGAGTCCCGTGTTTTCAGCTATTCCTAAAGTCGTTTCTCGTCTTGGAGCACAGACACTGAAGAATGTCATTCACCCTGGAACAGCTTTTGTTCTTGTCACCATCATTTACGGTTCTTCTGCAGTTGTATTTCGCGTGTTGCAAGCAGAACTGACAAGCCTCGCTCTCTTCACAGCTCTTGGTATCGCCCATGCTGTGATAGATCTACTGGAGAGGATTACTATTACAATGAGAGATCATATCTGGGAGTATTTGTATCGACTGGTGCGACGACAGAGAAGTAGACAACCAAAGTACCGCAGCCCAAGAAGCAGAAGATTCATTGCCGATGCCACCATTCAGATCATGATGCAAGAATCAACTGCTCTGATCACTGCTCTGGGATTCGTTAGCGTGTATCGTTTTATGTATGACGATATTCCATTCGCCAACTACCACATAATATTTGGTTTTTTACTTCGAGCAAGTATTGGCTTACTCATTGACTTGGTCTTCAATGTGATTTCTCTGTTGATCCAAACTCGTGTCATGAATATAGCAGTCAACAGAGTTTGGAAGAAGAAATGGCGTTACCACTTGCTCGTCAACACCCTTCTTATTTGTGTGTCTATTCTATATTTTAGCGGACATTTATTCGAGATAGTGAGCAGTAAGTACGACTATTCCGAACATCCTATGGTAAGGTATGCATGGAACTGTACATTGCCACGTTTTCTGTGAAGAATTTTGTTTGCACTTTCGAAATGACACCAAAAATGTACGAATTGGCCAAGAAATTCAGGTTTTTATTTGATGTTTACTTCTACAAGAAGAGTTAGTCGTAATATTTAAGTATTTCTAGTGTTATCATTCTTACTTTTCGAATGCTCGACAGCTTCCAGATTGTTTATATTACAGTACAGAGGCAATGGGTCGTTTTTAGCATATATTCCTTTTATAATGGTTTGTTTTGACAAGTTCATGATAGCATGTGTCTGTCCTTTCATAGCAACTCGGTCGGTTATATCCCAAAAATATTATATGTAATTTGTGTACATAAGTAAGCCGTTAAAAGTGGTTAACATTAATGAGAGACAGCCACGCAAAATACTTTCGTCTGTCGAGTAGTTTGAAATTTGTTTTTGTATTTTTTCCTAAGTCGTGTATTTATAAAAATACGTTTGGGAAGTAAAGTGAAAGTAAAAAGGTAAATAAAAACATTTATGGAGAAAACAGTTTCATGCTTTTTTTTGTAGTTGCACATATGTTACCGAAAACGAGTGTAGAATAATTGCCATCTTGGTTGTGAGGTAAACAGGAACATACAATGAAAGAAATTGTAGAAACGGCTCCATCAAGGAAAACTGAAAATAGAAAAATGTAAATCGTATCATCTTTATTTAGAGAGGGTGACACGTGGTCATGCGAGCCACTGTGACTTTTTTGTTGAATTTTCTCATGGCTGAGATCAGTATAGTGGTCTTTGCTATTTCATCCTGCCCCGATCCTCATATGAGGGACTGATTTTCATGATCACATATCTAATGGCATCACTCAATCGTAGACAGAGTAGAAAGACAGATACCTTTATTATACGTTTGGCGTCTACGAAAAAATGTTGATATTGGCGTGACTACTGGGCCACTGGCGTGACACATAGGAAATGAAACTTGCTGAAGGTCAATTTGGTTATTACTTATGTCATAAACGACTATAGTTTAACGTCTTTAACGTCCTATGGTCTATAGAATTTTACCGTACATCTCTTTTGACAGAACAATGGATAGTTTAATGATACATTAATTCTTTTTGAATTCTTTTATCATTTATTAATTTAATATTATTTGTTTATATATCGAGGCTTACCTTAACTAAACAAAAGGATGAAAGAAGGAAACAAAAATAAAATCAGCTGAGAGAAAGAAAAACGAGGAAAAATATTTCCTTAATTAGCAGAGGGAAGTCATCATCGAAATTAAATACAAATTACTTTAAGTTTAGTTGTGTGTGGTTAGCGTTCGACTCAAAGTGCCAGAATGTCCTGTCAGTCGGAATCTCAGGAATTGCCTATTATAGTTCTCAACTATTATCCAAGAAATTATGAATATTTTAGTTCTTTTTAGCTTTGGTCTATAAGGCATTAGAAAAAAGGTTATGTGCACTTTAAGGAATATAAAGCTTTTCAATGTTTTGTCTGATTGGGTTTCAAACTATTGTTTTGAAGCCTATTGTTTCCATAAAAGGTCATGATGTAGCGACTGACTGATTTTGGCTTGTGTTTCTTGAAAACACCTCTCAGTCAGATTCACTCTTCATACTGTCATATTCATTGATAGGATACATTGTATACGGTGAGCATGATTGCTGAAATCCTTGCAACTTTTTCTGCGTTCCTTGTGGAGAACTGCACAGGAGTTATCATCATTGAAAGCCACTCACGAACAGAATTACAAGAGTCTTTGATTCAAGAACCGGGCGAACAACCTCAAAATCTCCTCGAGGACTTCACAAAATTCGACGAAAACGACGCCATATTCCAAGAATTTGACCCACCAGAAAATCTCGAGAACGATGCTCAAGCATGGAAGCAAAGCTTGCCAACATTCAAGAAGTCTTTATGGGAGTGTCTCAAAAGTGTCCTCCTCATCCAAACTGTAGGAGGAACCCTCATTGGTTTTGTAGCCATCATAATTGTTTTTCTCGACTTCAGTACCGTAGAATGGTGCTACGATAAAAATTCACACTTTAACGATATTCCCATTGACGTCCAACGACTACGAGTAACTGCACAAACCATCGAAGGTTTTTTCATCGAAATGTGGGATTTTTTTTGCATAATCACAGTCTTCCCACTCTCCTTGATCAAAGAGCTTCACCTGATGACATTCAACTTATTGGCGTCCTTCATTGACGTAACATACAGACTTTACTTTCAAATGTATGGTGTCTACAGGATCTCTTGGATGTCATTCCCTCTCAACGTGTTGTTTTGTCTAGTAATAATTATAAATAATTATGTTTTGGCGCGACATTTTTGTCCAAATTCTTTGAAGAAGACATTGAAAATAGACTTTATCTTGTCCGCACAGTTCATCCTAGGAATCCCTGTGGCGTTCTTTTTAGTCTACAAAATATTTCCCATCTACGTTGCACAGAGCGAAGGTATAAAACTAGTGATTGCAGCCTTGAGTCCCGTGTTTTCAGCCATTCCTAAAGTTGTTTCTCGTCTTGGAGCACAGACACTGAAGAACGTCATTCACCCTGGAAAAGCTTTTGTTCTTGTCACCATCATTTACGGTTCTTCTGCAGTTGTATTTCGCGTGTTGCAAGCAGAACTGACAAGCCTCGCTCTCTTCACAGCTCTTGGTATCGCCCATGCTGTCATAGATCTACTGGAGAGGATTACTATTACAATGAGAGATCATATCTGGGAGTATTTGTATCGACTGGTGCGACGACAGAGAAGTAGACAACCAAAGTACCGCAGCCCAAGAAGCAGAAGATTCATTGCCGATGCCACCATTCAGATCATGATGCAAGAATCAACTGCTCTGATCACTGCTCTGGGATTCGTTAGCGTGTATCGTTTTATGTATGACGATATTCCATTCTCTAACTACCACATAATATTTGGTTTTTTACTTCGAGCAAGTATTGGCTTATTCATTGACTTGGTCTTCAATGTGATTTCTCTGTTGATCCAAACTCGTGTCATGAATATAGCAGTCAACAGAGTTTGGAAGAAGAAATGGCGTTACCACTTGCTCGTCAACACCCTTCTTATTTGTGTGTCTATTCTATATTTTAGCGGACATTTATTCGAGATAGTGAGCAGTAAATACGACTATTCCGAACATCCTATGGTAAGGTATGCATGGAACTGTACATTGCCACGTTTTCTGTGAAGAATTTTGTTTGCACTTTCGAAATGACACCAAAAATGTACGAATTGGCCAAGAAATTCAGGTTTTTTATTTGATGTTTACTTCTACAAGAAGAGTTAATCGTAATACTTAAGGTTACTGGAGACCTTCAGGGGTATCTTTCGTTTAAAACTCTCTCTACGCAACACTTTCAACAAAATCCTATAAAACTATATATCGTTTTAAAGCTCATATGATAAAGATTACGAAAAAAATATTTTTTGAAAGCAATTTATTAATTTGAAACGATGCCGGGGCCTTAAACACAAAACGGGTATGTTCCGTAGATGTGAATTAATGGACATGGCGTTAGCGAGTATATCCAAAAGAACTTCACTAGGTGAATTAGCGAAAGATAAACTACAAAATGGTGTGAGCGTTTTTTAATTTTTTGATTTGTTAAAAAGATATTAAATATTTAAGTTGGAGTGTCGAAATATTTCCATGTCGGCTGACATTTTACCGCATAAAAGACGAAATAATCAAAATATCAAAAATCGCTCACACTCTTTTGTTTATCCATACTTATTCATACTTTTTGTCAAATTTTATTGAAGTTGAACAAAACTATATACCCTATTAATTCATTTAAAAATAGGGAAATGTTGTAAAATTGATCATGGAGATTTTAAGCTCTAAAGATTTGGGCAAGTTTCACACCTCGTTAAGACATCTGTCAACAGAGAGATACCACCAGCCAACCAAAAACAAGGAACAACGTACGGGACCAATGGAGTGTTGACAAACACTTTGAACTACGCGGGAAATCATCTAAAAATCGAACACTTCGTTTCTCTGGTAAACTTTTAATAAGGACACAAAACGAATGTAGAATCCCCAAAGATATCGAAAGTATAGCGTATTCAAAACGAAAAAGAAATCAGAAAGCGCCAGAGTTTCGAAGCGTGGTAGGACTCGAATTTCATCACGCGGGAAAATCGAAAGACTAACCGACTCAAGTACAATAGGATAACAAGGATCACGACGCCTTCGGTTTTAATTTATTTTCCCTTCAAATCATGTTTTTTTAAATAACTAACAAACTTTCAAAAATTTCGAAACAATTTTTGTTCAAAAAGAAAGATTAATATAACAATTTTTAATTAGTGAAATAAATTTTTTTTAGAAACATTTTACCCGCGAAGGTCTCCAGCCCGGGGGGGGGGACTCCCTATTGAAAGAGGGTGGGGATGCTCGCCGAAAATACTAAAAATGGACCCTAAAAGGGACCTGTGTTGTCAGTTTATGGGCGTGGCAGGGATAAAATTCTACCCCTAAGAGGGACCAAGCAAAAACGTATCCAAGGCTAGGTTTCTCGATTTAATTTATTAACATCAAACGCCTTCTGCTCGTATGAGTTTATGACGACGTCGTCATATACAAATCGTTAACTGAACCCTTTTATAATAGATTTTGAATAAAATGTATAAAATAGATAAAATAGAAACCCCTAAAAGGGACCACAAAACTCAGCTGGTGGGCATTCTCGTTCATAACACCCTAAGCGGGACCGAAACCTCGATTTCAACCCCCCCGGGGTCTCCAGTAACCTTAAGTATTTCGAGTGTTATGATTCTTACTTTTCGAATGCTCAACAGCTAGCTTCCAGATTGTTTATATTACAGTACAGAGACAACGGGTCGTTTTTAGCATACATTCCTTTTATAATGGTTTGTTTTGACAAGTTCTTGATAGAGTGTCTCTGTCCTTTCATAGCAACTCGGTCAGTTATATCCCAAAAATATTCTATGTAATTTGTGTACATTACATAGCCGTCAAAAGTGGTTAACATTAAAGTGCATATAAGGGTTCGCCAGTTTGTAATTAATATGAAAGTTCTGACCCTAAAAATCACATAATCAATAATTTTTTTTTTGATTCTGTTAGGAGTTTTACATTTTTTTAGACGGTCAAAGTTGGTAAAAATGCGTGTTTTGGTCAACCTTTAGAAACATTTCGAAGCAGTTAGAGGAGAATGGTACTAGCTCGTGTGACGTCATTTACGGGACTTGCTGATCAAGAGTTCAAGGGTTTTTCCTAGTAGAATCGAGCGTAGTCTTACAAAAAAGTTATTTAAAATAGTGGAAATTGAAAATGGAGGGGAAGCTAGTGATCTTCTATATTGTATCTGGTTGTATTCAAAAGGAAAAGAAATGCAGCTACTAAGCTTATGAATCGAGCTCGTCAGGAGTTTTACACCAAGTTTATAAATGAGAACAGTGGGAATCAGGGAAAGTTATTCAAAGCGAGTAAGCGATTATTTAATCGTTCCAGTGATTCGGGTATTCCATCCAATATTGACAGCGCCGTGTTTGCTAATGGTATTGGAAGCTTTTTTGCGCAAAAAATAGTAAATATCAGGAGGCGGTTGGATGGTGGTCAGGGTGATGAAATATCTTCTAGTCAATGTGATGTTTCCTCTAGGGACCTTACAGAGCGTTGTCCATCGTTCTCAAGATTTGTTGAACTATCTAACTCTGATGTTGAGTCTCTGATTAGGAGTTCATCTATAAAGACGTGCCCCCTAGACCCGATGCCTTCCTTACTAGTGAGTCAGTGTGATGTCCTCCTGCCGGTCATTACGAAAATAATCAACTCCTCGCTGCAGTCGGGCTGTTTTCCAGATGCCTGGAAAGAAGCATTGGTTTTCCCTTTGTTGAAGAAACCTGGAATGGACTTTCTTTTCAAGAACTTTAGGCCGGTGAGCAATCTGTCGTTTGTTTCCAAACTAATTGAGAGGGCTGTTTTTGATCAGACACATGCTCACATGACTGCCAATTACCTTTGTCCCAACACCCAGTCTTCTTACAGGAAGCATCACAGTACAGAAACAGCGCTGCTTAAAATAAAGAATGATCTGCTACTGAACATGAATAAACAGTATGTGTCATTACTAGTCCTTTTAGATCTAAGTGCAGCATTTGATACTGTGGACCACGCTATCATGTTTCAGAGACTGTCATCAAAACTTGGGATGTGTAGTACTGCGCTCAGATGGTTCCATTCTTACTTATCCGGAAGGTCTCAGCGCGTCTCCGTCAATGGTTCTCTTTCAGATAGGTCCGACCTTGACTGTGGAGTTCCCCAGAGTTCTTGCTTAGGCCCACTATTGTTCACAATATACGCTGGCAAACTATTTGACATCATAGAAGGGCATTTACCAAACGTTCATTGTTATGCAGATGACACACAGCTGTATGTGTCATTCAGTCCAAGAGAAGAGGATGGGCAATCTGATGCTGTTAACGCCATGGAACGTTGTGTCGCGGACATAAGGAAATGGATATCAGAAGATAAACTTTTATCATATAATTATCCATGAAATACCTATATTTCTCACTTTCGTAAACTTGTTATTTTCACTAGTGAAAATAACATGTTATTTTCACTAGTGAAAAGATCGTTACCATGGTTACACCTTGAGTGCCCTTCAGGGCAGCTTTGCGATTTTCATTCATCAGATTTTCAGGTTTTACTTCATTCATTATGGCTTCTAGTAGCGTGAATTTGTCGGATAGAAAACTTCCTTCATGGGAAATCGAAGTCCCTGAACCACAGCAAAGACGATTTGCTAGCATTACAGAGATGGATGTAGATAATCTAATTTCAAATCAAGAAAATGAGAACACGAAAAAGAAGACACTCTATGACTTGAAGACAGTGAGAGCGTATTTACTCGAAGAACACAATGAAGGCAGAGATTTGGAGATTATACCGCCAGATGAATTGAATGAAAACCAGCTTCAAACTATGTTCTACGCCAACACCATCACTGGAGCCACTTTTAACATCAACCTGGCATCCTCACCATCAGCGGCTTCAACACAAAGTTCAAGCAGCAGCGTCAAGTCCGTCAAGAAATATCGACGAATCATCGATTCATCGGATAGCAGTCAAGAGACTGAGTAAGCATTAAGCTTCAGAGCAGTTTACTCTTTTACAGACTATTTTAAGTTCATTTTATAGTTTTACATGAATTTTGTACTCAAGTTGAGGAATATTTCACAATTAAAAACTCTATTTTTTATCAGTTTTTCCGATGCAACCTTGAATAGAAACTGAGTCTACAAACATTGAGTATTTTGTTTACTTGTACCTCTTTTTATGGCAGGTAAATAAAAGTATAAAAGATAAATTTGCTTTCATGGATAATTATATGATAAACAGAATATTACATGGTCGTTTGGAGATACGAATTTTATCTTCTCGTATTGAAAAGATAAAATCCGTATCTCCGCGCGCCCATGTAATATCCTCTATTTCATGAATGATGAAAAAACTGAATTTCTTCTTATTGGGACAAAGCAACAGCTTTCTAAGATTAACATTAATAATATAAGAATCGGCGATAGAGACATTCATCCTGAATCGCCTGTAAAAAATCTAGGGGTGTGGTTTGACAGCACATTATCTATGAATACTCATATTACTAAAACTAGTTCTGCAGCTTTTTACTTTTTATACAATATAAAACGCATTAGGAAATATCTTTCAAGGAAAAATACTGAGACTCTCATTCATGCATTTGTTTCCTGCCGCTTAGATTATTGCAACAGTCTCTTATATGGACTGCCTGCTTGTCAATTGGCTAAGCTGCAAAGAGTTCAGAATGCCGCGGCACGTTTAGTTTTTAACGAATCTAAGTTTTGCCATATTACTCCATTATTGTGTACATTACATTGGCTTCCCATAAAGTTTCGCATTCAATTTAAGATTCTTTTAATTACATATAAAGCTATTCATGGCCAGGCGCCAATTTACATTCAGAACATGCTTTCAATTAAACATTGTTCCAGTTATAGTTTAAGATCTAACGACAATATGTTACTTAGTACACCTAAATTTAGATCATATTCAACATTAGGTGATAGATCATTTACATGTGCTGCCCCTATGCTATGGAACACTTTACCAAAATCAATACGTTACAGCGCTTCCACCGATATTTTTAAGAGGTCTCTCAAGACATTTTTATTTCATAAAGCCTTTTTGTAAGGGTGATTTATTTTTATTTTATTTTATTTATTTATTTATTTTTGAAATATTTGTGTATTTTTATTTTTATTTTATTTTATTTATTTATTTTTATTTACTTATTTATTTTTGTTTTCATTTTAACATTTTTAGACAATATATTTATTTTGTGTATACTGCCGCTATGTTCATGACTGCGCGCACTGTCGCCGCTTCGGGTCGCATTGCAGACTTGGAGAATCGCCGGGTCTGCGGTGCGATTTGGGATGGTGCCGGCGCGTGGTCGTGAGCATGGTGGTAGTATAATAAATTTCATAGATAATCATCTTTTACATTTATATTGTATTATATCTTATATACTGATTTTATATTGTAAATATTGTAATGCGCAAATGAAAATTTGCCAAGAATTGAGATTTGCGCAATATAAATTAATAAAATTATTATTATTATATATATATAGAGATTACTTCATGGAAAGTGCGCGCGTACGGTTTTTATTCACGAGTTGTGAAGTATCATAAAACGAACAAGCGAGTCTTCGAGCGCGTGAGTTTTATGATACGAAACGAGTGAATAAAAACTGTACAAAGCACTTTCCATGGTGTTTTCTTTTTATTATATTCATACCGAGATTTTCAATTTGGTTTGAATTAGAGACTATTTTAGTTTACAAAGTTTGTAAACAAAGCTCAGTTTCCAAACTAAAAATTATATTGCAATTATTCTTTATTTTACAACACTGTTTTACAAGCATAATAAAAACTTATTCTTATCAACTTCTAATTCGGTTTCTAAGTTTAATCTTTTCAACTTCTAGGCTTTTAGTTTACACCAAAAATGATTGCGAAAGCTTACCGAAGTTTCTGTCGCCTTCTTACACGGCAAAGCTGCCTTTCAATTCCTCGTTGTTGTTTAATACATTTTTAAGAGCTTTTTCACGAGATTTATATCTCGGTCAGCTTTTCCTCCGCTCTACTATTGGTATTTCATCGATTTTCTCTTTGGTTTCGTCGTCTAAATTATATTTTCATCCATGTTTTGAACTCAAACTTTCTAGTTTAGGTCTCACCGAATATTGAAGTCGTCTTCTTACAAAAGCAACTGAAGCTGACTTTCCGTGTTGTTGTTTAAGTTTTCAGTACTTTTAAAGAACTTTTCCAATAGATTTACATCAGGCAGTTTTTTCTCCGCTTTACTATAGGTAATTCATCGATTTTCCCTTTGGTTTTGTCATCTAAAATATAGTTTCATTCATGTTTTGAAATAAAAACTTTCTAGTTTAATTTAGTCGAAAGTCTCACACGAAAGAGCAGTGGAGCCCGTTGCTGCCAGCTTCTGATTGGACGTATCGTTTTTCTCACACGTGAAGAAAAGCCGTACGTAGCTTCTGATTGGACGTATCATTTTTCTCACACGTGAAAAAGCGATACGTGCATTGTGATTGGTTGGTAATAGTGAACGAACGAACATTTATTACCCAGGATTTTACTGAGTAAATCTCGGTATGTATATAATAAATAAGTGTTTCCAATAAACGAGTTCCGTAAATGATGTCACCAACAACTAGTCCCAGGCTCCCAAGGTCGCTCGGCTTTTTACTTCGTTTTACAAACTTTGACCGTCAAAAAAAAAATTATGTGATTTTTAAGGTCAAAACTTTCTTATTAAACACAAACTGGCGAACCCTTATATACACTTTAATGAGAGACAGCCACGCGAAATACTTTCTTCAGTCGAGTAGTTTGAAATTTGTTTTTTTATTTTTTCCTAAGTCGTGTATTTATAAAAATACGTTTGGGAAGTAAAGTGAAAGTAAAAAGGTAAATAAAGACATTTATGGAGAAAAAAGTTTCATGCTTTTTATTGTAGTTGCACATATGTTACCGAAAACGAGTGTAGAATAATTGCCATCTTGATTGTGAGGTAAACAGGAACATACAATGAAAGAAATTGTAGAAACGGCTCCATCAAGGAAAACTGAAAATAAAAAAATGTAAATCGTATCATCTTTATTTAGAGAGGGTGACTAGTGGTCATCCGAGCCACTGTGACTTTTTCGTAGAATTTTCTCATGGCTGAGATACAGTGGTCTTTGCTATTTCATCCTGCCCCGATCCTCATATGAGGGACTGATTTTCATGATCACATATCTAATGGCATCACTCAATCGTAGACAGAGTAGAAAGACAGTTACCTTTATTATACGTTTAGCGTCTACGAAAAAATGTTGATATTGGCGTGACTACTGGGTCACTGGCGTGACACATAGGAAATGAAACATGCTGAAGGTGAATTTGGTTATTACTGATGTAATAACGACTATAGTTTAACGTCTTTAACGTCCTATGGTCTATAGAATTTTACCGTACATCTCTTTTGACTGAACAATGGATAGTTTGCATTGTTCTACATTAATTCGTTTTGAATTATTGCTATTTATTGATATTAATTTAATATTATTTGTTTATATATCGGGGCTTATCTTAACTAAACAAAACGATGAAAGAAGGCAAACAAAAATTAAAATCAGAGAGAAAGAAAAACGAGGAAAAATATTTCCTTAATTAGCAGAGGGAACTCATCATCGAAATTAAATACAAATTACTTCAAGTTTAGTTGTGTGTGGTTAGCGTTCGACTCAAAGTGCCAGAATGTGCTGTCAGTCGGAACCTCAGGAATTGCCTATTATAGTTCTCAACTATTATCCAAGAAATTATGAATATTTTAGTTCTTTTTAGCTTTGGTCTATTGCCAGCCATTTTGACAAGGCGTACGGGATAAACTGAATTCCGATTTCGTCATTGCGTTAGACTAAGGCAAAACGTCGAACTTCACATAAGCCGAATTTTACATCCTTCTTTCTTTCTTTCTTTCTTTCTTTCTTTTTTTCTTTTCTACCTACTTCAGGTCCCGTTTTTATTTTTCGCTTTATTCCCCTCCCCCATTTTATAAAATTCTCACTCTTTTTCTATTTATTTTTGAGACATTTTCGGTAGCTACGACTTTACTCACGACACTGAGGTCTCAGTTCAGACGTCAACATTTTACAGCTTCGAATGACAAGTGCAACGTCTGAACCAATTGAATTCGACATACTTAATTACGCGCGGCAGAAAACTGATTCATTCTTACGAAACAACCAAAGATCGGCGTTAATACAAACGTCGAACTGTCGTCGCGTTTAATGGAATGCATATATTATAAAAAAAAGTCTTCAATGTCACAGCGGCTATGGATGGAAAGTACGGCAGCTGCATCATCTTGAAGACATTTGATTCAGATGTCGAATCCTAGTAATGGATTTGACATCAAAGGCAATAATATACGACGAGGCAAACGGTTCGACGTTTGAACTGGGCCTACAACTCAAACTTGATAACATTACTAGTACTTTAAACGCTATTTGTTCAACAACAGGATGGGATGGAGGCACTAAATCCTTATTCTCACCGCCAACACACCTCGTCTCCATGGCGCCTATAGCAGCGTATCTTATAGGGAATTGCTTAATCTATTCTTATGTAAAGTAGGTTTCCTTTTGTACAGCTCATTACGGGTTTTATAATGAAACTTGACCGCATGTACTGTTATCATTAAGGCAATTAAGATTAAGCTATAGGTAGACTGCAAAAACTACCACGATATCCGTTCAAATTTATATCAAGGCAAGTGAACTCGTGCAACCGACCGTTAACGTTTTGAGTAAAACTAGCAACACTTAAATCATTTTAAACAACAAGCAACTTCTACAACATTTTCCAAAAAAACAAAAATTGGAGAATGATCGCAGAATTCCTTGCTTCAATAGCATACTTGATTCAAGGCTGTACAGGAGAAGTGCTGACCGAAACATACGAAGATGTTTTAAATCGATCCAAAAATATTCGTAAACCTCTTCTAAGTGTAAATCAGGGAGAATTGCTTGAAGAATTTACGTCGTTCGACTCCAAAGATGTGATTTTTCAAGAATTTGATCCGCCAAAACACCTTGAAGATGATCCTCAAGCATGGAAAGAAAGCTTGCCAACATTTAAGAAGTCTTTCTGGGAGTGTCTCAAAAGTGTCCTCCTCATCCGAACTTTAGCAGGAACATTAATTGGTTTTGTAGCCATCATCATTGTTTTTCTCGACTTTAACGATATTCCCATTGACGTCCAACGTCTCCGAGTAACTGCACAAACCGTCGAAGGATTTATTATCCAGTTGTGGGGCTTTTGTACCATTGTGCTGCTCTTTCCACTCTCCTTGGTTAGAAAACTGGGTTTAGTTACAATTAACATAGTGGCGTCGTTCATTGACGTGACATACAGACTTTATTGCCAAATGTATGGCGTCTACAGGGTCTTTTGGATGTCATTCCCTCTCAATGTGTTGTTCTGTTTTGTCATTTTTATTAACAATTTTCGTTTGTCCCGCCATTTTTGTCCGCATCCAATAAAGAAGACTGTTTCACTGTTCTTCATGTTTTCAGCACAGTTTATTTTTGGACTTCCGTTTGTGTTTTTTTTAGTGTATAATGTATTTCCTTTCTATGTCACGCAAGATGAAGGAACACGAATCGCGATTGCAACATTTTCTCCATTATTGTCGGCCATCCCGAAGTTAATCTCTCGTCTGGGCGCCAAGAAGCTTAACGGGATCATCCATCCTGGAACTGCTCATGTTCTCGTTGCAGTGATCTATGGAGCTCCTGCAGTTGTGTTTCGCGTTCTTCATGCAGAACTTACAAGCATTGGTCTATTTATAGCACTTGGAATAGTCCATGCTATCATAGATCTTCTGGAGAGGATTACTATTACAATGAGAGATCATATCTGGGAGTATTTGTATCGGTTGGTGCGACGACAGAGATGTAGACAATCAAAGTACCACAGCCCAAGAAGCAGGCGTTTTATTGCTGATGTCAGCATTCAGATCATGATGCAAGAGGCAACTGCTCTGATAACCGCTCTTGGATTTGTTTGTGTATATCAGGTTACGTACAGCAACCCAAATCCTTTCTCCAACTACCAACCGTTAATAGATTTTTTTATTCGAGCAGCTATTGGCTTACTCATTGACTTGGTTTTCAATGTGATTTCTCTGTTGATCCAAACTCGTGTCATGAATATAGCAGTCAACAGAGTTTGGAAGAAGAAATGGCGACACCACATGATAGTCAACGCTCTTCTTGTATGTATTTCTGTTCTCTACTTTAGTGGACATTTGTTCGAAGTTGTTAAGCTTAAGAACGTTACTAAGTATAATTCTTTGCAACTTCACTTCAACTGTTCATATCCTAGGCTTTTTATATCATCTGTTTAAGCAAGAATCAGGTAAAAAAAATTCCTGTGGAAGCCTTCTGGTAAAATAGAGAGCAACTTACACATATTGATAAAAACCTTCATTTAGTAGCACGATTAGTAGCCAAGATTGGAGTCTTTAAGTTTAGGATTGGGACGTCTATCCGTATCCGTAAAAAATTGAGCAGTTATCTCAGTTTGTGAAATCAAGAATGAATCAATAGGCAATGTGCATGAGCTCGAAATTCTAGCACAAAGCATGATGGGAAAGTGAGTTCTTACGCTTTTTTGGCTCCTCTAAAAATTCATCTGACAATTTTTCGTTCGACATTTTCTATGGAAATAAAAGGATTTCAGCAGACCAAAATAACAGAGTAATTTTTTTCTGATAGTTCCTTTGATTCCCCTGTTACATTTTTAAAGAACTCACTTTCCCAGAGTGCTTTGTGAGCTTAGATGCACATTGCCTATTGACAATTAAAAAATACTAAATAACTCTCAAGTCTCTCATTCTATGAATCTTCTTTAGCTTTCGTGGGTACAGATTCCATTGTTGCATTTCAATATATATTGACATAACTTTATGTCATATATAGTTACAGAGTTCACTACTTTATTTGCTGTTTGTCATTTTGGTAGCCCTCATCCGAAAAAGAGGGATGTCATAGTATGGGCTACCTTTGTATATAATGTAATGAGGGGTTGGGACGAGCCCACCCTCTCCTCGTGGTTATCAATGATGGCGGCTCGTACATAAGCCGTTCAAGTTAGATGAAGTTACAGCCTCCTCCATTCCTTAACATATACATACGGTATAACATAATGAAATACCTTTCTCACCTTACGAAAAGATGTTATTTCGTCTACAAGTTTCAATCCAGAACTTTGTTTTAAATTTGAAGTTCTGCCCAAGCATTACACTAGTGTTGGCTCACCAGACATGACCAGAGCCTGACCATCTTATTGACATGTACAATAGGGGAACCCTGTGGTTTCGTGATCATGGCCAACTATTCCGGCCATTGAGCCCGCAATGAGGCTGCGGTTATCCCCAATTGAATTACAAAATGGCGAATCTAAAATATAAAGATTTGATAGCCGCGAGGCAAGAAATGAAAGATAAAAGTACGCTTTTTAAATGAAAAACAATTTGCCGGGTTATCATAGCATAAAATAATTCCTTACCCTTCATTCTGACCAATAAAATTAACAAAATAAAGCGTTTGAATGTTTCCTTTCTTTGGCAATCGTTCGGACTAGAAAACGACATACTGTTTCTGTAAAATTTATACAAAAACATGCAGCACTACGAAGTAACAAGACTAATTCATCGTATTACAGAATTCATATGAAATTCGGCCGGGTAAAATTTAAAGAATACACTAACCTTGGAATCCTTATTTCAAGAGTTTGTCCAATTTATCGATGTTTTGATGTTTCCTTTTTGGCGATGAAATGCTGCAAAACTTCTTCGTCCTCGTACGGTATGTTACGGTGGCCCAGGAGGCTCACGCCTTCCGTAGAAAAAAATAGATATTCCGTACAAATTATTGGGTCTTTTCTTTGGAAACTGAGCATCGTTCCTCAGAAATCGAACTCTTCCGTAGAAATTACGTTGACTCTTCCGTAGAAATTACGTTGACTCTTCCGTAGAAATTACGTTGACTCTTCCGTGGAAATATGAACAACTTCCGTAGAAATCTCAAATGCATGCGCGAGCATGTGCCCCAACGGAGACTGAGTCTTTATTTGCACTTTAAATACATTCGTTGTTAAATATACATTTGATACATTTGATATATTGTTACTAATATTATTATACTTAATATCAAAAGATTTAACTAGATTTTTAGTATGAAAATAACTAAAGAAAATATATGTAAATAGTGCCGGCGAGCTAGGGGAACTTACGTTATCGAGCCAGCTCACCATTAGGTTTTTAAAAGAGAAATGAGTATTTTGGAAAAGACCCATTTCTCTAAACAGCAAAATGGAGTAAAGAACATTTAACAGAAGATTATTTTAGTAAGTCGAATTAAGTATAGGCAAGAAAACAATTGCTTTTAATTTTTTTCTGAAACTCTTTTCTGGGAAGATTTTTTATCGAATTTTCCAATGAGTTCCAGACTTTAGTGCCATGATAACTCAAAGAATATCTACCATAATTAGTGGAAATGCGTGGAACTGCAAAATTAAAGAGAGAGTGACGTGTTTGGTAAGAGTGTACATTACATACAGGTTGGAAGTAGTTGAGAAAAGCAGGAGGGAGTGTATTGTTGTAGTAGTCGTACATCAAGAGTGCAATTTGGCTAAAGACAACATCCTTAAATTGTAGTATACATAGGTTTTTATATAACGGTGGAGAGTGTGATACCAGTCGTGGACAAGATGGCGTTTTGTAAAGAATGTGGAGTCCAAGTTATGGAAGACCATAATCTTTCAGTCGTCTTTCAATGTACTCAAACTTATATCTATTCCGTGGTACTCGCTCAAAAATTGTAGGATAACGTCATTTTGATACCCGTTATGGAAATAATGGCTGACAACATTTCTTAGTTCATCCTCGTCCGCCATCTTGTCCACGACTGGTATCCAGTTCCACTAGTACTCTCCGTTGGGGCACATGCTCGCGCATGCATTTGAGATTTCTACGGAAGTCGTTCATATTTCCACGGAAGAGTCAACGTAATTTCTACGGAAGAGTCAACGTAATTTCTACGGAAGAGTTCGATTTCTGAGGAACGATGCTCAGTTTCCAAAGAAAAGACCCAATAATTTGTACGGAATATCTATTTTTTTCTACGGAAGGCGTGAGCCTCCTGGGCCACCGTATTATGTCGTTCTTCCGGTCTGCGAAGTTTAGTGAATTTCCAACTATTTTTATTACGTAAAACTCCATCAAATATCGACATGTTTGGTATCAAAATGTCGCTTGAAAACACTGCTTTCTAGTCTCGCTAAAAACACTGGGATTAGCTGCAAGGCAGTAAAGATGGCCAGTGGTTTCTATTGCTACAGCTTTACTTCCGGTGCTTTTTGGCGCAAAAGCGCGCGAAAGTCAAATTATACAGTCTCTAGAAGTGAAGGAAAAATGTCCGATCTATTACAAAAATACGACCTGGAATTTCAGGGTTAGTGTATTCTTTAAATTTTACCAAGCAAATAGATTCCCCATTTTGTAATTCAATTGGGGATAACCGCTGCCTCATTGCGGGCTCAGTGGCCGGAATAGTTGGCCATGACCCTGATCAGCCATTGTTAATCACTGTCAGTGACTTTTCCAGCATCAATCAATCATCTGAAAAATGAAAAATTTAAATTTTTTTGTTTGTTTTTATTTTATACCTCGATCACTGAGTGCATCGAAAACTACTGGACTGCAATGTCTTAAAAAATTCAAAACAGAATAATTAATGGTAATTGAACTGAGTGGAGTGCAATTTAGTCTGAAATCAAATGATTGATTACAAAATTGTGCGACCGCGAAGCGGGAGTGGTTTGTTAATCAAGTTGATTTCAGACCAAGGTTGCACTCCACGCAGTTCAAATACCACTTAATTATATCCATTTTGAAATCACTACTGTAGGAATTTAAAATTTAAATCCATTTTTTTCTATTTCATCCATTTTTACCTAGAAAATCTCCTTCAAAAATTTTTTTTCATGCTTTGAATTGGCTTTTGTTTTCTGTGATCTGATTGGTCAAATTTTATGTTTTCTGGAATTTCATTGGCTCTTAAAACTGTGCTACTTTTTAAAAACTCAAAATGGTGCGATTTGTGAATGATAAATCGCACTGATTAGAGCAAATCAGATTGCAGTATTTGCTTGTGATTTCAAAATGGATATAATTAAGTAATATTAGTAATAATGTAAGAAAATTATTGGTAAAGCTTATCAAGGTTATTAATTAATATTAAAGGATACAAATATATTTTCAATTTTCTTTAAGGAATTGAAAGCTTTTTAATGTTTTGTCTGCTTGGGTTTCTACCTATTGTTTTGAAGCCTATTGTTTCCATAAAAGGTCATGATGTAGCGACTGACTGATTTTGACTTGTGTTTCTTGAAAACACCTCTCAGTCAGACTCACTCTTCATACTGTCATATTCATTGATAGGATACATTGTATACGGTGAGCATGATTGCTGAAATCCTTGCAACTTTTTCTGCGTTCCTTGTGGAGAACTGCACAGGCGTTATCATCATTGAAAGCCACTCACGAACCGAATTACAAGGTTTGATTCAACAACCTCAAAATCCCCTCGAGGACTTCACAAAATTCGACCAAAACGACGACATATTCCAAGAATTCGACCCACCAGAAAATCCACCACAAATCGACCCACCAGAGAACGATGCTCAAGCATGGAAGCAAAGCTTGCCTACATTCAAGAAGTCTTTCTGGGATTGTCTCAAAAGTGTCCTCCTCATCCAAACTGTAGGAGGAACCCTCATTGGTTTTGTAGCCGTAACATTTGTTTTTCTGGACTTCAGTACCGTAGAATGGTGCTACGATGAAAATTCACACTTTAACGATATTCCCATTGACGTCCAACGTCTTCGAGTAACTGCACAAACCATCGAATGTTTTTTCATCGAAATGTGGGATTTGTTCTGTATAATCACAGTCTTCCCACTCTCCTTGATCAAAGAGCTTCACCTTATAACATTTAACATACTGGTATCCTTCATTGACGTAATATACAGACTTTACTTTCAAATGTATGGTGTCTACAGGATCTCTTGGATGTCATTCCCTCTCAATGCTCTGTTCTGTCTAGTAATGGTAATAAATAACTATGTTTTAGCTCGACATTTCTGTCCAAATTCTTTGAAGAAGACATTGAAAATGGATTTTATCTTGTCCGCACAGTTCATCTTAGGAATCCCTGTGGCGTTCTTTTTAGTCTACATAATATTTCCCATCTACGTTGCACAGAGCGAAGATATAAAATTAGTCATTGCAGCTGTGAGTCCCGTGTTTACAGCCATTCCAAAAGTCGTTTCTCGTCTTGGAGCACAGACACTGAAGAACGTCATTCATCCTGGAACAGCTTTTGTCCTTGTAGCCATGATTTACAGTGTTTCGGCAGTTGTATTTCGCGTGTTGCAAGCAGAACTGACAAGCCTCGGTCTCTTCACAGCTCTTGGTATCGCCCATGCTGTCATAGATCTACTGGAGAGGATTACTATTACAATGAGAGATCATATCTGGGAGTATTTGTATCGTTTGGTGCGACGACAGAGAAGTAGACAACCAAAGTACCGCAGCCCGAGAAGCAGAAGATTCATTGCTGATGCCACCATTCAGATCATGATGCAAGAATCCACTGCTCTGATCACTGCTCTGGGATTCGTTAGCGTGTATCGTTTTATGTATAACGATATTCCATTCTCTAACTACCACATAATAATTGGGTTTTTACTTCGAGCAAGTATTGGCTTACTCATTGACTTGGTCTTCAATGTGATTTCTCTGTTGATCCAAACTCGTGTCATGAATATAGCAGTCAACAGAGTTTGGAAGAAGAAATGGCGTTACCACTTGCTCGTCCACACCCTTCTTACTTGTGTGTCTATTCTTTATTTTAGCGGACATTTATTCGAGATAGTGAGGAGTAAGTATGACCATTCCAAACATCCTATGTTAAGGTATGAATGGAATTGTACATTGCCACCTTTTCTGTGAAGAATGTTCTTTGCACTTGTGAAGAGACACGAATGTTGTACGAATTGGACCAGAAATTCATGTGTTTTACTTCTACAAGAAGAGTTAGTCGTAATATTTAAGTATTTTTATATTGCTCCATGCTGTGATGAGTTTGTTAGTTAACTACTAAATTTTAAGGCTATATGTAAACTGTAAACCCCATTCACTCCCTCTGAACAATAGGGGACCTTAGGGGATCTCGATCCCAATTCAAGCTGTATATAAATATCTATCATATTTTATTTTAGATTTTTTGACAAGTGCACTCCAGTTTGTTACTCCTGCTTTCGAATGCTCCGGATTGTTGATATTAGAGAGACAATGGGCCGTTTTTAGCATATATTGATTTTATAATATGGTTTGTTTTGACAAGTTCATGATATCGTGTCTCTGTCCTTTCATAACAACTCGGCCGCCTGCCGGTTATATCTCAAAAATATTATACCTAATTTGTGTACACAGTAAGCCGTCAAAACGGCCAGGTGGTTGATATTTAATGAGATGCAGCATTGCAAAATACTTCGGTCAATGAAAAATCCTGAGCCCCGACCTCGAAAATTTGGTAAACGGAAGTAGTTTGCAATTTGTCTTTTTGCCTTGGTCGCGTATTTATATAAACACACTTAGGAAGTAAAGTGAATAAATACATAAAACCATTAATGGACTAAACAGTTTCATGTTTTTATTTTATCAAGGAAAACTAGTACTGAAACTAGAAAATGTAATTTAGCTTAATTTAGAGAGAGTGACACGTGGTCATCTGAGCCACCGTACGTTATTTCTTTTGTAGAATTTTCTCACTTCCGGAAAAGCTTTGAACGTCAAACCTCTAGCTGCAAACCTCTAACCGCGGCATTCGGTTTGCGTTCATCAAGGAAAAAAGTTCAATCTAAAGGTCCCTAATGGATCTCAGTTGACCTCGAGCTCAAAGGCAATTTGATTCGACTCGACAAAAGTTCGATGTCTGAACGCAATCTCCAAAAAAATTACCAGTACTGTACAGATATTCCATCAACAACAGGGTGGGGTGGAGGTACTAAAATCCTCATTCCCTCCACACCTCATCTCCATGGTGCCTAGCAACTGCCGTATCTTGAATTGCTTAATCTATTGTTATGTAAAGTAGTTTTCCTTTTTACAGCACGTTACGGGTTTTATAATGAAACTTGTCCACTCTATTATCATAAAGGACATTAAGCTCGAACTAGGTAGACTACAAAAACTACGACGACATTCGAGCAGCTTTAGGTCAAGGCAAGTGAACTCGTAACCGATTCTCACTACCAAAACTGCACCTCTATTCTTTGCACTGTATGACATTAGACATGAAGAAAAATATTTGGGAGTGCAAGGTAGAGGTGCGCTCAGGGATATGTGAGGACGGGAACGTCGCAAGGGGAGGTGGGTGGGTAAATCCGAAATCCCTCCTTTGCTCTCGCCGGCTGAAAAAGCTGTTTAACAAAAATATTCGTAAGCCTCTTCTAAATATAAATCAGGGAGAATTGCTTGAAGAATTTACGTCCTTCGACTCCAAAGATGTAATTTTTCAAGAGTTTGATCCGCCAAAACACCTTGAAGATGATCCTCAAGCATGGAAAGAAAGCTTGCCAACATTTAAGAAGTCTTTCTGGGAGTGTCTCAAAAGTGTCCTCCTCATCCAAACTTTAAGAGGGACTCTTATTGGTTTTGTAGCCGCCACACTTGTTTCTCTGGACTTCAGTACCGTAGAATGGTGCTACGATGAAAATTCACACTTTAACGATATTCCCATTGATGTCCAACGTCTTCGAGTAACTGCACAAACCGTCGAAGGATTTATTATCCAGTTGTGGGGCTTTTGTACCATTGTGCTGCTCTTTCCACTCTCCTTGGTTAGAAAACTGGGTTTAGTTACAATTAGCATAGTGGCGTCGTTCATTGACGTGACATACAGACTTTATTGCCAAATGTATGGTGTCTACAGGATCTTTTGGATGTCATTCCCTCTCAACGTGTTGTTCTGTTTTGTCATTTTCATTAACAATTTTCGTTTGTCCCGCCATTTTTGTCCGCATCCAATAAAGAAGACTGTTTCACTGTTCTTCATGTTTTCAGCACAGTTTATTTTTGGACTTCCGTGTGTTTTTTGTGTTTTTTTTTAGTGTATAATGTATTTCCTTTGTATGTTACATAAGCTGTTCAAGTTAACTGAAGTTACAGCCTCCTCCATTTTTTAACATATACATTGGGTATAACATAATGAAATACCTTTCTTACCTTACGAAAAGATGTTAGTTCGTCTACAAGTTTCAATCCAGAACTTTGTTTTTAAATTTGAAGTTCTGCCCAAGCATGACATTAGTGTTGGCCCTCCAGACATGACCAGAGCCTGACCATCTTATTGACATGTACAATAGGGGAACCCTGTGGTTTCGTGATACCCTGAGCAGCCATTGTTAATCACTGTCAGTGACTTTTCGAGCATCAATCAATCATCTGGAAAATTTAGTTTGAAAGATATTTTTGTTTTCATTTTATACCTCGATCACTGAGTGCATCGAAAACTACTGGACTGTGATGTCTTAAACAATTCAAAACAAAAACAATTAATGGTAATTGAACTAAGTGGAGTGCAATTTGGTCTGATATCAAACGCGCGATAACAAAATCACACGACCGCGTAGCGGGAGTGTGATTTGTAATCGCAAGTTTGATGTCAGACCAAAATTGCACGACACGAAGTTCAATTATCACTTTATTATATCCATTTTGAAATCAAACTAGATAGACACTAAATTTGCAGTCAAACTTGAAAAAAGCTACATTTTATGTTTCTTATTTGCTGTAATCTGATTGACTGATTACATACGATCCTGTAATCTGATTGGTTAGCTTTTTTAGTGTTGCATTGTGATTGGCTGACAAAAAGACTGCACGGCTCTGCAACCTTGTAGCCACACCAAAGCATTTTGAATATTAACCTGTAGAGGGGGTGCCAATGGGGGTAGCGGATTGTCAGTTAACTTCTAATTGTTTGGCCGATTGACAGTGAACTACTATTTAATTTTACAAGCGCTGAGCATAATATCTAACCAAAATAACAGAAATATCAGTTAACGGCTGTAAACCCCATTCCCTCTGAACTATAGGGGACCTTAGGGGATCTCGATCCCAATTCAAGTTGTATATAAATATCTATCATATTTTATTTAGATTTTTAGAAGTGCAGTTCAGTATGTTTTCGAATGCTCCGGATTGTTTATATTAGAGAGACAATGGGCCGTTTTTAGCATATATTAATTTTATAATATGGTTTGTTTTGACAAGTTCATTCAAGCGTGTCTCTTTCCTTTCATAACAACTCGGCCAGACGGATATATATAAGAAAATATTAACCTAATTTGTGTACATAAGTAAGCCGTCAAAATGGCCAGGTGGTTGATATTTAATGAGATGCAGCATTGCAAAATACTTCGGTCAATGAAAAATCCTGAGCCCTGACCTCGAAAATTTGGTAAACGGAAGTAGTTTGCAATTTGTCTTTTTGCCTTGGTCGCGTATTTATATAAACACACTTAGGAAGTAAAGTGAATAAGTACATAAAACCATTAATGGACTAAACAGTTTCATGTTTTTATTGTAGTTGCATATACAGTCATTGTCAAAAAGTCTGTCCCGTAAAAAAAGAATTAAAGACCAATAGAAGTATCACGGGATGATTTGTTTATTTGTTTTAAACGATATAAATTCTGGTCTCAAACTTTATAATGAGTACCAATGAACGGATAATTATAATTATTAACTCTACTTATGCAATGATTGCTGGTATGGAGCACTTAGAGCGAGTGTATTAGGTATCGCGTGACATTTCTTTTGGTCTAAATGTCTTTTTTGGTGGACAACATTAATGACATTGACTGTATGTTGTATATATGTCGATAGGAGGGGAGAGAAAGTGAATTTCTGTCACTCATCTGTAGACCTCTTTCAAAATTATCTTGATTGCGAGGTTAACAGGAACATACAATGATAGAAGTGGTAGAGTGCATTCAGTAAAAGCATGAAACATTAGTAACACTATTTTGTACTATTTTATGCTAATTCTTTTGTTTTCTTTTGTTCAACTAGCACTATTTTGCACAATTTAGTAATTAGTGTTTCACGCTTTTACTGAATGCACTCTACAAATTTTATCAAGGAAAACTAGTACTGAAAATAGAAAATGTAATTTAGCTTTATTTAGAGAGAGTGACACATGGTCATCTGAGCCACCGTACGTTATTTCTTTTGTAGAATTTTCTCACTTTCGGGAAAGCTTTGAACGTCAAACCTCTAGCTGCAAACGTCTAACCGCGGCTTGCGGTTTGCGGTCATCAAGAAAAATATCAATCTAAAGGTCCCTAATGGTTTCAGTCGACCTTGACTGATGCTTGTATTTCATTGTTGTTGACATATGTCCCGTAGTCAGGCCATAATTTCGAATTCAGTATACATAAGTGTTGTGTATTGGTATGACCCGATTCACAATGAAATACAAGCAATTTTTGTTCAAATTCTAAAGATGTTCAAATTTCGTACAATTAATCTTTGATCTCACCTATTGTTCTGATACGATACCTTCATTATTGATTCTATATGAAGTGAATATCATGAAATATTACTTGATTTAAGTGTTGCGTCTTTGAGATATGAAGGTTTATACTTCCAATATGTTAATGACTGTGACGTCTACCCAGGCTTTTGAGTGTATTTGTTTTGTAATACTAACAATGGTCACTATGAGGCACCAAATTTACAGTAAACATAGTGGGGACCATGAGTATAATGATGATGCTTTTTAAATATTGTTTGTATATTCGATGAAGCCTGTGATGACGTTACAGTCATTAACATATTGGGAATATAAACATTTATAACTTAGAGATGCAACACTCGAAAAAATATTTCACCATTCAGCTATTCTCTTTATGTAGAATCAGCACTGAAAGTATTGTATCAGGGGTTAGGTGCATTTTACAGTGAGGACACTCGAACCATGAACACTTGATATTTTTATATTTTTTATTTTATGAACTTTCTACTACTTCAAACCTTCTGAAAATGAAGCACTGAACACAAATAATCTTATTGTTCAAAATAAATCATATTTCCAATCGATTCACACAAGGGATAAAGGAGAAAAAAAAGTATGAAAAAACCTCAAAGTGTTCACGGTTCGAGTGTCCTCACTGTAAGATAGGAGCTTAGTAAAATAGAATAATGAAATGAAAACTCATCAAAGTCCAGGAAATGTGTACATGTGAATAATGTATAAATAAGTATGAAAGTGAAATGCACGAATATTAAATAACTGGAAGATCAATCACCAGGAGATTTGCTCAAGAGGAGGAGGAAAATAATTCGTTGGTTTCGATCGTAGGGCCTGGTCACAATAAGCTCTTTCAGGTTAAAAACTCCGACACTTTCGAAAGTTCAACATTTGGAAATTGAAAACAAAGTTCATGTGTTTAGTTTGCTCAAACAATTCAAGATGTTGACAGAAATCATGTTTTGTATTGTGTATCTGATCGAGAATTGTACTGGTGTTGTTATAATAGAACGCTTCGAAGACAGCTCGTTGGAACCATCTGACTTGCGAGAGGCTTTGATTGACAGTCAAGATTATGTGCGTCCAAGAGACCTGGAAGACTTCACCAAATTTGACCCCGAAGACACCATTTTCGAAGAATTTGACCCTCCAGAACACTTAAGATCAGATCCTAAAGCATGGAAGAAAAGCTTACCAACGTTAAAGAAATCTTTTCTGGATTGTCTTAAAAGTGTGCTGCTTATCCAAACAATGGCTGGTAGTCTCATTGGCTTGCTTGTAGTTGGTTTCGTATTCCTTAACTTCATTACTGTAGAATGGTGTGACGAAGAGACCACACATTGGAATCAAATGCCAATAAGTGTCCAACGTCTTCGAGTGACGGCTGAGGCTATTGAAGGATTTATTGTCCAAATGTACGACTTCTTTTGTATTTTGCTCCTGTTTCCTTTGTCTTTGGTCAAAGACCTTCATCTCTTAACCTTCAACTTGTTGGGGTCCTTCATTGACATAACGTTCAAGCTTTTCTTACAGTTGTATGGCATCTATAAGATTCATTGGATGGCAATTCCTCTGAACGTGTTGTTTTGCCTTATAATACTTATCAATAACTATCTCTTAGCCCGCCACTTTTGCCCACATTCTTTCAAGAACGCGGTCCGAATAGACTTTATCCTCTCTGCGCAGTTCCTTCTGGGAATTCCAGCAGCATTTTTCTTGGTTTACAAGCTGTTTCCATTTTACGTTGATCAAGAGCCACACACAAAAATAATCCTGGCTGGAATATGTCCCCTTATTTCATCCATCCCTAAGTTAGTGTCCCGGCTTTCTGCTCAGAGCTTGAAAGGGATCATCCATCCTGGAACGGCTCATGTTCTCGTTGCCGTGATCTATGGAGCTTCTGCAGTTGTGTTTCGCGTGATGCAAGCAGAATTTACAAGCATTGGTCTTTTCATAGCTCTTGGTATAGGCCATGCCATTATAGATCTTTTGGAGAGGATTACTATTACAATGAGAGATCATATCTGGGAGTATTTGTATCGTTTGGTGCGACGACAGAGAAGTAGACAAGCAAAGTACCGCAGCCCAAGAAGCAGAAGATTCATTGCTGATGTCAGCATCCAGATCATGATGCAAGAAGCAACTGCTATGATCACAGCTCTGGGATTTAACAGTGTTTATCAATTCTTATATAGTGAATCAAAACCTTTATCTAATTATCATATTATAGCCGACTTCTTTATTCGAGCAGCTATTGGATTAATTATCGATTTGGTTTTCAATGTGATTTCTCTGTTGATCCAAACTCGTGTCATGAATGTTGCAGTGAACCGAGTTTGGAAAAAGAAATGGCGTTACCATATGTTAGTCAATGCTCTGCTTATTTCTGTTACAGTTCTTTATATTAGTGGTCATATGTATAGGATAATCAGGAGTAAGTATGAAAAAAATAGAGGTAGCGAATCACTGTATTCATCGAACTGTTCCTTTCCCAGCTTCCTTTGAATTTCTGCTTTGCCATCACATGCATATCCCAGGCAATCTTGTTTTGTGGCTAATGAAATGATTTAAGAACTTTTGCCATCGATTTAACTCTTAAATAATACGTTAACAAGGGTGGTTCCAGGGGGTTGGCGGTTCTGGTGACTATAGGATGAAAGATAATTAAAGTGACTGACTTCTTTTGGACGTTCAATTTGACAATGTTTAAAGTAGAAGTTCTGAGAAAATTGCTTCCAGAGCTTTTGTAGTTTTTGAGTTATGAATTTTTGTGTGCAAAGCTTGATTTCCGCCATTTTTCTTTCGAAAACTTGTCAAGATGGTCATATTTAAAATTCATTATCTCGAAAACGAGCTCGGGACAACCCAATTTCTTTTCATTTTTGGAATCAGCGTTAAATTTTGTGTAAAATATCTTTCTAAAAACATTTTGTAATTATTCCTTGCTAAAGTAGTCAGTCACCTTAAGGTCAAACCTAACAAGGGCGATATGAGATGTCTTTTTAGGTCAAGCACTGAACAGCCTTGAAATCGTTCTGATCGGCCACTGGTTGTTTATAACTTTCACTTACGGCAATTTTCAATATTACGTGAACTCTGCATTTGTGAGCAAGTTGCTCTTTGGAATTTGGTTTTTCGGCGCTGCCGCGAGTCAAAAAGTATAAAAGATACCAACTAATTTTTTTTGATGGTGGCAGCGAAAAACGCTGTTTGCACGTTGGCATTTGAACTTCATATAAAAATCACAGTAAAGTACGAAAAATATCAAATAGATCATTCACTATTTGGTGAAAACGGTTGGGTTTATAAGATTTCTCAAGGTAAAAAATACGGCTGAAATAATGAATGAATATTGCCGTAAATTCTCGTGCTCTGGGGCCAGGAACCATACCTAGATGAATGTTTAGGATTCAGAATCAACTATATAGACCTCTTGCAGCTTGTTAGATTGCAGCTCATTTCGGAGGACAAAATAGGTCCCAATTCTCAGGAGATTAAAATTCTTTTGTTTTGTCCTCCAAATTGAGCTGCTTTGACGTCATTAGCATATGGTTTTAAGTCAAGAAAATTAACCCAAAACTTGAAAGATCTTATTGATTTAAGTAATCTACGAAATTTCTAGCTCTTTACATGCAATACTTTCCGATATATCAGCTTTCAAACTACTGGGTGGCAAAAACACTAATGCGCCCATACATTCTCTGTAAAATTTAGAGATTTTTAAACCGCTTCACGCAAAAAATCTATTCAAGGCCAATTTTTAAAAATAAGCTAATTTTATCATGCTCTTTCGATATTCAGAATGGATTTGGTGTAAATGTGGATAAAAAGTGAAATTCCTATGCTAATGACGCAAAATGTAAACATTGACGTCAGCAAAGATCTGTCTCGCTATAGTATATTTTTGAAACTTAGACATTTTAATTAGATAACAATTTATGTAAATTAATGCTATTTGGATATTCTCCAAGTGTCGATGTCACATTATGATGTTAGACTTCAAACAATTATGAATATTAACAATAATCTTATCAAGAGTGGACCAGAATAACTTATATAGTAATGAAAGGAAGTTTCTTTGCTTTAGATAAAATTGTATTGTATTTTAAGTTGATTAAAATAAAAAAAAAGCCAATTTTTACTTCGAAACGATGAATGATATCAATCTTGTTTTCCTTTACTCGATATTTAATTTTCGATGAAAATGAAAGATAAACAACAGATCAAATTAAAGTGATGGAAATGAAGTCCCACACGTACAATTAGACAAATATCCCTTCAAGACCCTGGGCAGTAACTCGAAGACGTTGAACTCTTACTGGAGGGCACTTTGTTTTCTTTCACTTAATTGGTTTAATGTGGAGTAGTTGTTCTTTGCTTTTATTTTTTAAATACTAACAGTAAGGTGGTTTCCCCATGATTTCTCCATTAGCATGGGGATTTTTCTACGTCATTGCTCAAGATTTAATTAAAAATACCCCGATATCTATAAATTTGTCATTTGAAAGCAAGGTCGTTGTTCAGTCTCCAGATATAAGCTGTAATAGTAGAAGAAAGATGATTGCAGCCATCATTTATGTAATTGTTTATCTGGTTGAAAACTGTACTGGTGTAGTTTTAGTAGAACAATGTGAAAACATTTCAAAACAAGAATCCGAGCCATTGTTTGTGTTTGATACTTCAGCACAATTGGAAGAATTCACCAGGTTTGACCCAAAAGACGCCATATTTCAAGAATTCGACCCACCAAAAGACCTGGAATCAGATCCTCAAGCATGGAAGAAAAGCTTGCCAACCTTTTTCAGGTCTTTCTGGGCGTGTCTCAAAAGTGTGCTGCTTATCCAAACAGTGGCTGGCAGTGTTATTGGTTTATTTGCAGTTGGAATAATTTTCTTAAACTTCATCACTGTTAATTGGTGTTATGAGGAAACCACAAACTGGAATAAGATGCCAGTAAGAGTTCAACTGAGTACTGAGTACTGCCGAGGCTGTTGAAGGGATATTTGTTCAAATGTGGGACTTCTTTTCTATCACACTGCTCTTCCCACTCTCTTTGATCAAAGATCTAGACTTGTTGACCCTCAACCTCTTGGCAGGTTTTATAGACCTGGCGTACAGACTGTTCTTGCAGTTGTATGGAATCTACAAGATTTCTTGGATGGCTTTCCCCTTGAATGCATTATTCTGTCTTATAATACTTACTAATAATTTTCTTTTAGCCCGACATTTTTCCCCACATTCCTTAAAAAGAGCCATCAGAATAGACTTTATCCTCTCCGGTCAGTTCCTTTTAGGCATGCCTGTGGCTTTCTTCATTGTTTACGTATTATTTCCATTGTACGTTAGTCAAGAAGGACACATCAAGATCCTCATAGCAGGAATGTCTCCTCTTGTTTCAGCTCTTCCAAAAGTCATTTGTCGCCTTGGGGCTCAGAGTTTGAATGGCATCATCCATCCTGGCACAGCTCATGTTCTTGTTACAGTCATGTATGGAGCGTCAGCTGTTGTTTTCCGAGTTTTACAAGCAGAACTGACAAACATTAGCCAGTTCATAGCCCTTGGTATAGGCCATGCCATCATAGATTTTCTAGAAAGGATTTCTATCACAATGAGAGATCATATCTGGGAGTATTTGTATCGTTTGGTGCGACGACAGAGAAGTAGACAACCAAAGTACCGCAGCCCAAGAAGCAGAAGATTCATTGCTGATGTTAGCATCCAAATCATGATGCAAGAGGCAACTGCTCTGATCACCGCTCTAGGTTTTATTAACGTTTTCCAGTTTGTGTACAGCAAGTCTAAACCCTTTACTGATTACAAGCTTGTTTTTGACTTCTTCTATCGTGCCGTGATTGGTTTGTCCATTGACTTGGTCTTCAATGTGATTTCTCTGTTGATCCAAACTCGTGTCATGAATATAGCAGTCAACCGAGTTTGGAAGAAGAAATGGCGTTACCACTTGCTCGTCAACACCCTTCTTATTTGTGTGTCTATTCTCTATTTTAGTGGACATTTATTCGGGATAGTGAGGAGTAAATACGAATACAAAACGATTTCTCACTGGAACTGTTCGTTTCCAAGCTTTCTTTAATTCAATAAGAAAGAGAACTTATAATTATGATATTACTAAAGCTTATTAACATCGATTAACACGTTTTTGCTAAGGGATTCTTTGAACTTTTTTTGTCAGTTTGTTAATTTGGTTTAGTTGAAGGGGAAAAAACAAACAGGATTTTGTGCTGTGCTTGTAAAACTAGCTACCATGCTACCATGCTCCAAGTCACCTTTATAAGAAAACCAAGGTCAGCCAATCCAATTTAGGGATGTTGACACATTAAAGTAGCATAGTTTTCTTTAAACGTTTAGGAAACAGAGCGAAAAAAAAAAAAAAAAACAAAAAAAACAAAAAAAAAACAACCAATCATCAATCCCATTCTCTCGATTATCTAACCTGAAAATCTGAAGATATTCTTCAGAAGTTCAGATATTCTTCAAATCCACGTACTATCTTAAAATGCTACAAAACATTAAAATGACCTTTCAACATTATTACCCAACATGGATGTCTATTTTCATTCTTTTTCTCTAACCATGAAACGTTAACGTAAGAATGACCGAATGATATGACAAAGGAACTCTTTCCATATTTGCACTGTTCCCAAAACGAGTAAGGAACTGGGTCCTAGTCTCAAAAACCAATACAATTACAGTGAGGACACTCGAACCGTGAACACTTTGAGGTTTTTTCATACCTTTTTTCTCCTTTATCCCTTGTGTGAATCGATTGGAAATATGATTTATGTTGAACAATAAGATTATTTGAGTTTAGTGCTTCATTTTCAGAAGGTTTAAAGCAGTAGAAAGTTCATAAAATAAAAAATATATAAATATCAAGTGTTCATGGTTCGAGTGTCCTCACTGTAAGGTTCCAGAAAACAAAACTCCTCTATGTTAACCAACTTCGTTGGCAAAAAGCGGTTTATTTCAATCTTGATTTCAACTAAGATTGGCCATGGCCGTATGCATTCTATGGTAAGGTTTGGCTCTTATCATTTAGGGGTTCGACAAATTAAAGACGTATCGACAAAATAGATGTGTATTGATTTGAAAAGACAGTACAATCCTATGTTTGATATTGACCATCGGAGAAAGCAAGTTTCCAGCAAAATTAAAACTTTATTTTTTGAAAACGTTTACTAAATATTGACATTATATGGGCTTTAATTAGTTGTGTTTCGATTTCGCACGCGTGTTCTTGTCAATCATTTCTCCATTCTTTTACTGCTTTCGAGCTTATTAATGTTTTTTGTTTTGTTGAAGAACCCACTATTTAATAACCGTTTCTACAACCTTATCTGACGCTACAGCTCGGCCACTTTCGTATTCAGTTTGTCGGGACTTTTATGCACCCGATAAAAATAGTTTTTAACGAAGAGCTTAAAATCAATACAAATGATTGCTGAGATTATTGCTTTATGTGCCTACATGGTTGAAAATTGCACTGGAGTTACTTTGACTGAAAATTTGGAAGCAAATTCTACACAACATGACGCCGACCTACGGGAGTCTTTGTTGGATCGAGAGCAGTCAAATCGGCTGGAAGATTTCACAGCTTTTGACCCCAACGATACTATATTCCAAGAGTTCGATCCTCCACGACATCTGGAATCTAATCCTCAAGCATGGAAGCAAAGCCTGCCAAGCTTCACGACATCTTTCTGGGAGTGTTTCAGAAACGTTCTGCTCATTCAAACAGTGGCTGGGAGCCTCACTGGTTGTGTGGCTGTGATTATAATTTTTGTTGACTTTGCAACTGTAGAATGGTGTTACGATGAGACCAAACACTGGAATAACATGCCTGTGAATGTCCAACGTCTTCGCGTCACGGCTGAATCAATAAAATGTGCCTTAGTCGAGTTGTGGGATTTTTGTAGCATTATGCTTATTTTTCCACTCTCCCTGATCAAGGAGCTTCATCTTCTAACATTCAACTTGTTGGCGTCCTTCATTGACGTAACATACAGACTTTACCTTCAAATGTATGGTATCTACAAGATCTCTTGGATGTCATTCCCTATCAACGTTTTATTCACCATCGTCATATTGATCAATAACTATCTTTTAGCGCGTTATTTTTGCCCACATTCTTTGAAACAGGCTATAAAATTGAACTTGATTTTTTCATCGCAGTTCCTTTTTGGAATCCCAATAACGTTTCTTTTCGTGTACAAGCTATTTGCCGTGTATAATGAGCAAAATAAGCACGTAAAAGTCATCTTTGCGGGATGCTTGATTCCAATCATCACTGCTGTTCCTAAGATCATTTGTCGGCTCGGCGCACAAAAGTTGAATGGGGTCGTCCACCCAGGAGCTGCTCATGTTTTTGTGGTAGCAATGTATGCGTCTTCTGCAATAGTGCTCCGAGTGTTGCAAGCAGAGCTTCACAGTAAAACTTTGTTTGCCATTCTTGGACTAGCTCATGCCTTCATAGATCTTCTAGAGAGGCTTACTATTACAATGAGAGATCATATCTGGGAGTATTTGTATCGCTTGATTCGACGACAGAGAAGCAGACAACCAAAGTATCGCAGCCCAAGAAGCAGGCGTTTCATTGCTGATGTCAGCATCCAGATCATGATGCAACAATCAACTGCTATGATCATCGCTTTGGGTTTCATCGATGTTTATCGATTTTTATACAAAGAACGAAAGCCTTTATTTAATTATCACCTATTAATTGACTTCATTATTCGCACAGCTATTTGTTTATTTATTGACTTGGTCTTCAATGTGATTTCTCTCTTGATCCAAACTCGTGTTATGAATATAGCAGTCAACAGAGTTTGGAAAAAGAAATGGCGACACCATCTTTTAGTCAATGCCCTTCTCGTATTCGTAGCTATTTGCTATTATAGTGGACATTTATTCGAGGTTGTGAGGAGTAAGTACGAACAGAAAAAACATCTTCACATGAATTGCTCTTATCCAAACTTTTGGTAGAATAACAACTCATAATTTCCTTTCCAATTTTCCGAGTTAAAGCAAGCAGAAGTGCGAAAAGAAAAGAAATCTGGTATGTGGTTAGAACGGCCGCCTGTGACTGTTTCAAGGCAGCCATTAAGGCAATTCACTTGAATCAATTTTTTTTTTATCGAAAAGTAAAGTAATATGAGAATGCTAGGAAAATTTATCTGTGCATAAGCTAAGTTTTAGTGAAGTGATAAGATAGTGTAAATCATAAATATATGAAATAGTCCTATTCAGTTAACACTAACCTGTAAGAAAGAACCTCGAAATAACAGCAAAAACAACCTCTCTCTCTCTCTCTTTCTCTCTCTCTCTCTCTCTCTCTCTGATCCATCAGACCAATCATTTTAGGGAGCGGAGGTTAGGACATTAATTAACCATGTATCGAAAGTGTTCGGAAAACAATTGAAGTTTGCAAAACATCTAACATTAGGTTTAGTCTTTAGCAACTTACCACGCCAAGGAGTGGCAGGTTGTCTTTCTTCTCTCTGTCCTTTTCTTTTTGGGAAATACCCCTACCTTTAGTAGTTCGGTCAAAATGCTGTGATCCTACTCTTTTAGGTAATGGATAAAAATAGCACCATAAAAGTTTTATTGCGCATGCTAATTTTAGAAACGGAAACTATGTAATACAATTGCGTCAGATTTTTAATTCTGGGACTTCTGCCGGCCTGTATAAAATCTTGGTACCTCAATCCTGATCTACAGAGCACAAAAACCCATTTCCTCGCTTGGTCTCTTCACTGTCTTTTCCTTCGTTAAAATTGATTACTCAATTGATTTCAATTCTTCAGCTGACTATCAACAAAATGATTGAAGAAGTTCTAGTCTTAGTTGCTTTTCTGGTGGAGAACTGCACTGGCGTGGCTGTGTTGGAGTCGCAAGGAAATGATACCATTCAATCGGCAGATTCCGAAACTACAGTTCTTATCGCAGAAAACAAGCCTAATCCCATCCAAAATTTGGCATCTCTTGATCAGGAACAAGCCATATTCCAAGAATTCGACCCACCAAAGCATCTTGAAGATGATCCTCAAGCATGGAAGAAAAACTTGCCTACGTTCAAGAAATCTTTCTGGGAGTGTCTTCGAACAGTGCTGCTCATCCAAGCAGTGGCTGGAACTTTCATCGGTCTCGCTGGAGTTGCCTTAGTAGTTTTGAAATACACCACTGACTATTGTTATTACGAAGTCTGGGATAAAATACCGAAGAATATGCGAAGACTCAGAGTTACGAGTTCTTGTATTGAAGGATTTATATTTCAAATGTTTGATTTCTTTTTTCTTTTTGCTGTGTTTCCTTCTTCCGTCATCAAGAACCTCAGTTTGCTGACATTTAGTTTGTTGGCTGCTGCCACTGATGTAATCTACAAACTTTTCCTTCAGCTTTTTGATCATTTCCCAGATTCATGGACAGAAATTCCCATCGACACGTTCTTCTGTCTTGTGATAGCGATAAACCACTTCAGAGTTGCGAGGTATTTCCATCCAAGATCCTTAAAAGATACGAAAAATCTGTTTATCATCATAACAGCTCAATTTCTTCTTGGGATACCTGTAGCATATTTCTTAGCGTACCACCTTTTGCCTTTGTATATTGAACAGGAACGAAGCATCCAAATAATTATCGCAACTGTAAGTCCCCTTCTGACGGCGCTTCCGAAAGTGGTTTGTCGGCTAGGTGCTCAGAATTTGAAAGGGATTATCGATCCCGGCTCTGCCTATGTTCTGGTAGCATATATGTATGGTATTTTTGCAGTGGTGTTTCGTGTAATGCAGGCAGAATTGACAAATATCGGTCTGTTTATAGCCCTGGGAGTAGCCCATGCTGTCATAGATCTTCTAGAGAGGATTACTATTACAATGAGAGATCATATCTGGGAGTATTTGTATCGTTTGGTGCGACGACAGAGAAGTAGACAACCAAAGTATCGCAGCCCAAGAAGCAGAAGATTCATTGCTGATGTCACCATTCAAGTCATGATGCAACAATCAACTGCTATGGTCACTGCTTTGGGTTTTTTCACAGTTTACCGACTCATCTACAGCACGCCAAAGATTTTTACGAATTACGAGGTAATGTACGACTTTGGAATTCGTGCCGGGATTGGTTTGTCCATTGATTTGGTCTTCAATGTGATTTCTCTGTTAATCCAAACTCGTGTCATGAACATAGCAGTCAACAGAGTTTGGAAGAAGAAATGGCGACACCATGTTATAGTTAATGGTTTAAGCTTTGGTATCTCTATTTTGTTCTTTGGAGGGCATTTGATTGTTATTGTTGATAATAAATATAACATGTTTAACCATGCCAATACAACCCAAAGAAATTGTACGTTCCCAAACTTTCTATAGGAAGAAGGCGCTTTTGTCCGCGACTTCAACAATTCCATTACTTTGCATTATTTCGCTTCTAAATTTTGAGCGAATTGATTTATCATCAGACACTTTTATGAATTAATAAGATATCAAACTGTTTCGCTTTCATTGTAGAAATTAATCATTCCATAGTGAATTAGCTTTCACCGACACGCGTGAAAAACGTCTGCGCATGCTCTAAGTCAGCATGCAAATTAGTCAAAAGCGTCTTTGTGCTATTGTAATAATATGCAAATGTTTTGTATACTTGGAGAAAACAAGCATTTATTTTCTCACTAAAACTCTTGTAAATTCTTGGAAAAATTGTAAATATTTAAAAAGAGCAAATAAACTAAACTTGTAAACTTGTAAACTTGTAAGCGTGCTGAAATGCATGCATGCGTAAACGTTTTTCTCTAGTGTTGCTTTCACCAAGAGAGCATAAGTAAGAAAGGGAAACCTCTTAATACCACGCGCGCCAAGTGAATTCCCGGTTGGGCTATTTTTAGCATCCAAAGTCGTTTGGTCTTTAATTTTTTTGATGGCGCGGACTTGTGTGCGCGCACGCTCAAAAACAACATACTTTTCGTCGATTTTTCTCACTTTTTTCGACAAAATCGCTTAGATAAAGCAAAAAGATCAGGATTGGCTATGTTCTGTTCTCTGATAAAACACGACTGAAGCTGTTGAACACTCAAAAGACGCGAAATTTATGTTTTTCCCCAAAAATCTTTACATGCTTTCGCTACTTCCAGGTTTGGATAAAGCACACAATTTTTGACGCACTGGAGTAGGGTGAGGCGAAATTTGACTTAATGCGAATGCCAAAAATATCCCAACCGGAAATTCACATGGCGCGCGCGATATTAAGAAATTTCCCCTTTCTTATTTATGCTCTCTTGTTTTCACCACTAAAGATTTGCAAATTGCTAAGCCATAGTACACTCATTCTAGTCACTTTGGTTATGGAAATAGTTGAATTTGGTTTAGTTTGAATTAGAATATTGTCTTCCATGTTGTAAGGATAATTATACTGAAATATTTTAGCATAAGCATATTCAAAATAAAGTAGAACCATAGTTAGTATGGTAAAACGTATAAATGAATTGCCAGGTACCAATAACCGTTGTACAAGTACATAAATAACAAAAGTTAAAAAAATAAAATAATATAAGGAAAGAAAGAACCCGAAACCCGAAATTTGTATTCATTAAATATTTTTTTATTTTACTTTTTTAATTTGTTATTATTATTATTATTATTATTATTATTATTATTATCATTATTATTATTATTATTATTATCATCATTATTATTATTATTATTATTATCATTATTATTATTATTATTATTATCATTATTATTATTATTATTATTATTATTATTATCATCATTATTATTATTATTATTATTATTATTATTATTATTATTATCATTATTATTATTATTATTATTTCAGCTTTTGTCTGACTTGACTTCTTACAGAAGATTGCGGAAATATGGCATAATTTCTAAGCAAAATTCCTAATTTCCAAACTGATAGATCAAATGGAATTGTACTTAGACAGCATTATTATTATTATTATTATTATTATTATTATTATCAAAAAGAATTGTTGTCGAGAAATTCAAGCTTAAATCAACCACCACAAGTCAAGACGCACGCCTTGATATTAAGGCGGGTGGCTTCTGGCAACGAGGAGTTACAGCATTCTTTGATGTACGTGTATCGCATGTAAACTCCAAATGTAACCAGAACAAGTCTACCTCGACGATCTTTAAAGAACAGGAGAAAGAAAAGAAACGAAAATACGAAGAAAGGATCCTGGATGTGGAAATGGGAAGTTTTACCCCTTTGGTCTTTGGAACGAATGGTGGTATGGGTACAGAGTGTCAAATGTTTCTAAAGGCGCTGGCAGAGAAGATTTCAAGGAAAACGAACGAGCCATATGCAGAAACAATCACATACATAAGAACAAAACTATCCTTTGAAATACTTAGATCCATTAATCTATGTGTACGTGGGTCACGAGTTCCTTTTTATAAGAACAATGACTTTTTATTTGATTTTAAACTTAATGTAAATACAACAGAAATCAATTGATTTATTTTTAAATATTTTTCTTCTTAATAATTTTTTACATATTTTATAATTTTTTGTTTTTTAGATCCTTTAATATCGCTCGTTTTAACATTATAATTAATTATTGCTATTATATCTTCTTTATTATTGTTATTATAATTATTGTGAAATAAAGTTATTAAATTATAAAAGAATTGTTGTTATTATTATTATTATTATTATTATTATTATTATTATTATTATTATATAAAAAAAATATTATTATCATTATTATTATTTTCCACTACATTTAATAGCTCACATGGGAATGCCTGCTAGAATAGTAGGAGGTATTAAATGAAAAATATAAATAATAATCTTTGCTTGACGAGGGTAGCACTTGATGGATAATTAACCGAATCGGAATCTAGAAGATTCTCCGGGAGGAGACCCGGAGAATCCCGAGAAAATCCCTGGAAGCACAGGAGAGAAACACAAGCAACTACCGCGATTCTGACCTTTTACTGGGCGACCAATGGTTGCTGATTGGCTCATTTCCCCAGACTAGTTATAACATTTTGTTCTCATTCTAGGTTGTGATTGGCTAGAATCTCCGCTCGAAAATTAATTTTCATTCAAAATTCTTTCATTTGGGATTTTTGAGGTACAACGTAACTCTGCAAATAATGTAACATCTAGTGATTGGTCAGAACATGAGCAATATATGGATCCGTGAACTATCGAGTTCGTGTAAGAATACGGAAAAAGAAAGAGCTTCTGACCACCAAAACAACCACATTCTTAATAATCATTTCATTATAATACCTTATGGTTTTACGCGGAAATTAAGCAAATAAACAGTGCAATAATATAGTCTCGTTACATATATATTCAGTGTGAACACTTTCGCTATTCATTTTACTTCGTTTTACATCCTCAACTCGGGAACGACATTTACAAAAATGATCACATTAATTGTACATCTGGTGGCCTTCTTAGTTGAGAACTGCACTGGAGTGGCGATAACAGAAACGCATGGAAAAACTGAATCAGATCATGATTCCATACAAGGAACAGATTTACAGATATCCTTGCTGGAAGAACCCAAGTCAAGTCCACTTGAAGACTTCATTACGCTTGACCCTGAAGACGTTATATTCCAAGAGTTTGATACTCCACATCACCTCGAAGAAGATCCTCAAGCATGGAAACAAAGTTTGCCAACATACAAGAAGTCTTTTTGGGAGTGTCTCAAGACTGTGCTGCTGGTCCAAGGACTGGCTGTACCACTTACTGGAATGATAGCTGTCATTGTTATTTTTTTCGATTTCAACACAGCTGAATGGTGCTATGATGAAGATTGGAATAAAATTCCTAAGAATGTCCAACGCCTCATGATTCCAGTCAAATGTTTGGAAGGCTTCTTTATCCAAATGTGGGACTTTTTCCTTCTCTGTATATTATTTCCATTTTCCATGATCAAGGAACTCAATATACATACACTGAGTTTAGTAGCTGCGTTTATGGACGTAGTCTTCAGGATGAACCTTCAAATGTACGGGATTTTTAGAGAGCCGTGGATGGCAATTCCACTGAACTCAACGTTCGGGTTTGTAATTATGGTAAATCACTATCGCATTGCTCGTTATCTTCATCCGCATTCCATGAAGAATGCTTTGAAATTTCACTTTGTCATGACTCTGCAGTTGTTTCTTAGTGTTCCAGTCTGGCTCCTCTTGGCTTATAAGATAATTCCATTTTATCTCCAGCAAGACAAGTATATAAAATTAGTCATTGCTGCTTTTTACCCTTTTTTGACTCTTATTCCAAAAGCAGTTACTCGTCTCGCTGCACAGAGTGACATCTTAAAAGGAGCCATTCACCCGGGCAGTGCCCATGTCCTTGTTGCAGTAACATATGGAATTTCTGCTGTCGTATTTCGCGTGCTGCAAGCAGAACTAACAAGCGATGTCGGTCTCTTTATAGCTCTGGGAATAGCTCATGCCATCATAGATCTTCTAGAAAGGATTACTATCACAATGAGAGATCATATCTGGGAGTATTTGTATCGTTTGGTGCGAGGACAGAGAAGTACACAATCAAAGTACCGCAGCCCAAGAAGCAGGCGTTTGATAGCTGATGTTAGCATCCAGATCATGATGCATGAAGGAAGTGCTTTAATGATCGGGTTAGGATTCTTTAACATTTATCAATTTATCTATGGTAGGGGATCTTATACTATCTATCAATGCTTAAAAGATTTCCTAATCGGTACAAGTATTGGCTTAGCAATCGACATGGTCATTAACACACTGTCTCTCTTAATACAAACTCGGATCATTAACTTGCCCGTCAACAGAGTATGGAAAAAGAAATGGCGACATCATATGCTAGCTAACTGTCTCATCGTTTATGTTGCCGTCCTTTTCTTTAGTGAGCACTTGTTTCAAGTAGTCAGGGACAAATATGACACCAATTTAAGTTTTGACGTACTCCACAGACTCAATTGTTCTTTTCCAACATTTCTCTAGTCAAGTGCAAAGAGTTTTGAGTTATAGACCTCGTGCAGCACGTCGGAATGCAGCTCAATTTGGAAGACAATACAAAAATATTAAAAATAAAAATAATAAAAATAAAACATTTAACAAGGAAAATAAAGTAGAACAACGTTTCGGTGTCATCTTGACGCCATCATCAGGTTCATATAAATCAATGACCATATAAGTTGAAAATAATGTTCGATTTGAATAAATTAGAATAAATTTAGATAATGGAATTAAATTTAAAAAAAAAACTAAATAAAAAAAAATTAATTAAAAAAAAATATATAATATATAAAAAAATATACTACATAGAATATAAAATAATTGAGAATTAACAGTGGATTCTACAGTGGCTCTTCTTCCACTGCATTCCAATTGGAATTTAGAAGTTAATTTTTGCGGGGGGAGGAAAAATCCGGAAAAACCCTCGAAGCACAGGAGAGAACCAACAAACAACTCTACTCACATACGACACAGAGCTTAGCGGGGCTCGAACTCGGTTGGCCTTTCAAGAGAGGCAAGCGCTCTCACCGCTACGCCACCCGTGCTCCAAAACAAAAGATTTCAATTCTCTGGAGATTGAAATTCTTTTGTTTTGTCTTCTAAATTGAGCTTCTTTGAAATCTATATTGCATCTCTTTCCCTAGTCGTTTTCACGGTTTCAGATTTGAAGTATGTGATAACTGTTACCCAATACTTGGGATTTAAGACTGCAGGAAATGGAAAGTAGTTCTCTATTACCCAAGCTTTTAAAAGACCCTTGGCATTTCAGTAGAGAAAATGAAGGGATTGAGGAATTACAAGGCTCCGAAGGACTTGACTAAGTACTTGATATTTCACTTCCGTAGACTACAGAGTCATTTCCTTTAGCCTATTGAACTACGTGCAATATATTTAGATTGAACAATTATTTACTTATGAAAGTATCTTTTGAAAGAAAATAATGATTTTTAGTATTTGCCTTGAAATGTTAGTTCATTTGGAAACATTATCTCACATTATCCTGCAAAGTTTTTTCTTTATTATAAGTGATATAAATGTAATAAATTATAAATGTCGTTATTTTTGCTAAAAATATCTATTTTAATAATAGTTCACCAAGAAAACCTATTTCGATAAAGCGTAAAGCTGATTCGAAAACCTTAGAAACAATACATCTGTCCAAATATGGGGAAAAAATAGTGCTTCGTCTCTGACCAGTACGAAATTAACTGTGATTAATTTAAATAAAAGTCATTTGGAAGTCTCATGCTTGAGGCAATTACAGATATTTTTGTCGAGTTTAAACTGACCGCAAAGCCATGATCGCAGAGCTTTTAGTTTTTGTAGCGTTTCTTATTGAGAATTGCACTGGTGTTGTACTTATTGAGAAGTATGGAGATAACGCTTCACAGCCGACAGAGGAGGATTCTTTAATCAATGAAAATATCAGCTCTCTTGAAGATTTCTCACTACTCGACCCTAAGGACGTCATCTTTCAGGAATACGAACCCCCCCATCATCTTAAAACAGATCCCAAAGCATGGAAACAAAGCTTGCCAACATTGTGGAAGTCCTTCTGGGAGTGTCTCAAAACTGTGATACTCATACAAGGGGTGGCTTCGACAGTTCTCGAATTGGCCGTTATATTTGTAGTTTTCCTTGACTTCAGTACTGCAGAAGTGTGTTATAACGAACGATGGGTTTCAATACCAAAGAACGTCCAGCATCTAAGAGTTGTGGCGCAGTGCGTGGAAGGTTTTATTCTCCAGATTTGGAACCTGTTTTGTATTTGGGTGATTATGCCATTTTCGCTAATCAAGAAACTTAACATATTAACACTAAATTTGGTGGCTGCCTTTCTGGACGTTATTTACAGACTCTGCTTTCAAATGTTTGGCATTTATAAAGTTCCCTGGATGTCAGCTCCTCTGAACGCTTTGTTTGGACTTGTGATTATGGTCAACCATTATCGTTTAGCCCGCAATATTTATCCCAACTCTTTAAAACACACTTTAAAATTACACTTCGTTATAACTTCCCAGCTTATTCTTGGAGTACCAGTGTGGTTTTTCTTGGTGTATAAGTTAGTTCCCCTCTACGTCCAGCAAGATGAGCACGTAAAAATCATCATTGCTACGTTTTGCCCACTGTTGACTGTCTTACCAAAAGCGGTTTCTCGTGTTGGGGCACAGAGCGCGATCCTAAAGGGGGCCATTCATCCTGGTGTTGCGCATTTTCTTGTTGCAATCACATATGGGATTTCAGCAGTAGTTTTTCGTGTGATGCAGGCCGAACTCAACAGTTTTGGATTGTTTATTGCTCTGGGAATAGTCCATGCCATTATAGATCTTTTGGAGAGGCTTACCATCACAATGAGAGATCATATCTGGGAGTATTTGTATCGTTTGGTGCGACGACAGAGAAGTAGACAACCAAAGTACCGCAGCCCAAGAAGCAGGCGTTTGATAGCTGATGTTAGCATCCAGATTATGATGCAAGAAGTGACAGCTTTGGTCACGGCTTTAGTATCTATTAATGTATATAAATTTCTTTATAACAAAAAATCCTTGACAACTGTTGAGATAGTAACCAATTTTTTATGCCGTGCAGGGATTGGCTTACTCATAGATGTGGTTTTCAATGTGATTTCTTTGTTGATCCAAACTCGTGTCATGAATATAGCAGTCAACCGAGTTTGGAAGAAGAAATGGCGACATCATATTGTAATCAATAGTTTAATTGTTTGCATCTCCGTTCTGTATTTTAGTGAACATTTATTTAAGGTAGTGAAAGATAAGTACAATTCAAGAGAATATTCTAAGCTTCATGATAAACTTAACTGTTCACTACCAAGCTTCCTCTAAGCTTGTAACTATTTTGGTCCCTTTTTTGTGGTTCATCGCACCAGAGCATAATAACCTAACAATCGTTTGCTTGTGCTGTATCGTTCCAATCCATATGGCCAAACGATCACTGATTAGTCGAAAAAACTCATTTAGAAAGTGAATCAAAGGTCCTTTGATAATGGGAGATGATTCATGATTCTCTGGCATTTTACCGTGAACGGAAGAAATATTTTGGAAGTGATCCCTTCGAAATAGCTAAATACTATGAAGCATGTTTGGTACATGTTTTCTAGAACTTTGTCTATTTTTATTCCCGTTTACAAAGATATCATCAAAGGAACACAGGATGAAAAATTAAGAGAATTGTCAAAAAGCACTCATTAATTTGCATGGCCAAATAATATTATTCTTATTTCTGAGCCATGAATATTTGCATTATAAAATTGCTTGGACTGATTAAAATAATAATTATAATAGTAATTAAATGACCAAATTATTGTATTATTTAAAAGTTCACTTTATATTTTTTGTTAGTTATGCTTGTCAATCACTTGGTTTTTGTAATTATCAATTCGCTAGGTAATTGCGACGGAATTGGTTTCGCTTTAGCCCAATTCAAACGTCTGACTTCTCATATACACCTAATTAAATAAAGGTTGTCGCAGCCGAAAGCAACAAGCGACACACAACATGCCAAGACCACCAAGAAGATTCGGAACAACACTTCAGTAAAGAATCGAAACAGTTGTAGTCTACCATTACAAAACGACTAAAATAATCACGTGTAAATGATGAATAAGGAGTAAAATACAGATGTTCTTTGTCTTGTGTTGTTGCTTGTTGTTTTCAGCTGCCACAACCTTTTTTTGAAATAGGTGTACGATAAGCCGAAGCTAAATAATGACATCAAAGAAGACCGCCTTATTATCCATAGTTTTCAATGCGTTCGCTATGAGAAGATCGACATTTTAACTGCGAAAGTTATTGCCAAAGAAAACGTTAAAACGATTTTTATTATAATCTACCCTGGCGAATTCGTATCTTCATTCTTCCTTTGCTTTTTGTAAAATGCTGGAAATAAAACAGAAGCAAGATTATAAATATATTCTAGAAACCAACCCTGATATTTGATCGGGAAAGAAAGACGGGGGGTCTTTCAGGGCCGCCAGAAAATGTTCACCTTTGCAAAAGAGAGAAATTGAAAAAAAAAAAAAAAAAAATAGATTAATGAACCTTACAATTTCTTGGCCACCTTTCACCTTGATCCTACATATAACATTAACATTATGGCATTGTGTCCAACAGACCATTTCACGGTTCTCGTCGCTCAACCTCAGCCTCGATAGCGTGTAATTTATTCCTTAGAATTTGACTGAAGCCCGTGGAAGTTTTCAGTGTTTCAATAGATATTTTTGAAATTAAAGCCCTCGTGCATCTCTAAAATGGTCTATTGTTTTATAATTCGTACATTCCTTAAATTACCGTGAGCTGTAGCCAAATTCTAAAAAATATATTACACACTATCGAGGCTGAGGTTGAGCGACGACAGCAGTGACATTATTGTTATCACTATGCATTTTTTGAGGAGAGGGGGTGCGTGTGCATGTATGCTCATGTGGAGTTGAAGCCGGGAGGCAGGGGGAGGGGTGTAGCAGCAATAGACCAAATCGGCTAACGCGTTGTTATGTACGTTTTGACCTAATTCAAATCTTTTTGGAATAATTTTTTTTGTCTTTTGTATTTCGATATATGACGTGAAAATGTGAGAGATTTTGGGTCAAAACGTACGTAGAAACGCGTTTTTTCTATTCCAGCAGGCTGCTGTACTCTACATGGAACAATTCTTATTTGTCTAGCCTGTTATGTAGTATACCTGACGATGAAGATGGACAAGAGCGATAACATCCCAAAGGCCACGAACACTAGTCCTGGATTTCCAACTGAACTAGTGTAAACATACATGGTATTGCACAGCAAGGAGCCTATTATCATAGAAAGGCCTTCGATTCCTGTGATGACTGTGAACATTGAACCTATACGTTTAAACCAAGACACGATTACACTGTATACAATACCAACGAGTAACGAAAATCTGGAATCAAAGGTTATGCAGCGGGTAGTGCATTCGCCTCTCACTGACCTCTTGGATTGAGTTTCCTTATCAACCGTTGCCATGGCAACGTAAATCAAACAAGAAAAGTATCAAAAAGTAATGATTTTATGGATTAACACTAGATGTTCAAATATCAACCCATTTGGTTCACATGATAAAAAGATATGATTTTTAAAACATTTTGCATAGCTCGAATTGGATGTATCCAAAGACCCCCACCCCCCTAAAAAATCAACGTGTAGCAAGTCACTGACCCCACAATTTGAATGTATGACTGTCCAATTAGTAATATGTGGGTATCTGGCTATCAGAATCTGTGGTCAAACCTTTTGTGTAGGGGGAGGGGGGTGCTACATAATCCTTTTTTTTCTGGCCTCTCCTCCTCGACTATGAGTTTCAAGTTTGATTCCTAGACTTGGCATCACTTGTAAATAGAGTTTGATCATCCAAAAGTTTGTTTCAAAGTATCGATAATAGGATTTGCAAATCAAACAAGTTCTTGGACGCACCTTTTTCTTGGACTGTTACAATATTTGCAGCCATGCCCTTTATCGTTGGCATCAAGATTCCACAAATAGACCCGACAACTGGAACTAAGCAATCATGTAAAAAGACAAAAACGAGATAAAGTTTTAGCGAAAGCTGATGAATAAAAAAGGTAAGAGGTTTGTTTAAGTAACTCAGTGTTAGAAATACTGCAGTGATACCTCTATTAGGCGAACACCCTTCGTAAAACGTACAGCTAGATGCATGGCCCCGAAGTAAGGTATTTTCTTCCCATATTTAATGTAAAACAAACCTTTATTCAGCGGATAACTTTTTGTGTGTGGAGACCAGGAAAAGATCCCGAAGTTGTCCGCTTAATAGAGGTACCTTTGCATGTATCTGGGAAATTAACGAATAAGTGGTGTTTGGCAAGATCTTCACTGGGTCCTGCAAATCCCCCTTCGGTCGATTGGGAAGAATCGAGAATAATCAAGAACAAATAAAAAAATGAGATTTCAATCTGGGTTGCAATGCCCAACTCAACACCCTAGATCACCGCGTGTGGTTTACCTGTAAAAGCTTGCTCCTTGTTATCAACAAATCCAAGCCACAACATCGACAAACCGAGCGAAAGAAATCCCACTCGAATGACGTTTTCCTCTCTCAGATACTTCTTCAACACTACAATCCCAATAAACCCTCCAAGACCCTCCATAAGGAATCTAAGTGCAGTGTAAGCTCCAAGGAGTGTAGGAGATAGACTTATTGGACTCCGCATAAGGTATAATATATTCACATTTCTAGTGCCCATTGCTACAATGAAGTAGATGGTATTCAGTAGCACCAATACTAGTAGGTTCCATCTTTGGCTTCTTGGACGTGGGTTTGTGAAGACTTGGAATAAACGTTTAAAGCTTTCGGTTGTGAAAAGTGGATGGGAGTGTTTTGTTTGTGGAAGCGACTCTGGCACGAGGTAGAAGGAATATAAGAAAGCCACCAAGGAACAAACAAGGATGATGAGACAAGGAGAAAGGAATCCAAAGCGACTCATGATAATACCACTAAACGCCTGGCCAAGAAAACCACCGCTGAAGATTGCTAACTGAAGAACAGCTATGAATAAAAAATGAATCAGCATAATGCAACAGGGTCTGAATGGACACGAGTGAAAAACGCACTGCGCATGCTCGGAAGTTCGTCGTGTTTACAAAGAAAACCATTGGAGATTTACCGGTGTTTAGTAAATCTCTAAAGTTAAGCCCGTTCGTGGAAAGTAAGTGCTTATTTTTTCCTGACACATTACTTTAGTTGTTTTCTTTCCCTGGTCAAATAATATGAGAGAAATTCGCATAATACAAGAAATGTAAATCTCCAATGGTTTTCTTCGTAAACACGACTCGTCTATGAATTTTCTGCTGAACTTCCGAGCATGCGCAGTGCGTTTTTCACCCGTGTCGTCTTAATGGGGTTTACTGACAACTGACAAAAAGTCTGGAATTTACATGACAACTGACAAAAAGCCTGAAATTCAACTGACAACGGACAAATAAGCAAAATTTTAACTGACAACTGACAGTTGGACCCCCCAGACCCTCATGCAATACAATACTGCATATAACCAAAAATCATCATTATTGTCGTCATCATCTTCACCAACATGAACAGTAGCATCAAATCCACCCACTACCACCGTCACCTTTATCATCATCATCACTACCACCATCATCTTCACTGTCATGATTCTCGGTCAAACTAAAAGATAAAAGATGAAAAAAAAAAAAATGATACCTAAATATTTACCTAACCGAGTAGAAACCAATGACGTCTCTGTGGTATCCGAAATGTATGAAAATGATGCTTGTGTCAATGAACCAAAAAATCCAGACAGTCCATTCAACAGCTTCCCCATAAGAACCAGATACAAAGACAATTCGAAGTAGACGACTCCTATAACAACGAGTGCTTCTATGATGGCTCCTGAGACTGACGCTAACATAGCTGGTTTCCGACCACCGATGTCTGTCCATGGCCCTATGAAGAGGCCCATGATGAGAGAGGGAAGGAATTGTGATGGGACCATTAGGGTGTCAAAGTTAGAGGACAGCTTTTGAACCTATAGAAGATAGATATGAAAAGGTAGTTACATATAGTTACATGGTTTAGAATCGGAGAAGAAAGAGGGGTAGGGTTGAGAAAATAAAATAAATTGGAATTGATTTGTCTCGTTTTCCAACTTCAGCACAAACTAAGTCATTCATATAAAAGATAATAATTTTATGGCTATTATCTAATTTCAGTCTCTTGGGTATTGCTACATTTTACTGGTGATATCCTTGATAAGCCATATAATGAACCCGGGGGTACTCCCTATAATGGACTATACGGGGATGCTCCGCCCGAAAGGGGTACTTTTTTCAGGCCGCACGTATAGAAAAGGGGTGGAAATTTGTGAGTTTTGGTATAAAAAGGGGTAGATTTTCTTCAAAGCTTTATGAAAGGAGTACTTTTTCAAGCAAAAAGGTATAAAAAAGGGGTACTTTTTCGCTGAAATTTGGTATAGAAAAGGGTAAGGGGTCGAGAGTCCGGGCGGAGCATCCCCGTATGAAACGACCCGAAGTACCCCCCCCCCCCCCCCGGGGTAATGAACGATTGCAATGTGAATGCAAAAGTTATCAAGAGAAAAAATGTTTTATACAACATGATGAAGGACTAGTCCATTTTCATTTCTTTGTGAGAATGGTGAGACGATTATTTCTGATTGACTGAGAAAAGCGCAATTGACCTACTGGAAAAGTAGGATGAAATAAAGCTTCGGGGATATGTGGTTAAAATGGGTGAAGGGGGAGTTTGGTGAAATTTTTTTTTTTTGCATTGATTTTATAAATACCTCATTCTCCAATTTCTGCAAGGTGTCGTTTTTCACTGAATTAAATTTTCCTTGGGTTTCATCTTTCTGTAACGTGTATGGGAATCCCACCTTTTGGCTGAATCTTGAGTAGATGAGCTGTTTTTGCACAGGAATATTCATGAAAAACCCACATGCACAGAAGAACAGCACTGGCTCAACGGTGAGGAAAGTCTTCCATGTTAGACGAGATATCTTCATGGCTTCTTGGAATGATCGACCCTGAAGACAAACGACACCAAGAATGAAACACTGATGCAAACAAGTTTGACAGCTTTTTGTGAAGCGAGTCTTCGTCGAGTACCTATAGCTTTCTTTACATTTACCGTTTTTCCACAGGCAGCCCAATCTATCTCCGTGGCTTGCATACATTAAGGGCCTTAAAGTGCACCTAAACCCTGATACGATACTTTCAGTATTGATGCTACATGAAGTGAATAGTTGAATGGAGAAATATTTCTTTATTTGAGTGTTGCGTCTTTAAGTTATGAAGGTTTATATTTCCAATATGTTAATGACTGTGACGTCATCGCAGACTTTGAGTATATTTGTTTTACTCGTAACACTAAACACTGGCCATTATGACACACCAAATTTACAGTAAACATTTTGGAAACCACGAGCATAATGATGATGCTTTTTAAATACTGTTTGTGTGAACCTGTTAAAGTTTGTATATTTAATGAAGTCTGCGATGATGTCACAGTCATTAACATATTGGAAATATAAACCTTCATAACTTTAAGACGCAACACTGAAATCAAGAAATATTTCACCATTCAACTATTCACTTCATGCAGAATCAATACTGAAAGTATCGTATCAGGGTTTAGGTGCACTTTAATGGTTGTCACGTAATGCACCTATCAATGTTAAGCCCCCGGGGGGGGAGGCCGGGCTAGGGGTGGGGATTAGACTTTTTTCGATTTTTTTTGTCAAATGCCCCACCCTTGGGCCTCTGAATAAGGTCAAATGCAACTTAAAATCCCCACCTGGGGACACATTCAGGGGTCAAATGTCCCCAGGTAGGGCTTCAGAATGGCAAATATTGCCAGTCAAATACGAAATTATTTAATGTAACTCTGGTAATGGAGAAAGTGATATGCTTGTTCTAATACAATTTTGTATGCTCCCTTTGATAGTTATTTAATATTTATTTGTATGCTTTCTTTGATAGCTTACGTTAATACAAGAAGAAAGGATAAGACTAAATAATATGATTACTAAAATACTAAAACGATATTATCAAACAACAAGTTGCCAGTATCAACGCTTTTATTTGTTACCATTTTTCGTAACAATTGTAACAAAACCAGGAGTTGGTGTTTTCAATATACAAAAGTCCCAAACATATCATATGAAACCACCCCTCACAACAATCACATTGAATCTCGATCTTTCAAGTCCAGTCCTCCCACAGGCAACCCAAGCATAGTCTTTTTCGGCAAAGTACGTCTTTTTTTTTATTCAATAAATTTGCAAAACCTTTATGTATTTTTTTTTTCTTTTTTCCTTTTCTTCTTTGTTGTAATATTTGAAGTCATTCTTGGCGGTTTTTATCCTTTTTTGAGCAGTTTTTAATAAAAAAAAACGAAATTTTATTTTTATTACAAGTGGGTCGTTTTTCTTTAATAAAACTGTTCTAAAAAGGACGTACATTGCCGAAAAAGACTATGCTTGGGTTGCCTGTGGTCCTCCACGGTTCTCGGTTAATTTTGCCCCTACCCCAAGAGTCGGGCTCATATATTTGGCAAATGTCCCCACCCTGGGGGACAGCATTAATGGCAAATGCCCCACTCTGGGGCTTTCAATGTTGATCTAATCCCCACCCCTAGCCCGGCCTCCCCCCCCCCCCCCCCCCCCGGGGGCTTAACATTGATAGGTGCATAAGTAAGAGTATGCATTTTCTAATTGTCTGAAAACGTTCAACCCATTAAATCAACCGCATCCCCCTCAGGACCTTCAGTTTCTAATTGCCTTTTCGTTTATAAGTCGAGGTCGATGTGCCACGTGTGGTGTAGTAAATAAAGCTGCTTCTTTTCTATTTCTGAGGCTGCAGGACTGTTTGTATGCATATGTTTACAAATGGTTATTTCAAAAGAAATTCAATACTCGATAAACTCATAGCACTGATCGAATAATAAAGCTAGCAAACTTTTCTGCTTTCAACTTATGTGCAAAATATATACTTTATAACCAAGTTTTAGACACATCAATGTTCTGACGAAGCGACATGAGCTGTGAATGCGACCTAACAAGGATTATGATTATGCAAGATGATACCTTGTTCTTGCTGCTGAACGATATCTTAGTGAACTAAAGAGTTCATAAAATAATCCATATAGTTTGAAAGTATCTTATATTTTTCTTAGAATGGATAACAGGAGTGAAGAAAGTTATATACTTACATCAATTCAATGAAGATTGGTGAAAGTTTTCTTCAATGGCGCGAACGGAGAATGTAACTGAAGTTGTTGACAATAAGGATTACCAGACGTCGCGTCTTGTGATCCGTGTCACGCTCTGAAGTCACGCCACCAGTCTTACGTATTGTAGTCAGTTAATAGAACACTTAGTCACGGTGGCTGCCCTCCTGCAAAAAAGGAATATTTAAATTTTGCCTTAGACTGATATTAATCAATGTGTCCTAGATACGATATATTCGTTGAAAAATGTGCACTTTTTTGATGAACCTGTCGGACAGAACTGATGATGGATTTGATCGATGACAATAGACCTCTTTACCTTCGTTGTTTGTTGTGCCCATTTCAGACCACGTGATGCCACTCTTGGGAGTTGATTCTTTCATGTGTAAATATTTTAACAAAAGAACATTTCTCAAGGGAATATCATGTGGTCGAAATGGGCAATTTGCATACGAAGGTAAAGAGGTCTATTATGACCGAGATTCTTTGCAGCCGAACCTAAAAATGCTGTGACTTCCTTGACTTAAAAAGTAATAAAAAAGGAAGATTACGTCTCAATACTCCAGTTTCACATTCGGTGGAAACCGCTGTTTTTGAAGAACACAGACTCATTTGCACAGGCTTAGCCTCGTTTATAAGTCATCTATTCAATTACACCATTAAAAGTCCGTGGGATTGGTATTATTCAACTTGCACATTCTTTACATTACAGTTGGCTGTTGCTAATGATTTGCAAAAGTCAACCGTAATGTAAAGAATGTGTAAGTTGAACAATACCAATGTTTTGAAATCCCACAGACTTTTAATGATGTCGTTGAATAGCTGACTTATAAACGAGGCTAAGTCTGTGCAAATGAGTCTGTCGTCTTCAAAAACAGCGGTTTCCATCGAATGTGAAACTGGTGTATTCCATGATTGCAGTCGACTTATTTAGATAGGATGGCGATTCATTCATCAATAATCTATCCATCCACCTATCCCCCATCAATCCGTCTGTCCGTCCGCCCGTGCGTCCATCCCGTCCGTCAGTCAGTCACAGTTTAATTCCTTTTCTTTAATTCTTAGCCCATTCATTCATTTTTTATTATCAATGGCATTGAATAATGAATCTTAAGTTGTCCGAAAGTCTTTTTTCTGTGTTTTTCATTGAGGATGTGATATGGGTATCTTTATTTATAACTTCCACAAAATTTAGGTAATGTACCTCTTCTGGAATGTACGTTCCACTTCTGGAGACTTGGTCATAGGTTCTAGATAGAACTTCCTTAGCTTCTTTCAGAATATTAAAGATAATACTTATTGGCTTGCTAATCAGATGTCGCACGCTTATCGGGAAGGTATCCTGAAACTGTGAGCGAAAGTGTTTGTGCAACATAAAACCAATTGCATGGACCACCCTTTCTCTCTTGCGTTTCCTGTTCGGCGCCTCTTTGGTTTTCTTTGTGGCTTTTTTTTCAACTTCAGTTTCCAAAGACGACTGTTATAAAAATAGCATTCAACAGGGTCCAATTGTACAGTCAGTCATTCAGGGTTTCTGTTGCTATCAGCAGTTTGCCTCAGTTCTGAAAGGTTGCCCCGACGGAATTCTTGCAACGTTAGTCATTCACTCATCCGATAAAAGATCTTCTAAGTTCATCATGATTGCGGAGATTCTGGCCTTTGTTGCGTACTTGGTGGAGAGCTGTACAGGAGTTACACTAATAGAAGCGTATTACCAAAACAATAACAGACAATCAAACGAGCTACAAGACCCTGCCGACAGCAACGATCAATTGGACCATCTTGAAGATTTCATATCATTTGATCCTACGGATACGATATTTCGAGAGCATGAACCTCCACAATATCTTGAAGAAGAGCCCAAAGCATGGAAACTTAACCTGCCAACATTCAAGAAGTCTTTATGGGAGTGTCTCAAAAGTGTGCTCCTGATCCAAACACTGGCTGGGACAGTAACAGGTTTTTTAGCTATTACCATGGTTTTCCTTGACTTCAGCACTGTGGAGTGGTGCTTTCATGACCAACGGAACATGATTCCACAGAATGTTCGACACCTTAAAGTTACAGCTGAATTTGTAGAAGGTTTTATCATTCAACTATGGGATTTTTCTTTCGTGGTGGTAGTCTTTCCATTTTCCTTAATCAAAGACTTAAACTTGTTAGCTTTCAATCTTCTATCTTCTTTCCTTGATGTTGTGTACCGACTCAACTTACAAATGTATGGAATGTCCCGGCAGACCTCATGGACAGGAATACCTTTGAATGTACTGTTTGCTTCTGTGGTCTTTCTCAATCATTTTCTTCTGTCGCGAAGTTTTTATCCAAGATCTTGTGGTAAAACGATGCAGTTATTTGTAGTTTTGTCTGCACAGTTCCTTTTTGGGATGCCTGTGGCGTTCTTCTTGGTGTACAGATTATTTCCATTGTATGTCAAGCAAGAGAATATGATTTTAAAGTTCTTGATTGCAGCGATGTGTCCCATGTTCTCTGCCATTCCCAAGGGAATATCTCGCCTTGGTGCACAGAATTTAAACGGAATCATCCACCCTGGCGCTGCTCATGTTCTTGTCTCAGTAATTTATGGCACATCTGCAGTGGTATTTCGTGTTATGCAGGCAGAACTTAACAGTATTGGTTTGTTTATTGCTCTGGGAATAGTCCATGCCATTATAGATCTTTTGGAAAGGCTTACTATTACAATGAGAGATCATATCTGGGAGTATTTGTGTCGTTTGGTGCGACGACAGAGAAGTAGACAACCAAAGTACCGCAGCCCAAGAAGCAGGCGTTTCATTGCTGATGTGACCATCCAGATTATGATGCAAGAATCTACTGCATTGATAACTGCGTTAGGATTTATCACTATATACCAACTAATGTATACCAAACCTAAACCTTTCTTTAGTGAGAATTTAATACTAGAATTCTTTTTCCGTGCTGTGATTGGCTTACTCATTGACTTGGTCTTCAATGTGATTTCTCTGTTGATCCAAACTCGTGTCATGAATATAGCAGTCAACAGAGTTTGGAAGAAGAAATGGCGACATCACATGATAATTAATGGAATTATGGTTTGGTTTGCTGTTCTTTACTTCAGTCAGCATTTGTTTGAGGTCGTAAAAATGAATTACGATCGCCATAGCAAGCAGTATCTTCCAAAATATAACTGTTCTTTTCCTAGTTTTTTCTGAGAAAACATCTATTGTTATGCATGTATTTTGATGAAAGATTGAAAATAAAAGTGCCACTTTCCTTCATTTTAATAATTTTTAATCGAATATGTTACTGAGATCAACTGAATATACCTAACTTTTAACTTTATAACCTAAATTCGTAATTTAAAATCTCAGAACTGAAAGGATAAATAAAACCACATTGGTTTCCCTTGAGACTTTGAGCATTTCCAAAATACTTTCTTAGAGAATTTCTGCATTATTTTATTGAGAGAAAAGATTTCATTTCATTTCGTTTGTAAAAAGGCGAAGCTAAATAAAGAAAGATGGAATCGAAACTGCATCCTACTAGGGCGAAACTATAAGATTTCAATGAACTCAACCTTATTTGGAAACTACTTTTAACTACTTCAAACTAATCATCGGTCTTTCGAAAGTGACAGATATTACTGAAACCAAAAAACGTTGTCATCAGTATAGTATGTTTATTCATTTTAACATATTTATTTATATTAACATATCAAAACTAGATCATAAATTTTGCTTTCTTTTCCAATTTCTATATATAAAATGCATACATTTCTAATTTCTGTGATAATACTTTTTCTATTTCCGAAACTATTTAATATTAAGTGGAAGTAAGGTTTATAAACATTATGATGTTAATGTGTCAATTATCTTAACAATAGGTTTTGTCACTTTGCTTTGTTGGAATGTCCAATAGATTTCTGGTTGGTAATTTAAAAAACAAACAAAAAAATGCACCACTCATGTCTTCAACTATTATTCACTGAATGTAACGATGATGACCAAACTTATTTTCATGAAAGCCAACTCGAAGTGAGAATTCTTTACAAAATTCAACAACTTTTCATGTTAGTCTGCCTTAGAATATTAGCGAAAAAACGTAAGCAAACAAATGACTCTAAAAATCTATCTATCATATAATTAAGTTATACAGCGATACACTTTCATCTAGTCTACTTCCTATTTTTCACTTTTACTTGCAACTGGCTGGGGGACAGGATGTATATCTAATTGCAAGAACGTTGTCATATAAAAATAATAATAAAATAGCAAATAGGAATTAATTAGAAATATATATTTTTGATTGTAGAGCCCCCGATTGTTGAGAATATAAGTGTTTTATAGTATACAGCTATTTCAAAAAGGGTCATGCAGTTGGTGAAGGTTTTGTTGCATGTTGTATGTTGCTTACCAAGCTTGAAATGTATTATATTCATAAGAAAATAACGTCAGCACAAAAGAAAATATGCTGGAAAAACGTGACAAAGTTTGCAAAAATCCCATATTGTCATGACCTTTTGCTGCTTCAATCTTTTGCTTTTTGCTGCTTCTCATCAACCATACTGCATTTCGGGCTTGGTATGCAACATGCAACAAAAAACTTCACCAACTTTTTTTTTGAAATTAGCTATATACCAATAAGGTAGTCTCAAAAATGTCAGTCTATACCTTCAAAACTGTGAAATAATTACAACTGTTTTGAAAAATATGTTGGGAACTAATGAAAAAGCAAACAAAAAAAAATTAAGAAAGATTCTAAAAATGATTTTTTTCTATATAAAAAAAAATTCAGACATTTCATGCGCATGGCTCAGTGTTGTACCTATTACAACTAACTTGTGATCCTGGAGAGACGATGTTCGTTCCTTCTGTACTAGAGCTATCTAAACTTTTTACAGGGTCGTTAAGGTTGTCATCTGGCATTTGTTCATAGTTTCCAACAATTTGTACTCGGTCTTTCTTAGACAAAAGAACCGTGGGGTTCTTGAAGCAGCTGAAAAATATACCAGAAGCGATGGAGTATATTAGTATGCATGTTTACGTCATGGACCTTATGAAAAACAAGAATTAGATACACCTAATTGCAAAAAGGTTGTCATATAAGAAATTGAAAAATTAACTTTAGTAAATTAGTAAATTTACCAGTTATAATAACTTTATTTTAGTGATAAATAATCAGTTATGTCAGACTTATTTCAGACTCGGAGACAGTGAAAACATTATATTTTATCCAATTCGAGCTCCCATGCATTTCTTAGTATTATAGGTTCTGTCACCCGAGTTTGACTTCAGTGATAATTTATTCCTTATTGATAAATTTAATAGTCTCTTTCACAGCTCCCTGCGCCATCTTGAAAGGTAGCCGTGCCTTTGCATCGAAGCGAGACTAACGTTGAGCTTGCAATGATAGAGACCTCGTTAAAACACCTTGGAGAATTATTAACGTCTCTATCGTTGCAAGCTCAACGTAAGTCTCGCTTCGATGCAAAGGCACGGCCGCTAATCGTATAAACTAACCAGGTAAAGAGGAATGGTAGCAGACATATGAACGCTCCGACAAAAAATACAAATCCCGGAAAATCGAATCTTAGGGAGGCTGGATAAAGAGAATTGAAGATGAAGGCACCAATAAAGTTGCAGAGTGTCTCAACTGAGGCCACGGCTGAGAAAAGTGCACCTGTTAACGAAACGAAAAATGCTGGTGATGACAATTGCATGTTAAATTTGTGCAAATCTTGAGGGTGCTTGTGAAATTTTTGCCGCCATGTTGGATGGATGGCTTCGACAAAAACAATGATTAACAAAAATCTTGACAGCAAAGTGTTTTTCATTTGTTCTCTCGTGGGGACGGACGCACGTCACCTATGGACCCCTTGCAGCACGTCGGAATGCAAGCTCAATTTTGAGCATAAAACATTTATGAAAATAGCAGTAACTGAGAAATTCCCGGATATTGGCAATTTTGGACCATTTCAAAGGGACAATGCTACCTTACCTGAGACTGCATGATGTAATATATGATAATGGCGTTAATGGTGCATCAGTTACCTTGTTCATCTTTGCTGACAATTCTTGACATCATTCCTCTAAAGATAGGAACCACACAGCCCCCAAACAAGCCGATAACTGGAGCTAAATGCAGAAGAAAAACGTGAGAACACTAGCTAGTCAACCATAAAAAAGAGATATAAATTTTCTTGTAGAAGTGAATATTGCACTACAAATACTTCGGTACGGAGAGAAGAGGAGAGGATACGAGAGGGGAGGAGAGAAGAGGAAACGATATGAGATGAGACGAGACGAGTGGAGAGGAGACGAGAGGGGATTGGAGGAGACAAGAGGAAACGATATGAGATGAGACGAGAGAAGAGGAAGAGAAAGTCTTCTTCATTCCTTTCAATTTCCTTCCTTCCCTCGTTGCGCGACAAGTTGCACGATTTTGTTGCTCGTATTACCGAATCTTAAAAAAACGTGCCCATATCTTGTATCTCAATGTATTAATTCTTTTATACATACCCATGAAGACTAGAAGTGTCGTTTTCGAGAGGCCAGTTGTCACCAAACCCCCCATATTCGATACAATTCCAATCCTTGATATCGTAAGTTCAGTCAGCCATTTCCCGAGAAGTTTAATCCCAAGTATAGCTCCAATTCCAATAGAAAGACTTCTTAATGCTGCAATATACCCAACAAATTCGGGAGAGAAACACAACGGAGTGTGAAGAACAAAGAGTGTGATTACTCCACTAGTCCCTTGAGTCGCAATTTGTGAAAACGCGCTACTGAGGGTCAAGAGGACTAAGTTTAATCGACCCCCCTCCCTAGGAGCTTTATAAACGACCCAAATTCTTTTGATGCTTTGGAAGCTGACAAGTTTGGTTTTCTCTGTGACTTCACTTGGAGGTCTTGATTCAGGAAGGAAGAAGACTGTGTAGAGGACGGAGAATAGAAGGCAGGCTAAGATGAACCAATATGGCGTGATGAAACCGTGGTTTTGGATCCATATACCACTTGTTAGTTGACTAACCATCCCTCCTAAGAATGTCAGGAGCTCCATGATGGCTGAAAACAAAAGAAATAGCATGTAATCTCTGACGTTCCTGTTATTATCTATTTTTGGGAACAATTGTAGCTGTTGATTATGATGACGTTGTTGATGATGATGAAGAAGATGATGATAGTGATTATTTTTGGGAGCAACTGTAGCTGATGCTAATGAAGATGATGATGATGATGGTGATGATGATGGTGATTATGATGGTGATGATGATGGTGATGATGATGGTGGTGAAGATGATGGTAGGGATGATGGTGATGATGATAATGATGATGATGGTGATGATGATGGTGATGATGATGATGATGGTGGTGACGATGATGGTAGGGATGATGGTGATGATGATAATGATGATGATGATGATGATGGTGGTGATGATGGTGATGATGATGGTGTTGATGATAATGATGATGATAATGATGATGATGATAATGATGATGATGATGATGGTGGTGAAGGTGGTGATGATGGTGATGATGATGATGGTAGAGATGATGGTGATGATGATAATGATGATGATGATGATGATGATGATGATGATGATGATGATGATGGTGGTGATGATGATAATGATGATGATGATGATGATGATAATGATGATGATGGTGATGATGAAGGTGGTGATGATGGTAATGATGCTGTTGTTGATGATGATGATGATGCTGATGTTGTTGATGATGCCGTTGATGATGATGGTTCTGATGATGATGTATGAACGTGAGACACACTCATTTCGCTTCAAAACTCTACAAAATAACAAAGAGCTAATTTAAAACAAAGTACAAATTGCAAGAAAAAAATTAGGTCGATTGCCCATCTTACCAGTTAGATATCCGATTGAGCATTTTTAAGTCCAGTAAACTACTATTTGATCTGTTTGATTACGTCAACATGCACAGGAAGGGCACAGGGAACCCAATCTCTAAACACTGCAAGAAGTATCCACGAGTTCGCCATAGGCCTTTCTTAATATTTATTCATGAAGTCCTTAGCCTGATGTTCATTGCAGCTATGACCACATTTAATCAGGTTAATGATTTAATGTATAAATTTGCATACTTCTATGTACGGGCTTTTTGCAGCAAAGCTGTCTGGTTTTACCAAGCTTGTTTGGCAGCAAAAAGCCTGTGCATAGAAGTATGCAAATACATTAAATGTGTTCATAGCTGCATGAATATGAGGCTAAAAAGACTTCATGAATAAATATCAAGAAAGGCCTATGTGCATTTGATTAGCTAGCTTTACACACAGCTTTACACATAGTTAAAACAGAGTATCGATGGAGAATGGGTGAAGTAAGCACCATGTTTTGGATGAAATACCAGAAACATTCAGCTGAAGAAACAAATGATGTGGGTTTACAAGAAGGTGAGGAAATCAATTGCTACTAGTGAAAAACAAAGATGGTGTGCGCTGCTAATGAGTCACCTCTCACCAATGCCGGGTTCAAGTCGGTGTTGTATGTGAGTAGAGTTGCTTGTTGGTTCTCTCCTGTGCTTCTAGGGTTTGTCTCTGGGTTCTCTGGTTTTCCTCCCTCCACAAAAAGCACTGATGCCACTGCTAAATCCCATTCATTTTTATAATTATCTTTTTATTTTGTCTACAAACTTTACCACTCTGAGGTGGACAGAAAGCCTTACAGGTCAAGGAACCAGTTCAAGGCAACCAATAGATCAAATTGGAATTTGGAAGTTGATTTGTGTGGAAGGAAGAAAACCGGAGAATCTGGTGAAAAACCCTTGAAGCACATGCAGGAGAGAACCAACAAACAACTCTACTCACATACGACACAGAGCCCAGTGGGGTTAGAACCAGGGTCGCATTGGTGAGAGGCATGCAATCTCACCGCAATGCCACCTGTGTCTCTTTAAAACTGTTGCAGACATTACCTAAACGCATAGGCCTATCAGATTCATCAGTAGTATCAGCAATGTATGCCATAACACCCATAACAAGGGTCGTGAAATATCCACACAATCCATTGATCGCTCCACCAATAAACAGAAAATAAACTGGTAACTCTAAGTACATCACCAATATTGTCACCCCTGCTTCTATTGAACTCCCTATGGCTGGCAATAGAAGGGCTGGCTTCCTTCCTCTTGAGTCAGTCCAGCTGCCAATAAACAGTGAAGTAAAGAGAGAAGGAATGGAAGAAAACAAGACTACCCCAAGATGGAAATATGATGAGAGTGACTGAACCTGAACAAATAATAAGAAAAGCAAGTCAATAATTATTAAACACATTCTAGGGAAGGGCGGCCTCTGGCACCCTCCTTCAAGCTGCTAAATAAATTCACTTTGTGGCTGAGTGGTTAGGTTTAGGGTTCAAATCCCATCTGTATTTGAATTTTTTTCCGAAGTGAGGAGAAGTCCAACTCGTGTGTTCAGAGACCTAAGACATAGTTGGTTACCTGTGGTAACCAACTATGCTATAATAACTGAGGTTTGCTCAACACATACCTATGTTCAATATAAGCTAGTCACCAAAAACTTACAAAGCTGAGACCCCTGTGGTCCATGGGAAATATTTCATATTTAACAAGTATTAAAAGCTTTTGATACAAACTGCATGTTGAGGATGTTTACAGAAGGTGAAATTGTAACTGGTAAAAGATCTCAAGTCCATCAACAGTGATATAGGGAAGCACGGGTGGCGTAGTGGTGAGAGTGCTTCCCTCTCACCAAGGTGACCCGAGTTCGAGCACTGCTGGGCTCGGTGTCGTATGTGAGTAGGGTTGTTTGTTGGTTCTCTTCTGTGCTTCGCAGGTTTTTCCGGGCTCTCCGGGTTTTCCTCCCTCCTCAAAAATCAACTTCTAAGAGCCACTCTGTGGATTCCACTGTTAATTTTCATTATTTTCTCATTATTTTTTCTCATTAGTTATATCAAGACAGACTTGAGATCTTTTACCAGCTACAGTTACACCTTCTGTGAGCATCCTCAAGCTGCATTTTGTATCAAAAGCTTTTAATAGTGGTTGAAACATGTAAAATGTATTCTTTATGATCCTTGCTGGTCTCAGTTTTGTAGCTGTTCAGGTGACTAGCTTTATTGAAAAGAGTATATACTTTAATATTTACAACACACTACATGTACACTCAACTCACTTCCATATTATAAATTATTATAACTTGATATTATATGATATAGGATGATCAGTGAGGGGTATGTACCTGTTTCTCTAAGTCCTTCATAGTAGAATTCAAAGCTGTTTCATTACCACAGCTGTTAGATTTAGTTATGGAGTAAGGGAATCCCTTAGATTTAGCAATCCTGAAATAGATATACTGTTGAATGACTGGCAAATGCATGAAAAGTCCATATGCGTAGAAGAATACCACTGGTTCTGCTGTTAGCAGTTGTCTCCAGTGAAATCGTTTGGGTGCCATTGTTGACTGCTCAAGGCGGGTAAACTGCAGCTAAAAACAAACTAAAAAACACACAAAATGAAGTCTTTAATGACATATAAGGGACTAATCATTTATTACATCACAGGGGGGGGGGGGGGGGGGGGTGGTTCGGGAAAAATAATCAAGTGCAATTTGTACCCCATGTCAATAAAAACTGTTCCCCCAGTATTTTGAAATTGCAAAAATTTACCCCCCCCCCCCACCCACCCACTTTCAGTTGATTTTGAAAATTGTACTCCCTCTAAAATCACCACCCAACTGAGATATAATAAATGATCGCTCCCTAAGAGTAAGGGAATAATAATATTGTTATATTGTTATGTCCCAGTGGTGCACTCACCTCACAACTCAACTTTCAACTTCTGGAATTGACGTCACAAGTGAGCTGAGGTTTTTAGGTCCCTCCCTTGATTCAAGGGTTATTTATTACCAGGTTCATAGTCTCTGGTTTTCATTCCTCTGCAAGACCTAACTAGCTAAATTCTGTGAGTTGGCTGTGCCCTGACTTTGGTCAGCCAAGAGGTTGTTTCAGAGTTTGATAAATTTAAAGGCATTTCGAAATCCTTGAACCGACCCTCCCCCTCCCCCTCCCCCTCCCCCTCCCCCTCCCCCTCCCCCCTCCCCCCTCCCCCCTCCCCCCTCCACCCCTCCACCCCTCCACCCCTCCCCCTTCATGATTGAGTAATCATTTCCGGGCTCTTACGACCTTTGGTTTGACTGACCAATATCAAATTATAATATTTTGATTTTATTTAAAAATACCTCTAGTCTTATCCAGATGGCAAATCAAAGCCCATTGTTTTTTTGTAACATAACGATGCCTGTTTTTCCTCGGGATGGAAAAGGGCAGCAGGAGGAAGATGGACTCGGCAAATTTTCTACAGTACTACGGCATTTTATGTAATTTAACGTACGATTCGCTGAACACAAGAATATCACATACTAAACATGGAACTAGCAGGAGTACTTATCGAGTGCTCTTTTGCCCTTAATTTTAGACCTTAAGCATAGTGATTTGGGAAAATTATGCGTTTAATTAAGCTTAAGCTTAAATAAGAACGAAACTGGAAAGAACATTTTCGCTGAATCATAAACTAGACTTACAAGTTATGTGACGATTCTGTCGATGTTCACCTATAAACTTGTCTTGCCATCTGAGAAACGAGAAGAAGAAGCCTGCAATACCAGATAAAAAAGACCGTGAAAAAAATGAATCCTGCACAAACAAACCACCTCCAAAACAGCTGTCTCTGCTCTGATAGATCGAGAGCTTGCAGAAGAGCACTTGACAGGGGGAGGGGTAAGGTAGGAAGCATTTCTCCTCCCTCCCCTCCCTAGTACTCTCGAAAACTTTATTAAACAAATATAAATTCCTTTTTAAATTTTTATATTACTATTATTTCTTTGAATTTACTGCTTTAAAATGATACTAAGCTCTCAAAACCGTATTAAAACATCGTTTTGATTTTAGCTATATTTCTCAGAGGGTGGTAGACAGTATTTTTGCTCCTAGTTCCAGTTTCCTTACGTTCTAGTTGTAAATCCAACATGGCGGACGATGTAGTTAGTTCACTTGAGTGTTCTCTTCAGGTTTGTATTGGCTTAAATACTTACTTTATTATCGTTTCATGAATCAAAATCGATAAAAAATCAATTATTCTTTGACTCTGTGAAATAATATCTGGATTATTTGTAATATTTATAATATTTATATATATTTTCCTTTAAAACAGTCTTGTATTTCTCTTCTTGGTGTGGATGCTTTAGACAAAGGGAAAGGACAACAATGTGTCGATAATAAGCTAGGTATTCTTCATATAATATCGAAGAAATAGAAAAAAGATACGTGTATTGTGTGCAGTTATAAAGCATGCGGGGATTGCCAGAACACGAGAGAGAGATGTGTTAGGAGAAGCACAACGCATAGCAGAGTGCTTCTCAACACTTTTAAAAGTGTTCTGAGAAACCCCAATTGCTTTATAACTTCACACAGCACAGCAAGCAAGATTTTAATTTCTTTTACAAAGAACAAATGTGTACACATGCTGTTTGCTTTCATAATGCACTACCATCAATCAATCAGAAAGCGAGATTTATAACAGCTATTTTACACAACTAGTATTTCTTATTCTTATGTCATTAGTTTATTCTTATGTAATGCTTATTCCTTTTCAGGGGTTGAGTCAGCTATAACTAGTTTTCTTGAATCTGCAAAATTAGTTGAAGAGGACTTTATAAGAAAACAAGCGTATGTTAGAGTTCACCATCCTCAGGAGACACTCAAACAAGTGAGTAGAGAAAATAGCCCTTATATATCCCCAGCTAGGATGAACTGGCCACTAGCTGTGGCTTTGCTTGATGCTAGTAGTAGTATACTCCAGTAGTATTATTTTGGGAATCAGGAGTGGTGTAGCACAGGGTTAGAATTTCATTTTTTTATTGACAAGATAAACTTATCTTGTGCATTATATTATGACCAGCTAAATGGAGAGAACACAAGATAATATATCAAAAACTGAAACATTTTTCTAACAAGGTAACTAGCTAGAAAGTGTGAGTTCAATTTCCTTTCATTCAATATTTGTAATTTTCAACTTGCATTTAGCCAATTATCTTGACCAAAAGTGAGAATTTACAACCCTGTAGCAGTTGTGAAATTTAGATGGAGGACATGGGTACCTCCTCCCTCCCCCCCCCCCCCCCCACCTTCTTAATAGGGCCTCACCTCTGAGGTCTCAGGTTTGATTCCTGGTCTCTGCATCACATGAGTAGGGTCCCCCCCCCCCAACCAGGTTCTATTATATATAGTGTTTTTTCTTTGGCTAAATGGCTTAAAACCAAACAAACTAATTCACATGCAATCTGTGAATTAATAGTGCGACTTTGATCAGCCCCAAGATTGTTTCAGAAAATTCATTTCAGGCAATCATTGAATTTGATAAAAAAAAACCTTTGAATACCTGAGAAAAATCTAACAAATTCTACTTACCTGATGTGGGTGGAGTCCAGGAATCAAACCCGAGACCCCAGAGGTGAGAGGAGAGTGCACTACTGACCAGACTTTGATCAGCCCAGATGTTGTTTCAGGATATAAATAAAATTTGAAGGTTTCTAACTTGTATTTCTTAGTATACTTTCATTCTGTCATTCTTGGTAAATTTAATATTTTACTGAAGTGTATTTTTTATTTTTTTATGACAACCTTTTCGCAATTACAGTACTAATAGGTGTAGATTAAAAATCATTTTTGCTCATTTTATTTCCAGGAAATTTCACATCTGAAGACAGAAATCAAACAAAAGGACGAACTCTTAAGTAAGTTGTCAGAGAAAGTAGATTATTGGACAAAAATCCTGGATGAGCTTCAAAGGAAACAAAAGGCAGAGATAGAGGTAGCCAATGCATCGGCAATGTCTAGTTTACTGACAAGTCATCAAGGGCTGCCCAAGACTATGTGAGGTGTACAGAATGTAAGATAATAGGTACTAGCTACTTGTAAATATGTAGATGTAATTTAATAAATAAATATATAAGGCATTAATTATAGTTTCTTTCTTCATCTCTATCGCATTCGGAAAATAAATATTAATGACCTAATAATAAATTAATATACTGTATAGACCCTTTTAATAAATCCTATGATGCTTTATTTTCCGCATTTGACATGAAATTTATTTTTCAATTTCACTCAATATGTATATATATATATACATATATATATATTCCCAATATAATTTAGTATGTCCTTCTTTTAAGCGAAAGTTAGAGGGAGGGAGATCTTTTAGCGCAACTACATGTCAGCTTTGGAATAGCTTACCACTAGCTTTACGTCAAAAAGATTCTTTGACTACCTTTAAAAGCTCTTGAAGAAATTATTTCTTAGACAATCAAAAGAATTGAAATCATTTTATAGTATAACTTAGTTTATTCTATTATTCATTGTTTTAGCTATTATTTTGGTTCTCTTAATAATAATAATTATTATTAGATATAATAATTGGTGGGGGGGGGGTAGGGTTTTACTTCTTAATCTTTTTTTAAGAATTTAAGAATTTTTGTAGTTATAAATTTAGAGTTTCTTATACATATATCTCATAGTTTATATATTAGAGGGCCACAGGTTTGTTAGCATATTGCTATTTAGTGCTACCCTCAGTAAATAAAGAATTTACTTACTTTACTCAAAAGAACAAATTTCAAAAGAATAAATTTGACATCAGAAGTGGAAAACACAGCATTGTAGGATTTATAGGACTGATATTTGTAGTGTATGGACTGGGTCCCCTATATTTTTTGTACGAAGCATGAAATTTTTCTATGATGATTTGAGGTTTAAGATATTTTATGTGCACGTAAAAGCAGCTTTTGAATTTTGCATGAACATGAAATTTTTGTAATTACATGTGACATGTGAAAAACCAAATATTTACAACTATTATTGTTGAAGTGTGACCCCCGAAGTTTGATGTCTCATTTGCAAACTAGCATTTCGATGGCATTTCAAAGAACTAAATTAGAAAAATAACATTTTTGAGAGAAATTCTTAACTGAATTGAATATTTTAGATTAAAATCTTCAATTCAGTCCAAATTAAATATTCTGTTCTCTTGAGCTTGCATTTGGGTCTCTTCTTTTCATAGTGAAAGCATGCACTACCTTGGTGTTGCGTCGGCTTGCGTAGCTTCGTAGTGAGAACCAGGCTTAAACCTTACTTGGTTGGGGCAACTAGAAAATAATACAGTTGATGGGATGTGGGGGCTTTTCACACTAGAGTTTTTTAAATCATTTTTTAAACTGTTCACATGATGTCTTCTACTGTATCCATCCCCCAGATTTTGTATTTCATTAATTTGTATTCATATTCCAACATATTGCCATCGGTACTTGAGATAAGGTCAGTCACCAGCCATGATGGCTGGCCAAATTAGTTTTAGCCTGGTCATACAGTACCTTGTTACTAGTCAAAATGAGTGGCAATGCAAAGATTAGACCATTCAAGTTCCAATTCTGGCCAGGCATTGTCTTTTGACCGGCTGTTATTTCAAGCCCTGTTCCATTATTTCTTACATGTAATTAAGGATTCTATTATTCTACTATTTTGAAGCAGAATTTTTACCATAACTGTGAAATTTCTCGCACGTTGAATGGTCAAGAGCCCTGGTAAATAAGAGGACATACCGATAGAATGACGAATTGAAACATTTTTTAAAAACTTTTTCTTCGTTTTTGGATCTTTTATTTGACTTTGTTTTGGTAAAAAACAAATTTCTGATGGTTTTGCGTGGTATATGCTCTTATTTACCATGATATAACGTCAAAAGTTGGTCAAAATGTTATGTACTCACGAGGCGTTTATCGTCATATCGGGATAAAAAAGAGGACATACCACTCTAAACCATCAGAAATCTGTTAATTTGTAAGTTTTGACAATGCGTATACATGTCACCAAACAATAGGAAGGAAATGTGGCAAAATTATGAGTCAAAAATCTTTATTTCAGTCCATCAAAAACCTTGAATACACAACCAAATTCTAGAAAATCCTTCACAAACCAGAAATCCCTAGAATTTAATAACACAATGATTGAGTAGAACCAGCAATCTATGCAGCAGTCTTGTCTTTGGGTGTCTTGGGTTTCCTCGACTTGTAGTAAAACAATCCGGCAAAGAATGTACCATATGTTAGAACAACAATCTGGAAAGGAAAGGTATAAACATCAGCTTGTTTTTGGCAAATCTTATAGCAGTTTTTTAATGTTATGTGACTTACTAAGTAGGTGTGAGTGGCTTGATTTTTCACTTCCAACAATAAAAAATAATTAATCTGCACCTTTTACATTTTTGACTGGTGGCAGTGAAAAGCTAAATTCTAACAGGCCACTTCCGACGGTAGAGGTTGGTTTACTGGACACTAGAGAAAAACGTTTGCGCATGCGTGCCTTTCAGCACGCTTTCCATGAATTTATAGAGTTTTAGTGAGAAAATAAATGCTTGTTTTCTCTGAGTATACAAAACATTTCGTGAGTATACTTTTGTGAGACCAAGATAATGTGTTAATAAAGACAATATGAAAGAATTAGCCTTAAGTTTCAAGAACTGACTTTAAGTTTTGGCATTTTGTAAAGACTATTCTTCAGGCAAGTGTGAAAGTCAAATTTGAATATTTTTACAATAGCACGAAGACGCTTTCAACTAATTTGCATACGGACTTAGATCATGCACAGACGTTTTTCACGTGTGTCGGTTTACTGTGATTATCAATATTTTGTGAACTCAAACATTTCAATGGCTTGTTGTGAAATTGTTTTTTTGCTGTCGTCAATGAAAACTAATCAGTCCATATTTTTCATGTTTATGATTGGCAGCAGTGAAAAACCAAACTCCAACTGTGAACTTGAAACTACTGAGTTTGTAGAATATTGAGAATAGTAGTAAGTTTTGTTCTTTCTTATGTATCATAGGCTAGGTTAACAACTGGAACCAGGCGGACAAGGCTATTTCCCATTCAAGCCATCATCCAAGGTGGGTGCAAAGTTATCTGGGGCTAAATAAGCTGATTTTTTTCATGCATTTCAAGGGTTCCCTGGTACATGAGTCCTTGGAAAATGCAACATCTATGACGTGGATACTAAAAAAAATTCTGCTAAAAAGCTGAGGTATATATAGGGAACTTTGCATGTACATGTAAATAGACCCCTTGCATGTGACATCAAAGCAGCTGAATTTGGGTGACAAAACAAAAGAATTTCAATCTCCTGAGAATTGGAAACCTATTGTTTTGTCCTCCAATTGAGCTGCATTTCTAAATGCTGCAAGGGTCTATACCCTTTATTTAGCAGAGGTCAGTGATGATGCAATAAATCTTCACTAATGACTACCCCCTTAATATCAGCAATTGGGATAGCTTGCAGTATAAGTGTCTAAGCTACTGGTAAGTCAATCAGCTGCCAGTAAGGGTTTTGCAATGTTCAAGGTCCCTCCTCGAGCAATTTAAGTCAAAATAATAATCTAATATTCTTACATTTCTTCTTCCTTCAGTAGTATAAGCATTAAAGTAAACTTGCCATCCCTTCAAGCCAAGATCTTCAGCAGTAGGATTGCTTGCCATCTGACGAACAAGAGATGGTCCTCGCACTCGAAGTGCTCGTAGCGACTGGAATATCATGATATTTTCCTAAATAACAACACAAGGTAAATCTTTAAAGACTTAAGAATGCATAGCAGTGTTAATATATTTATATTTTTACTTACGAGTGTTCAAAAATAAGGATAAATGAAGAGTAACTATAAACTATGTTCTTGACAAATCCAAGATGGCCGCCAGCAAAAGGGAGAACCACTGACTCAAACAACGCGGGCTGCGATATCACCACAGGCAACCCAACACATTGATGCGCTGTTTACAAATCTTAGTGAATGATCTATGAAATGATCTTTAAAGGTCATACATCCATTCGAAAATTGTTTTTTTTTTTTTACTATATCTCATGGGGAGACAATGATTTTGGTTCGTAAATAAAAGCACGCTTTAGGGTCAGCGCGCTTTTTTGTTGTAAAAAATTGATTTTGAAAAAGAAAAAAAAATTTTCTATTTTATTTTCACGACCCAATATTCCGTGAAATGAATCTCTGGGATTTTAAGTCAAATATATACACGGCTCCAATACATTTTATGTTTAGGGATCGTACACAGGGAATGGTGATAGCCCTAAAACATTTTCCCGTTGTACTTGGTCTAAAATATTGAACGTTAACTGAGTAAGTGACCTAGATTTCATTCAACCATATTTCAATGTACTTCATCAGTGATCCTGTGTTATTTGATTACCATTGCATTCAATAATAGAGCCTTGTGTCACAATAATATCTGTTGCTGCACGGTACATTTTTTCCAAAGCTTAGCTGCCACCCATCCACAAACGAATAATCCACTTGAAAAAAAAATATTTCGCTATTTCATTACTTACTATAATACTTATAGTTAACTGACATCTGCAGTGCGAATTAGATTTAAAATTTCTACTAAAATTTCCAGCAGATGTATGAGCCTTGAATGCCATTTTATTTTACCGCGACCTAGTGAAGTATGACCATATAAGGGCATACGCCTAATGACGTCACTCTGATGTCATTTTCGCTATAAGAATCCAATGTTTTTAAGTCTTGGCTTGCATTACCAATAAGGCTGGTCCTGGGTTTGTTGGGGTTAGTTGTTGGCAAGAGGCTGTGGTGCTGCATTCAAAACTCTGTTCCTTTAGTCCGTGTTTATAATTATCAAAAAACAATATGTCGTCCAAAGCGAAGGACAAGAAGAAGGGAGGCACCAAGAAGAAGGCCCAGAGAGCCACCTCCAACGTTTTTGCCATGTTCGACCAACAACAGATCCAGGAATTCAAAGAGGCGTTCAACATGGTCGACCAAAACCGTGACGGCTTCATCTCCAAAGACGACTTAGCTGCAACTTTTGATTCTTTGGGAAAGCTAGTCAACGATGAATTCCTGGAAGAGATGTTAGGCGAAGCCACAGGCCCCGTTAACTTCACTATGTTCCTGACACTATTTGGTGAGAAAATCAGTGGTACCGACCCTGAAGATGTCATACGACATGCTTTCTCTTCGTTTGATCCGGAAAACAATGGATTCATCGATGAAAGCAAGCTTAGGCGACTTATCATGGGACTTGGAGATCGGTAAGTCTCCCTAGATTTTCTTAAATCTATTTTTCTATTTTGAAAAATGGTATGAGTATCATTTGATTTAATTTATAATTAGTTTAATATTCACCTGTTGATCTCAGGTTGAAAAACCAATACCTCTCGAACTGAAGCCGTTCTTGTATTGTATACATGGGCTTAAAAATATGTAAAAATAGAATAAGTGTAAAGGTTGCTTTCGGATCTAAAAGATGCACAGTAAACTTCATAAACAGTTGTAGGCGTCCTAGAGCACAAAGCTAAGATTTACTTAATTAGGAAAGCATTTTCGAGAGATCCTTTTCTTTTTCTAAAGTGAAAAAAAAAAACCCGCATAAAAATGCTTTTTGAAAGTCAAAAAAACCCAACATGGCAAGATTAATTAAAATCTGAAAAAATATCTGTTTTGAAAATAGTGTGTGCCCAGAAAAGAAACAACTACTCTAAACTTTACTATCGAAAACAATAGTTCACCCTTCAAAATGTTCATATTTTTGTCAAAAAAATCGATAACTCTATTTCAATTTTTTAGGTACAGAAGTATTATGATTGTAAAAAAATTTGAAATTGTCAATCTGTTTGAGAAAAAAGTTTGGTTATTTGATTTAGTGCGATAGCCTATGACCTCATTACAAGATAACGCTCTTCAAAGATTCAACAAGTTGTAATTTACTCTGTCTTCAAGATCGTTGTTCGTATATCTCTCGTTTTTACGAAATCGCTCACTGCAAAAAATATAAACACGTTTTTCGAAGAATTTCATTTTTTTAGGATTTGTTTGGAATTTTTGTTCTTTTGTACATGCTTATTACCATTTTAGTTCAGATACAGTACAGCAATGTAAACAATGTCATTTTTCTAGTATATAAGCTGTAGTGCTCTTTGCTGTGTTTGGTTTAAATGTTAAGAGCATTTAAAAATTCTTAAAAATATCCCTTAGTCTCACCTAATAACTATACCAAAACATATATAGACTAATTATTGTGAAAATATAGATTTTATTTTTGTAAACGCTTAGCAGATATTTGGCAATTGTCTGTTTTACTATGCGATTATCGGTTCACTGCGTAGCAGAAATTTATTATCCTAAAATCTCAATTTGACAATAAAGTCTTTGTTTATGCTAATTGATGTTCGGAAAAAAAACTTATTGTGATGGCTGGAACGAATTATATTTTAAAGAAAGATATTCGCTTAAGCATTGTAAATTCAAAGCTGGGTTTTGTTGTGTATTTTTTTAATGCATTAGTATGGTAAATTATTGTTCATGGTCACAGCCAATCATAAAGAAATTACCACACCTACTCGATGGTTTTCAAAACAAAAATCCTTTACGACAGAATCTTGTATTGTATTTTACTTTAAATAAGGGTGTTCTTATGGAAAAAATGTACTAAAATCCTTTACTTATTTTGTTTTGCTTTCGAAAAATATCCAGTCTAAAGTGACTTGTAAGTACCTTGTACACATTTCTCGACAACTAATGAAGAATGGCCCCCTAAAAACGCAGAGCAAAGAAACGAACTTTGGCTAGATAGGAAAAAATGCTCAATAGAAATTAAAGGGTTGGTGCCGGACCAAAAATTTGAACAAAATTTTCGGTCCTAGTAATGAACCTGTGGAATTCCTGTGCTGATAATTGTAGTTTCCATTTTTTGATTTATTTAAAAAACCGGCCCCAGTACATCAATTCTCATTTTTTAGAAGCAAAAGATAAGTAGATATTGTTAGCGAACCTCCCAGAATAGATTTGACAAGCTTTGTGAAATTTACAATTCCGGTCCCAATGATGAACCTTGGGGAAACCCATTATCGATTGATTAAATAATAATAATAATAATAATAATAATAATAATAATTAAAAACCACAATAACAACAACAACAACAATAACAATCCCAGTACAACAAATCTAAGACTCTCTTTAAACATTTCTCAATATATTCGTGAAGTTTTGTTCATTTTTCTCTTATTTCTATTCAGTTTCACCGAAGAGGAATGGGACATGATGATGGACGATTGCCCTGTGAACAAAAAAGGAGACATCTTGTACAACGACTTTGTACACCTCATCAAATACGGACCAAAGGAAGACTAAATCCAATTCACTTTGTTTAAACAAACATTAAAAAAAAAACACTTAAATAATTTTCAGATTTTGAAGTAGTTTAGGTTGATCTTAATGCATTATTTGTATCGAATTCAAAAACTGTAATTTTCAATTTTGTCATATTCTTCCAATAAAAGCTTTTATATTTGGATGTTCAGAGAACATCTCTCATAAATCCTAGAGGCCATGTTTTATTCTTCTAAATGGATAGGTCATTATGATCTTAGAAAATTAATTTACGATAGGGAGGGGTGGGTAATGTGACATTTTGGTTTCCTCGAGGTTTGGTGGATGGGACTGGAAAACTGGAATACTCAGGATCTCCACGTCTGTTTCGACTTCACTCTTTTCTGTGTAGCTTTAGCTTTAAATAAACGTAATAAGGAGCATTGATAGGGGGGAATTGGGCAACCACTCCCCGCGGTTTCGGTGTAAAAATATTAGCTTTACATTTTACCTATTTTACTGAAGAGAAAGAACATAGACTATACTTGGCTTGATCGATTGTATTTAACGACGTTCGCCGGCATTGTTCACGCGCATGCTCTCTGCGCACGATTTTATGCGCCCGCGCTCATCGTGATGACGGCATTCAAATATTTTGATTGGTGAAAATGAGCTGGGCTGTAGTGTTTGTGGCTTTGTGCCAATATAAGTTTTTTTTCTCCTCGCACGAAAAAATGATCACCGCTTTTGTAATTATATCTACGAAATAGTTGCGCGCGAGCGTTAATTTTGATGTGGGTTCATTTCAAGACAAACTAATACAAATACTATTTTCTTCCATTTCTTTATCTATTATTTATTTAACTTTGTTTGTTCGTAGAATCGATATAGTACAATTATTTTATTTTAAAATTCTAGAGTCGTAATACAGATGGACCACTGAATTCCGTGTTATTCATTACTAGTACAATAAACGTTTAGCTGCTTGTCTGAATTCAGTCAGAAAAACGAAATAAATACAAGGACTGAAGAAAGAGTTGACTAGAAAAAGAAAATCACGCACAAAAATGATCGTTCTCAAATCAATAATGCACCAGGAACATGGGCTTGTAAATGAAAGAAATTCTGTCGTGTAGAAAGTGTAAAAGAACTCGAAGAGAAAAGATGGAAGATAACAACAGAAGTAAAGTAGAAGCGAACACAACACCATTTTCAGTGCCTTAGCTGTTCTTTTTCCTCTAATTCTATTCTGTTCGTCAGAAAAATTGCCTTGGAAGGTTTTACTTAATTTCCAAAGTCTGAATGAAGTCATGATATTAATTATCACAACTAAACACGCCATAAGAACAATACAAACTTGTGTAAAAGAATATAGTCCTACGAGGAAAGTGGTTCGCGAGAGTTTTCCACGGCACACAAGAGTACCACCCAACTGGTGAATTTCGTTATACAAAGGCTCGTATGCGGAAAGTCCCATAGAAAGCAGCCAAGAGCAAGTGACTAGCGCTACACGTTTTTTCAACGTGTATGGACGAACTCTGTGTACAGTTAACTTGGTGGATCTAAACCTTTCTACACTTATTATCAAAAGAGTAGTCAAAGTCCCAAGCTTGCAGGTGTCTTTGAAAAGTTCATAGGACTTACATAAGATGTTGGCAAAAACTTCATTATCCCAAAGGTTCCAGAGTTGTGGAAGATCGAGAAGAGAACTAATTTTTTTAGACGAAAAAACAATAACAACGAGAATATCTGAAACGGCCATGTTGATGATCAAATGATGGATGTTCCTTTTCACGGTGAATCTGGCAGCGAGGAAGATGATCAAAATATTGCCAAACACAGCAAATCCACCCACTAACAAGATGACCATTAACTTTACAGTTCGTACGAGATCTGAATACTGCGGTACATTGAAGAACGACAAACTACTTCGCGTTATGTTGGCGGAACCGTTCATGGTTTGAGCTGAACTGCCGAGAACGTAACGACCTTCTCCTTTCAACCTTCAAAGTCATACTGACCAACTGACTCCTTAACTGAGCAAAATATATATTGATCTTCACGAAAAATTAGCAGAACAAAAATAGCATGGCAAAAATTTTTAATTTCTTTTTTTCAATTTATTGAATCAAAACTAATATTGTCAGTTGGGGATCAGTCAGTTTACTTGATCGGTGACTACTCGTGTTTACTTTAGCTTTTCGTGACTGTTCTTTTAATAATTTTTTTCATTACATTATCAAGAGGCCACACTGCTTCATGAAATTAATTTTTTTCAGTTGATCATTGTTCATTTGAACTTTTTTTTACGTATACCCCTATTTCAATTAACGTTGATAACGGGAGATCTGAAATGGTCGATCTGAGACCTATAGGAATTGTGGAAGGCTGAATGCTCATCTCATAAATATTGCAAATACATATATTTGCAATCACACTTTAATAATAATAATAATAATAATAATAATAATAATAATAATAATAATAATAATAATAATAATAATAATAATAATAATAATAATAATAATAATAATAATATAACTGCCAGAATATTAAGGAAAGTCTTGGAACTTTAAGGAAAAAAAAAAAAAAAAAAAAAAAAAAAAAAAAAAAAGGGGGGGGGGGGATAAAAGAAAGAAAAAGAAAACGTCAAGCAGCATTGTAACAATAGGTTAAAGGTTTCGGTTAGGTTTTGAAATGGCAGTTTGAAGTCTTAGGTCTTGGGAAAAGACCCGACTAGTAATTTTACCAGGGAAAAATCATATTATGTAAAAATAATTTTTTTCTGAGGTTAAAATAAAATAATAATAATAATAATAATAATAAAGAAAATTTATATAGCGCTGTTTCATCTGGGGATTGCAACAGCGCTTTACAAAATTAAGATAAAACTTTAATTTGAGCTTTTTTACTATTTATAAAATTCAATAAAACATTAATGGTTAGGACTTAACTAAAATTTAAATTACTATGTGATTACTGGCGTACTTGTATCTAAAGTAAATTATGATAAAACTTTGATTTGAGCTTTTTTACTATTTATAAAATTCAATAAATGGTATCGAATTGAATGCTAATTTGTGTCACGTATCACATTAATTCACAAAACTTCATGTTTACACCCACCAATTCTTATCGGTCTTAGATCGAACAATCCAAATCTCAGGTTATCAACGTTAATTAAAATAGGTGTATGTAATGAAGGTCCAACGAAGTTCTTCAGATTTAGTAATAAAATTAATTAATTTTTTAAGTTGATCATCTTTTTTTCTCTCCTTTTTTTCGTGTACTCAGTCTAATGAAGGTCCAACGAAGTTCTTCAGTTTTAATAATAAAATTAATCAATTTTTCCCAGTTGATCATCGTTCATTTTTACTTTTTTCGTGTATCTAATGAAGGTCCAACGAAGTTCTGCAGTTTTAATAATAAAATTAATTAATGTTTTCAAGTTGATCATATTTTTTTCTTCCTTTTTTTCGTGTATCTAATGAAGGTCCAACAAAGTTCTTCAGTTTTAATAATAAAATTAATTTTCCCCCTATAATTTGTATTTTTTTTCAACGGACGCTACTGTTGGGGAATGACGGGAACCGGACACAGCGGCTGCACAGGAGACTACCTTAAGGTGGCTCCTAATAGTCTTTATTGATCGCATTTCTGACATTAAGTCGATAAATAATAAGTCCTAACTTAGCTGGATCGATCAGGTTTTTATATCAGATTTTTGAACAGGATTAATAACTGTTAGTTGAATCCGCGTTACCATAGTAACACTGGTTTTGACTTCTGATAATAATTCTTGTGCGCATGCCTGGAGTGTTTTTGCATGCCCCACTACGTCATTATACTTTTTTCTTTCTTTCTATTTTTTATTCTTTCATTGGGTGTGCAAAATTCCTCCTGTTAAAGGTTATTGACCTCTATTTGGATATTTTGCCTAAGTTTATCTGTAAATGTCCATCTCAGCTAATTTATGAGAACGCATCCCACATGGAAAAGAGTGACGATGGGCTTTTAACCCTCAGCAGCAGAAATAACATAGTGTGTCTGCTAGTCATAGCAGTAACCTCTCCTTTAAACTTTGGCCGAGCTTCCTGATCAGAGAAATACCAAGATAAGAGAAATACTATGTGCGCATGCGCAATTTAACGCGACTCCCCGTTTTTGTTTTTTGTTGTCGCTAGTTTGTTTTCTTTTTCTTTTTTTCGCTGCAAAAGACAACTTTTTTCTTTGAAAACGGCTAAGTAAATTGAGATTCCTTTTATAACCATTTTTTGCAATATATTTTCAGTTTTCTTGTTCTAGATGACCGTAGAACATGAATGATCAAAGATAACTTTTACGGCTCGAACGCCTCGCTCCCTAGCAATATTGCATGAGGAAACTAGTCTAATTTACACCTATTGTTTGAGACACAGCTAGAAAACGCCTGCGCATTCTTTTGAACCAAGTGCAGGTGTAATTATATCCTTATAACTTACACGATATTTAAAATATCAGGAAAAAAATTAATAGCTAAACTAACCAACTTTGTGAAAAAAAAACCGAATTTATCATTCTTGTGCGAACCTACATTCAAACTATAGGATTCCGTTTATGAGTTTGAAGATTTTCACAAAGATATTGAAAAAAAACTCCAGGGGTTCAACAAAACATCATTGTTCAACGAGGAGAAAAACTATTTTTACTCTTTACTATATCAAAGCTAGATTCTTGAAGCCATTGTGATTGTCGCAGGTGTGGTGTTGAACTGAAGTTTTTCATATTGAAATAGCTTTCCTAGCGATTCGTTCTGCTATGATGTCAGGTGTTAAGAAGAGGTCTGCCATATGAAAAACATCGTTGGAAAAAGCTTCGTGATCGTGGGCAGATGATTACTGTCGAATTTGTTTTACTTTAGACGTTCTTATCCGCTAAGCTGCTTTTTCAACCGTATTGAAAACCTTGATTTCATACTTGTTGAGGTAAGAATTTGTCAAATTATACCACGTTTTTCCTATTTTTTAATTGATTCACGTCGAATTTGTTTTTCTTTAGGCGTTCTTATCCGCTAAGCTTCTTCAATTCTTCAGCAGCATTTGATATTTGTTCAGGTAAGAACTTGTGAAATTATACCACTTTTTCACTAGTGTTTGGTCATTACAACTTAGAAACGATTTAACTTCATTTTTTCTCAAGTACTTCGCTCGTCCGGCATTGTTATTTCTAACCAGTGAATTCCCCCTTTCCGGAGCAAAATATAGATGCGTACATCACAGTAAGATAGTATTACTACATTTTACACGCTAACTAGCAATAATTCTAATTTTTTCATTCAATAACTTGGAAGCTCTGCTTAATCATTTTACTTAATCCTAAACAGCACTTCCAACCATACTGAACAATATTAGACTTACATTGACATACTCTAAAAATCAAGTTAAAATGTCAATATTGTTACATATAATTTATTCAAGATACACTTAATATAATTGCAAGAACGTCATAAAAAAATAACGAAAAGATATTTAAATTTTTTTTTTGCAAAACTGCAGGTGTAATTATTTCACTGTTTTGAAGATTTGACTGACATTTTTGAGATAATCTTGTCGGTATAAACTAAAGCAATTATTCTCATCAATTTAGAGGGCTTTATATTTATAATCAAAATAAAAAAATATTTATAATAAGTCCTATTCTATATTCATTTATTTTATATGACAATGTTCTCGGAATTAAGTATATCTTAGAGGTTGAAATTTACCCATGACAGGGGAAGGATGAGAGAGGAGTGAGAAATTAAAGATTGAAATTTATACCTATGACAAGCTTGGGCAGGAAAGTTACTGTATAAATAGCTGAACTTAAGATTACTGCACTACTCATCCCATAATATCCTCTAGTCAGGACATGGCTAACTCACAGATCGAACCCTGAAACAACCTCTGGGCTGATCTAAGTCAGGGCATGGCTAACTCACAGATCGAACCCTGAAACAACATCTGGGCTGATCTAAGTCAGGGCATGGCTAACTCACAGATCGAACCCTGAAACAACCTCTGGGCTGATCTAAGTCAGGGCATGGCTAACGCACAGATTGAACTATGAAAGAATTAGCCTCTAGGCTGATCTAAGTCAGGGCACGTCTAACTCACAGATGGAACTATGAAAGAATTAGCCTCTAGGCTGATCTAAGTCAGGGCACGTCTAACTCACAGATGGAACTATGAAAGAATTAGCCTCTAGGCTGATCTAAGTCAGGGCATGGCTAACTCACAGATTGAACCCTGAAAGAACCTCTGGGCTGATCTAAGTCAGGGCATGGCTAACTCACAGATTGAACCCTGAAAGAACCTCTGGGCTGATCTAAGTCAGGGTATGGCTAACTCACAGATCGAACCCTGAAACAACATCTGGGCTGATCTAAGTCAGGGCATGGCTAACTCACAGATCGAACCCTGAAACAACCTCTGGGCTGATCTAAGTCAGGGCATGGCTAACTCACAGATTGAGGCCCTGAAACAAACCTCTGGGGTGATCTAAGTCAGGGCATGGCTAACTCACAGATCGAATTAGAATTTAGCTTGTTTGATTTTGCGGAGGTAGGAAAATCGTAGAATAGTTCAACTGCGAATCAAGTAAGAGACCTAACAACTCTAGTCACATATTTCTATGATTTCGCTAATTAAAGATTTATGCCTATATATAATTTTTGCGCTATCTCTTGCTTCCTATACAGCAGTTTTACTGAGCTCCAAAAGTGAAATAAGTCACAGGCAGCCCAAACAATCGATTTTTAGCTATTTTTACAGTAAATATATGGGACGATATACACAACGTAATTTTTGTTGAAATAAATTTGAACATACCTTGGTCCTTTGTTATTGTTAAAAGTATTTAGTGTCATTCTGGGTTGTTTTTTTTTTTTTTTTTTTTTTTTAACGTAGGACCAAGGTATGTTAAAATTTATTTCAACAAAAAATACGTTGTATATCGTCCCATACATTTACTGTAAAAATGGATTGTTTGGGCTGCCTGTAGATAAGCACATTAGCATTGATACTGCGCCATGAGTCGTATAAACTAGCTGAAGTAATTGATATCAAGATGCTTATCTTAAAATAATATGATCTCAATATGGTCTAGAATCCATTAGGACATCTACCTGTGAGGAAGCCACATTAATACAAGCGCTTTAATTATTTTTTTCATACATAAATAATGATTCTTAGACTCGACTCAGCATCACATGTGAGCAAAGTTTGTCAGGTCTCTTCCTTGACTCGAGGATTTTTCGCCCGGTTCTCTGGCACGCTACATGAGTTAGCCATGCTTTGACTTAGATAAGCTCAGAGGTTGTTTCAGGGTTCTATCTGTGAGTTAGCCATGCCCATGACTTAGATCAGCCTAGAAATTGTTTCAGGGTTCTATCTGTGAGTTAGCCGTGCCTTGACTTATATAGATCAGCCCAGAGGTTGTTTCAGGGTTTGATCTGTGAGTTAGCTGTGCCTTGACTTAGATCAGCCCAGAGGCTGTTTTAGGGTTTGATAAAATTTAAAGGTTTTTCTCAAGTTGGAAATTTTGGTTTTATGCATGGAATTAATGAACTGACAGGGTTTTAGATCAACGCGAATGGGAAATATCGGAAATAGAATGATTTATCTCCACATTTATCTCTTCAGAAAGATGAATAATTCTTGCAACACAAGCTTGAGCTTAAATCAGTCTCGTCGACCACATTCTTTCTCTGTTTCAAATATTGCTTTATTTACCAAAAGCTGCCTTGCGATTGGTTTGTTAGATGGATTGTGATTGGTTGTAGTAATGAAATTATGTTTGTCATCACATGGATACGCCTTCGGAAAATGAATATTTTCATTGCTTATGAGTGGGTTAATTATTTGTCAGTATACCGCTGGTTCTAGTATTCCAGGCTCATTCTGTTGTCAATGCGCATGCTTGAAGCGTGCGCGCAATTATTTGCAGTTGGGCCAACCAATCAGAATCGAGAAATAAAATACGTCGAACGATAATATTATTATATTGGTAGCAAAAGCCGCAATGTTAAGAAATTTCGCATGTTTCTGTAATTTAGTGAAGGTTTATGAAAGTCAAAGTGTTTCGTATCATTTAGCTTGTGTATTTTACTTTACAGCTAGCCACGATTGATGAATAGGTAAAACGAGAGCGACAGAGCCTTAAAAACCTTCAAATTTTATCGATACCCTTAATTCAGAGGTGGAATTGGAATTTAGTGTGTAAGGTGGAGGAAGGAAAGGAGGAAGGAAAGGAGGAAGGAAAGGAGGAAGGAAAGGAGGAAGGAAAGGAGGAAGGAAAGGAGGAAGGAAAGGAAAGGAAAGGAAAGGAAGGAAAACCCGAGAACCCGTAGAAAAACCCACGAATCAAGGGAGATTTCTAGTGAACTTTATTCACATGTATATTATGGAGAGTCTCAGAATCGAACACGAAACCCGAAAGGTGAAAGGAGAGTGTACTACTCTAAGCCATCTTTGCCGAACTTACGTTCTTAACTTTCCACTCCTACGTCGTTGATGAATATGTTAATGCTATTCTTTTTCTAAGTATTAGATGGCTTGAAGTGCTTTTAGTTGGAATACAATAGCTAGATAGATTGACTTTGACTTTGAGAGGACGAAAGGCATATTTTCACTTCAATTTGATATCGAAACTAACGAATGCAAATTTTCTTATGATATGATCATTATCAAATACCCCTTCAGCTGAATATTTCATTTTCGTATATTTGGCATAACATATATATGAGAAAGCTAGTTGCCTGTCGAAGAAGAGACTTCAAACTCCACTTGTATTGTTTTCAAGCTGAATGATCTTCAATCTAGAACTTTCAAGACGAAATAACGGTAAATAGTGGTTTGAAATATTTCTAACTTATTTAACATTATAGAAGTTAATGGAGCCAGAAAATGGCCAAATCCCTACATATATCCATACATGGTTGATTAATATCGCATCTGGTTAGCTGGAAATAGGAACCTTGTATGATATTCTTGTCCACTCGATTAAGATCCTCCAATGTTTAATCGAAGATAATGTAAAGAAATTCAAAACCCGCCAATTTAGCTGTGCCGTGATCTCGAATGTTTTTTTGGTTCTTTCTTTATCGACTCGTTTCCTTATAGTTTGCTTACAGTTACGAGGCCATTTCTTAAACTTAGGTCATAAATTATCTGCTTTCAATAATCAATTCAGTACCAATTCAGTATATACAGTTCTCAGGTGGATCTAACTCAGTAGACATATGCTTGTGCGGATCTAAGAATAACCCAACTTGCCTGCTCTGGCTAATTGTCAATTATTTCAAAAGCTGCCAATGTATGGGCACTCTACATTAACTAGTTTTTGGAGTTTTTAATATAGCTTTTCTTTAGCTTTTGTATGTTAGGTCATTCTATAAACAAGTCACGCCAATATAGATCGAAGTTTAAAAAAAAAAGTTCTCGTGTACAGCGAGTAACCTTGCTGTATACGTAAAGTAATTTGAACATTCAAAAATTCAAGATATACGTGTTATTTATTAATATCGATTTATAAACCTAGATCAGTATGAGTCTATAATTTATATATAGCATATCAATTTATTTATTTAATACTTGAGTTATCGGTTGAGTTCCTTCCAAGCATCTTCCATCATCCATCACTTCACATGATTTTTTTAGTCATTTTTTATCCTAGCAGAATAACAAGGGTATTCTATAGAATTTCTAAATGATTCGAATCTAATGTTTGCAGGCAAGAGGGTTGAAAAGGCGCTAGGATTAAAGTGAAAAATCTGGATTGGAGTTTTGGAGAAACCATTCCATCCATTAGCGTAGCAAGACCAACACACCTAGTTGCTCAAAGAAAGTGTGCTATAGGATATATTATATTTCTAAATGTACATACGAAATAATTACTACAGTTTGCAGCCGAGGGGTTTTAAAAGGCGTTGAGATCAACGTGTAAAGCTCCTATGGTGGAGTTTTAGAGAACCTATCCTATCCAGTAGCAAGACCATCATATCTAGGTGTTCAAAGAAGTTATTGTATACGATATATCATCGTTTCTAAATGATCTTACAAAACAACTGAAGTTTGCAGCCAAGGAGCTACAAAAGACGTTAAGATCAAGGCCTGTAGTGGAGTTTGAGAGACCATTCTATCCAATAGTACTAAACTGAAAATAATTAATCACAATCTAGGTGCTCAAAGAAGGTATTCTATAGGCTACATCATATTTCTAATTGATCGATATCTTAGGAAAAAACTGGAATTTTCAGTCAAGGGGCTACAAAAGAAGTCAAGATCAACGTGTAAAGAATAAAGTTTTTGAGAACCCATTAAAAGGGCGTATTCAACTTCACTAGTTGTTTCTACTTTAGATCTTATTGTAAGGAAATTAATGAATATGACATAAGGAAAGGCCGGAAAGCAGATGTATAATACATATATTGTTATGATCCATTATGAGCGGTCGTGTGCGTATATCAAATCAGTTTTACTTGAATGATTTTTGTTGCTTAAGAGCTGGACTCTTCACTTGACTTCGATGGAAACTGTACTTTAGCGTGTTATTCATGTAGAATGTGCTTTTCTTTATTTCTGTCAAGAACAGCTGTAAAAATTCTAGAAACTTTTTGAAAGCTTTCTGATTGCCGGACTTGAAAACTGAAATGTCATCGAAACACGTATGTGGACGGAAAAAAGAAAAGAAAAAATGGTTGAAAATTACTTTCCACTGATGACTAGTTGTCACTTCAACAGCACTGATGTTTCCAAGCAACAGAATTACCATGAATGACGTGTATATTGTTTGACTAAATAATGAAGGTGCTTTTGATATTTCTCGGCTAAAAACACACATAAGACAAACAACGAAAACAAACTGGTATTTATTCTTGTCATTCGATAGGTACATTAATTGCCTTGCGCCGAATTGGATTACCGGAAAGTTATTAAAAGTGATTGACACCTCTCATGGGCTATCTAAAGATATCTAATATCATATCGCTTTAAACCCGATGCAAGTTTCGGCTAAATAATCAAAACGATGTCAATGCGGAGTGAAATATCCTGAACTTGATTTTTTTTGCCTTTTGCTGTTTGACAGAGTTTCTGACGTCTTGAACCAACTGTTATCTGTCCTAAAGTCGACGAACGGAAGCAAAATAAGTACAAGCGATAATATCAACGATATGACTTAAGTGAGCTGGTTGCTGGGGTAAATCGGACGGTGCAAAGCGTAAATCAGCTTCCTCCACGACTACTTGCCGAAACAAGGGGAGTTCTACCACCAAAGGTAAGTTCCAGTTATCTTCTGCAATCGCCATAATTTTTCTTCTTCTGTAAATATTTTACACTACATGTCAGGACACAGAAAAAAGTTAAATTGTAATGTAAATTTTCGGTTCGGCGATTCCCAAAGCAAGTATATCCTTCGATTACCAACCTTGTCAATTCTCATTCGGCACATCTACAAGTGTTTCTAGCAGTTCATCTATTATAAAGACGACTAAATGTGAATATAAAGAAACTGCACTAACTATTCCATAAAGTTCTAACTATTTTAAATATCGTGTATATTTCTTGAAGCAGTTGAAGAAAGGGAGCCGATATACATAATGTTTATTTACTTTCACACGATTTAAACTCGGGAATATAAATGGAACTACGACATTCAGTTTCTGTAACGACTATTGAAAATGCTCTCCTACAAAAAAAAAAAAAAAACCAATTACCATCATCATTATTTCAACCTATTGTATTAATTTACTTCGTGAATAACAAACTAAAACACGACTTCTTTTCATTCATTCATTAACAATGTAAACACTCATTACAGCGGCTACTTTTTTTTCTCCTTTTTTAAGCATTCAAATAATTAATGAATTGTACTAATTTGTTTTCAAAAATGGCAGTAATAATTAACTAGACAAGGAAGAAATTTTGGAAAGAACTCTTACTAAAAACTGGAAAATTCTAGCTTTGTCAGTGTGGTAAAATAAAATATTTTCGACTAACTGAACTGGCTGTTCAGTACTCCTATAACTATCACTGTTTGTTTTATAGCTTAGCATAGAAAAATAAATATAGATTTTTTTTAACGAAAACAATGAGTCACGACTCATTACTTTATTAAAATATGACGTGAAAACATTTTTACCGAAAGCACATTTGAAAAAAACAACAACTTTAAGAACCTTGTTTCTATTAAAGATGATTTATTACCTGATAATTTTAAGTATTACGCTTTGCCTAAAAGCATATTTATCAACTTTATTTCATTACTTTTCAATGTAGAATTTTTTTTAGCAATTTACTAGTAGTTTAAGTTGGGTTAATTTCGGATTTCCGATTGTCCATCGACATGTTGGGCAGTCGGCATATCTTCAAACGTTTAATCTGTTTTCAAGTCAGTGTGATAAATAACTATTAATTCTCCACGAATAATTCTTTTATTCTTAAAAGGCTTTGCATTAGTCAAATGCTTTAATTCTTCGAGTGGTTTCTAATAGAATTCGTGCGAAATGAGCCAATTTCGACTTTTCGAGATTATCGTCAGAAAACCAGGCATGATTGAGCACTTTAAGCTTCTTTTAAAGTAAAAATACAGGATGTATTAAAAAGCTCTTGGAGTTGAAGAACTTGGACTAATTTATGACCATTGAACTTAGGGAGGAAATGTTTGATTATGCTCAGTTGCTGGAATTAATTCTTAAATTGCGAGGACTTTGGGGATTTTATGGGGATTTTATGGGGATTTTATGGGGACTTTAGTCGGTAAGTAAGAGTTTTTTTTAATGCCATTTGGTGCCATTTCCCCATCATTAATCATCAATTATGTATTAGATTTTGATAATTTATTTAGATTAATCAGACATCCATTTATTTCTATCTCTGAAATCTACTGCAGTCACGTGGTCCAAAAAGCACGCGACTGCATAGTAGAGTGTAATTGACTCACTCATTCAGCGATCAAGACTGAGTTGAGTCGAAAGCTTAGTAAAGGTACGTTTCTCAGCGTGCTTAAAGCTGAATTCTTTTTCATTAATTTTGCTCATTTTAGCCTCCCAAAATACCGCTGGCTAACGTGATCACAGACGCACCCAGCCTCATTTCGATGTCAAAATCTTTACAAATATTGATTAAGGCAATGGGCTCGCGCAAATTTAACCGATAGATTTTCCTATAATTTTGCATATAGATAGTTTTTGAGATGGACAAAACAGAACAACAACAAAAATCGGGGATCATCGACATAGATTTTGTGCTATGTTAGCTTGAACACGGCACTCCCCAGCGAGTCTAGAACGAAAACAACGCTTCTCAAAGTATTACGTCTAGTTTAATTCTGGTGGCTGCAATATGAAAAACAGAGGCTGTCAGAGGTACTAAAGTAAATAAACTTCCTTGAAAAACAGTTTAATGTCACAAAGTTCAGGAAAAATGCTAAGTTTTGACATTTCCAACTTGAAAAACAGTCGAAATTACGTGCGAATGTCAAGTCTTTTTTAGATGATGTTTCACGATTTTCTCGAAAACAAACCGATAGATTTTTTATTTTTTTCGATATGTACTAGCTTTAGTTAAAAGACATCGAATTCAGGAAAAAAATGTATAGGTCACCGTATTCATTTACAAGATATAAGTCGTAAAGCAACGCAAAATGAAGAGCGACAAACGGAAAGCACACAGGTAGCCCAATCCATGGGTTTTGTCGCGCATGCCTCGAGTCATCGAACACACACAAAATGACTGCCATGCGACTAATTGTCAAGTTATATAAATACAGTGTATTGTTTCACATTTTGGTCAATATATTATACAATTCTAAATAATAAAAAAAATGCGCAGAAAGATGCGCACGAGTGCGCGAGCCCATTGCCTTAAGTGAAAAAAAGGCCACAATAAACAATTATAAGGAAAACCAGACTACTCTTGTTATCAGGACAGTTTGAATTTCTCGTTAGCTATGTTATCTTATAGTTTACTCTGCAATTTGACCTCAAAGTTGAACATCAGATTATAATCTTGTTTTTTTTTTCTTTCCCCCAGTGCTTGACCGCAGTAAGTCTCACAGAATTTGACAGTTTTTTAAGAGTTTTTTTCCTGATATCATTAGTATCCTAGTGAAATTCTATATCTGTTCTAAAAGTCTTATCAGTAATCAAGGATATTGATGTGCTTTGCCAGTGACCATTCTATGTCACTGGCGCTCAAATTCAGTGTGCCGCTCTTTCGAGTCTTCGTCGCAGGGGATTTCCATTTACAACCGAGATTACCTTTGTACTCGTTCAACGAAAGTTTAGAAAGTCACTCTACTACGGCTTTAAGGCTGTTCTACGACGTTTTACGAATTTGAGGTAAACTTAACTACATCGTGTAACAAAGTTTAACCCTTCATCTATGCTTGTTTGAAAACCATTTTTTTTTTTGTTGAAAGTGACATTACTTAAAGTGAGGTTAAGTTCAGACTTCAAACTTCTAATAGTTCAGATTATTTCGTACATGACAAGTGCGACGTCTGAATTAATTGAATTCGACATATTTGATTAAATGCAGCAGAAAATGAAATTTGACTGAGCCAATCGCACGAAACGGCCGAAGACACTTTAGAGAAGGCGAAAAAGGAATGCTGTTAATTAGTCTTGCGATGACGTCAGCCATCTAATGGGGTACATTAAATTGAAGGATATGATTTTCGGTACAAAATTGGCTATGTAAGTTTTAGCGAATTTTAATACTTTATTAAATATTGCTTGTAATAGCTAGGATAAGAGTATGGTTAACGAGAAAGATGAAAAAAGACGTTAGAAATGAAAGAAAGAAAGAAAGAAAGAAAGAAAGAAAGAAAGAAAGAAAGAAAGAAAGAAAGAAAGAAAGAAAGAAAGAAAGAAAGAAAGAAAGAAAGAAAGAAAGAAAGAAAGAAAGAAAGAAAGAAAGAAAGAAAGAAAGAAAGAAAGAAAGAAAGAAAGAGAGAAAAAAAGAAAGAAAAAAGATAGAAAAAAAGAAAGAAAAAAATTGTATGAGAAACGCGTGCGCACACAATATACACACATTATAAATTGCACTAAAACACGTGACCTCTCTAAGATTTTATGATAATCATTAGATTTTAATCAATGTATAAAGTTTAATGATATTAATTAGAATCGAATTTACTAGCGTTTTTTCTGGAGGAGAAAAAGCGGAAAAAAAAGATCGGCCCAAAACCCTCAAAGCACTGGAGAGAAAAATCAAATAACAACTCACGCATGACCCGCATGATCGCATGACCCGCACGATGTCAAGTCCATTAAGGATCAATTCTATATAAAGAGCACACATGGCGGTAAGAGGCGGCACATAAGAAGCGATTGTCACCGTGTGTTGTTAAGTTCTTCCAACACTGGGCTTAACTCTTCTATAAAGCTGTACTAAGACTAAAATACTCTTCAACAAATGCTCTTAAACTCGATATTAGATATAGACTCTTTTCTCTAAGAGCTCAGCTGTCTATGACTACTACTATGAAACTCCTTCCCACAGACAGAAAATATCTTTGATGAGTTTTTTACGCAGTTTCGTCAAGTGTTTGTCAGTATTTTTTTATTACACGAAGAGGGCTTTCTGACAAGTACTGCTTGTCGATATTGATCAAGTGGGTTTACTACAAAGGTACTTGGATAGATTTTATCTTCATGAACTAAGTGTTTTGCTGCCTTCAGTTTAGTTTTATTTAATCTGAAAACAAGGCTGCAAATATCCTTGTATTTTATTGTGGAAACTTGTTTACGTGTTACGCATGCGTACGCGTCTGAACTGCTGTGCAGATATATTTCAGCCGGCTCAAAACTTGTTCAGTAGAGTTCGTATGATATGTTTCTTTCTTAAGTAGTCACTTTTTATTGCTTAATAAGAAAAAGTAAGACAATGGAAACTTGTCGTGGACAATTTAATGTCTGCAAAGGATTCTGGTAGTTGTAGTCCAATGAAACGTGGCTTTTTTCACAGTGAAGGGGGAAAAAACATGTTGCGATATGCGCTTGGGTCTAATTCTTAGGGAAAATGGCACCTGTAAAAGCAAATGAGTAAAGTAAAGAGATTTGTAAGTGTTTAACAGGCACAAGAAAAAAAATATTCTATTCGTTGTAGCCAAATGCTATAAGTGTAAAGGGTGGCGTAGTGGTAGGGTTCACTCCTGTCCTCTCGATCTGGGGTCTCAGATTCGATACTGTGTTCTATTCGGAGTTAAATCAAGTGTGAGTAGATTGTAAGGTCTCTCCCTTGCCACGAGGGTTTTTCTCCAGGTTCTCTGGTTTTCCTCCCTCCATAAAAATCAACATGTGAGTTGAGTTTGTTTGATGTGTTGTTCTCTCCCTTGCCACGAAGGTTTTTCTCCAGGTTCTCTGGTTTTCCTCCCTCCATAAATATCAACATGTGAGTTGAGTTTGTTTGATGTGTTGTTCTCTCCCTTGCCACGAGGGTTTTTCTCCAGGTTCTTCACTAGACCTCCCCCCCCCCCTCCCCTTCTTCCCCCTCAGTCTCAAATGAAACATTGGTTCCTTGCAACTAGGTTAAACTTGATAAATACTGTATATACACGCATCAAGCATTCCGCGCTACTGCTCTAAGCGCATGCTCATGGGATTAAAAAGTGGGATAATATTTTGTAAAATATGTAATTTTTTGGTATATTTGACTGAAAATTCGCTTAACAGTGCGTGATCTTGAATATTTAATGAAAATTGTGTTTGACAAGAAAAATACAACTAAAATATAACAGGTTTTACAAAATATTATCTCACTTTTTAATCCCCTGAGCATGCGCTTAGAGCAGTAGCGCGGAATGCTTGATGCGTGTATATGTATAAACAAATCAAGTGTTCGACTAGGAATCATTGTTTCGTGCTCACTCAAAGAAAAACTTGTAAATCTATATTACTCTAGATCTGTGAGTTACTGTGCCAATAAGCTTGTTTCACAGTAGTTATTTCGATAAAAAATGGCTATTTTCAGTATTTTCCGGTCCTTTGAGTCTCTTAGACAAATATGCTTTATCTCAAAACCACTTATTTAAAAAAAATAATATATTGACGTCATTACTCTAGAAAGACAAAGTCTTGTGTGAAATTTTCTCGATATATATTGATTTAATTGCACAAGGCGTGCCAACAAAGTTCGCGAACATGACATTTCATCAAAGCCACGCTATAAATAACGCTTACAATGTGTCTGACAATTAGTGATCCTATTTATGTAGAAGGAATATTTCCTAAAGTCATTATCACAGACGCTTCAACCTCTAATCATTCATGATATTAAAAGCAAGTAAGAAGGTTGTCAAAATCCTCTTAAACTAAAACTATCAGGAGCGGTTTAAATTAAGCTTGTGTTATAATACTCAAGAAGGTGATATGGGATTTTAAGTCTGAATGATCAGCTTGTTTTTCAGTGTTGTCATGACGACAAGCACTATTGAGTAATAAATAGTCTTGCCAGGTTATCCAGGACGAGTCAGCCAGTATATGTTGCTGTTTTTTTCACACAGCCGCCATGTAGTTGATTTTAACAAAAATATTTATCATTGTTTTTGTTTTTTTAATATTAACTAACATGGCCGACGTGACCTTATTTCGTTTATTCTCTAGGAACTATTAACTCTAATCCTATCCAAAACGGATCACTAATGCGACAAGCCATCTGTTCAAATTTAAATCTTTCTTCGTTTAAGATCCAGCACATTTCAAGGAATTCATCCAATTCAACCTCGATCGCTAGAAGAACATCATCTGATTATATCATAAAAAAAGCCAGACCTCTGACCTGGGTTGGTTTGGCACTGTCATTATCGTGATGTTGGCTTGGTATAGTCCATTCTAACTTATTCCGTGCTATAGGGCGTACGAGGTACTTTCTTTTCTCACACCCATAGACCCTTTGCATTAAAACCCAAAGCAGCTCAATGGAGGACAAAACTATACAATTTCAATTCTCAGGAGAGAAGAATTCTGCTGTCTTGTCCTCCAAATTGAGCTGTTTTGGGAATTAATGCAAGGGCTCTCCATAGACCTTACCTAAATTTGTTTGAGTGACCACGAAACAATGGTTCCAAATCGATTTTGGACTTGATAAAAAATGTATGAGCACATCAAGTCCAACCTCAACTTGGAGCCATTGTTTCGTGGTAACTCAAGCAAATTCGCGAAAATTCTATGTGAATGAGATTCACTTTTTTCAGTGGTCATATATACTAGTGACATAAGTTCTTAGTTAAATTAAATGATTGCTAGGATCCCAATCGTTTCATAAGATATCTCTAAACCTTGAGCGTATTTTCCTATTTCAGACCACTTGTCATCATCACTTGGAATCGAATATCATTTCTTTGTTTAACGGTTGAGCATACATGAGAAGACGCATAAATTTGGATACTGCTGAAACAAACAATCGTATTCTCAAGATAATGACTTTAAAAATAGAAAAAACCTTACCACCAAGCCGACACTGGCACTCCTACGAGCCTTGAGATCTAATGCCAATTTTGAAACATATATTTTAGTTTAACAGATCATCACTTAGAAATCCACTTTTCGCAATTCGCGAAGCTGGAAAACAGTTGATTGATTGATATAAGTGTTCAGAATTTATTGCCAAAAGAATTTCCTAAAACCTGAGTTTTCAAAGTATATCAAAATGGTAAGTAGAAAATTATGATATTATTTTCAAAGCGAGAGAATAAAAATAATTCTACAATACCTACTCTAGTTTATGGAATTGGAAAAAGAAGTCAAATAAAAATTTGCAGAGGATGACTTCAGAGAATGAATTTAGGAATGAAACAATATTTTATTCTATTGAGAAGCAAACTTCCTCGTAATATGAAAATATTTATTTTACGTGGAGAATAGCTGAAACTCTTCAAGGAAGTTGCCGAATATATTTTGCCACTAAATTGTATACATAAACTTTTAATCTCATAAACAATATTTAAACCATTATAGTTATTTCTTTTTATGTTATTTGTTTACGCTTTTTCTAAATCTTCGAAAAACAAATATAACATTTATAATTTATAAGTTAAATTGCAATAAATTATTCATATAACGACCTCAAGGATGTGACATTTCGACTGCCAATCTGTGAAAAAAATATATTCATAGTCTAGAAAGGAGCGAGTAAAGCTTCGAGCCTCTTGGTTGCTATGTGTGCAGGCATGTGCCAGGATTATGTGCTGTTAACTTTAATATCATTTGTTTTTGAGCACAAGCCTCAGGTCTTGATACGTTTGAATAACGTATGTTACAAAAAGGGTTTTCCTTCCTTCCTTCCTTTTTCTTTCTTTCTTTCTTTCTTTCTGGTGATGATGATGGTCATAATATGATATGAACCAAGCTGTTATTTTTCTGCATAGTAATTGTTCATTAAGCTTCTGTGTGCGTCATAATTACATGAACAATCACACCCGCAGTGCTCCGACACTAATGAATAAATTATCTGACACGTGGACCAGGGGAATTGAAGTCCGATGTGTGACGATGATGATGATGATGATGATTATAATATGATACAAACCAAGCTATCATCTGTACAGATCATCTTTTCTGCATAGTAATTTCATTTAGCTTCTGTGCGCGTGTGTGGTATAATCGTATTAATAATCATGTTAGAACATGGCTGGAATAGCTCTGTGATCGCCTGGAGCACCACTCTTTATTCGACTCGTCCTTTAGGAGGCTAGCTAGCGTTACAAATACGAGAGGTTTGCTACAAGCCTAAGATGCAATGAAGCCGACTAGAAAGACTATCCTTACTGGGTGTGGTTTTTAGAAGGTCCGTGCCTTCTATCTCAACTACAGCTGCAGCCTTAGACTTGGTTTTTTAACTCCAAAGTATAGTCGATACAGTGTGAGAAAGAGCTGTCTAGGTTCGTCTATATATAGCTAAACCTGGTTTCCTATTTACATTTTGTGGCTAGATGAGGCCACTTCGTTGGTCCTAGGTTTTGACTAAACAGGTGGTGTTTGTTTAAGTTGTGGCTAAGAAGGGTAAATATTATTGACAATGAAATAATCATGGTTCATAACCATCTGTAAGGTACCTAACCATCTATCAAATATTTTTAAGAATAAAGTTATGAATTTGTCTAAAAATGAACCAACATAGAGCATTGTTCTCGAAATATTACAAAGAATGCTTCATAACAATCACACCCACAGTCCATCCATCCATCCATCCATCCATCCATCCATCCATCCATCCATCCATCCATCCATCCATCCATCCATCCATCCGTTTACTGATCTACTTATATTCTTCTTATTTTGTTGCAGAACATGTCTCCAAACATCACATCAGCCACCATAAAGGCAAATTCAACTCGTTCATCTCCAACAGAACATGCTAAGGACTTTGACTTCACACTCAAGCTAGTATCAACAGTCTTCCTCATAATCATAATCATCCTTACATTAATAGGTAACACATTCGTCATATGCGCCTTCGCAATGTTTCGTAAACTACGTAGCGTAACGAACCACTTTGTAGTTTCACTAGCCTTCACGGATCTCCTTGTAGCTGTGTTTTCAATGCCCGTTTGGGCAGCGTATTTGTTAACAGGACCAGATTGGATCTACCCCGCGTGGTTAAGAAAGGTATGGGCTTGTATGGACATTCTCTGTGGTGTAGCCTCGATATTACATCTGTCTTTCATCAGTGTTGAACGATACAAATGCATATCATCACCGCTTAAATACCACGAGATAATAACTGCGTTTAAGACAAGAGTAGCTATTGCAGTTATCTGGGTGTTTTCTTTTATAATGGCGACGATAAAGTTTGTCATCTGGGGATATCCACCGCCTGCGTATCAGTTATCTGCATTCATCCTGTGCTTCGTTATACCTACGTTTGTAATGAGTTGTGCCTATATGTTGATTTTCAAGGTAAGTACTGATTTTCTTAAAAAATACCTTTTTAGCTTGGCGTAACGTTTTCCCATTGAAGACTACATGCCATTCTCTTGAGAATAAGATTATTTGTTTGAGTTGTATCCATATTCATCTGTCTTTTCATGTGCAACAGTAAAACAAAGAAATGATACTCTAGTGAATAACACGTGGTTAGAAATGGAAAAACATTACGCCCAAGTTAAAGAGGTCTATTATTTGCAATTCGATGAGTTAGCCAGCCCTAATGAAGGTCCTAGAACAGTGGCCCAGTTACAAAACCTTGGGCTTCCAAGACACTAAGTCAAGTCCGGTTAAGTGAATTAAGTCCCGGATGGGTTACCTGAAACTTTCAGGTAACCCATACTTACCGAAGTATTGTTTAATTTTCGTTCTTTTCTAAAGATATCTAAATATCTTTCATGTTTTTTGTCGTAATTCGCGATGTCTGCGCGCGCTGGATATGGTTGTGATACAGGTTCAACGCTTCAAATTTGAAGTTTTAAAGCAATAGTCCTCTTCACAGTTCCCTGCGCCATTTTGAAAGATAGCCGTGCCTTTACATCAAAGCCAAACATGAAGTAACTTTGCAATGATAGAGACCTTTTTTTAATACCTTGGACAACTATTCACATGCCTCTATCATTGCAAGCTCGTTGTTGGTATCTTTGATGCAAAGGCACGACTACCTGAAGTTTTAAGATGTTGCAGCGAATTGTGAAGGGGACTGATTGGCAGAACTCGCGTTTCCTGAGTTCCGCCATTGGCCAATTGCTTTATGACAGCACGTGCGTGCGTTTTTCATTTTAGGTCAGATTGGAAAACGAAACTAGGCTTTATTTGCTATCGTTATAAATATCGTTATCGTTATCTTTATCATAATATTTTTTAAATGATCAAGGTAATTTCTCATCTTTGGTCATCCTACCTACAATCCATTATCATATATAACTAATGTTCAATCGATCGCAGGTGTCTCGCACACAAGCTAAAAAGATGACGATGACAATCAAAGGAAAATCCAAAAGGTTCTGTTTACCAAAAGAGCTAAAAGCAGCAAAAACCCTGGCAGTAGTTATGGGAGCATTTCTGTTTTGCTGGTTTCCTTTCTTTCTTATCAATGTCATCTATGCGGTCTGCAGGTACGTGTTATTGTTCAGTTATTTCAAATACTTTTTCAAGTTTCATAATTTAGGCAAGAGGCGGGCGATGCATTTGAAATCCATTGACACCCTTTACCGAAGTTGTGTTTAACCTCACAGAGACCTAGTGGCAACTACAGCCCTGTAACTGGTGCGCACAGTGACACTCAACCACATGAGTGCATTATGGGTCTATTTATTCAACTGGTGCGCACAACATGTTATCCAACATGTTAACCACCTAATGAACCCCAACGCCTCCTCTGTAAATCGGATGTTTTTCTCAACCAATGACATGCAACTACTCCTCGCGCAACAGTTACAGCATATTTTCAAACCATGAGTGGACTTTCATTAAAACGAAAAGTTGTCATTCGTAACGCCTCAATGTCCTTAGATTATGCGCTTAATAAATGTTATTTGTAATCTCCATTCCAGAACATGCCCAATCGTTGACTTGGAAGCAATCATGCTGACCAAATGGCTGCACTACCTCAATTCAGTTCTTAATCCTATCATCTACAGTTGTATGACTAGAGACTTTCGTAACGCATTCAAAAAGCTTGGAGTATGTGCTGTTGCTAAGGTGACGGGACGCTACTCGACGTTGGAAAGAGGAACTTCTCTGTCATTAACACGTGGACGGGTGTCGTCACGTGCATTAACCGATATGCATTCGTGAAAAATCTTTCTCTCTGGGTATATATCCTATCAACACTTGATCAAGCACTGATCACAAGAATTAGACAGCATGTTCATGTAAACTCCCAACTTTCCTATATAACGCATCATTTGACTGTGTTGAGAAGTCCATAAATATGTGCGAATGGGATTACAGGCGCGATGGAACATTGCGGCGTGTAACGTACAGTGCAAGTTGAAAAATATTGCGAGTCAAGTTGCAGCAATTGATGCCAAAAGAAGAATTCGTTTCACTTTTGGCAACGTTGCACCGTGTAAACCCTCTTGCAACTTGTGTCTCAACGCGATACAAGTTGCAGAGAAAATTGCTCCAGGTAATCGCGCCTTACTGGCTGTCAGACCTGCAAACAACGATCCAGGCATTGATGGTATAATCCTGGGCCATATCGTATCCGTGTTCATCGCACGTTTTGTGAACGATAATATTAAGATTTATCGTGTCAAAGGTTCCTACCGCCAATGATTCTAGTAACCGTGTAGATTTATAAGAAGGAATGACACGTGGTCTGAAAGGTACAAAACAAACGCCCGAGCTAAAAAGGTCTATTAATGAATTTCCCGCTCTTAATATATATACATACATAGAAATATAACTCAACTCCAAAGTGAAAGGCTATCATTGTTTCTGTGACAGACAAAAAACACTATTTATCAGAACCGCGCGCAACATTTTAATACACTGTTACAGACCCCTTGCAGCACGTCGGAATGCAGCTCAATTTTGAGGGAAACACATTAAGTTCCGATTCTAAGGAGATTAAAGTTATTTTGTTTTGCCCTCTGACGTCACGTGACGTCACGTTGTTTTGAGCTGCTCTGACGTCACGTGCAAGGGGTCTATTGCTTCGAGACTTGCTTTCGCTAAGAAAATCTAAAACACTATTTGTCCGCTGTCCCATTTCAAATTCAAATTTTCTCCCATTTTCTCAGTGGTAATGACGTTATCGGTAAAGATGACGTCATAATTTATAAATAACTAATATAGTCTCTTAGGCAGCACATCGAAATACAGCTCAATTTGTCGACAAAACTATAGATTCAAATTCTCACGAGATTAAAATTATTTTGTTTTGTTCTCTAAATTGTGCTGCTTTGACGTCACATGAAAGGGGTCTATTGCCTGTGCAGTGTGAAGATAACCAGACTACCAAATCAATGTGATAGCTTTTAAAAACTGGTCAGTTTATCTAGATTACGTAAGAACGTATGACTACGGAATACTCCGAAAATCATCTCCAGCTGATCTGAGAAAGAGTATTAGCCAATCAGAATTGAGAACATTTGCAAAACTGAGGTGTCATCCTTAGAAGCTTAGCGACTCAGGAAACGGTTATTTCGTTATTTCATTTCCCACTCAATAATCTGAATATCATAGTCAATATATACAAAATATCAAAAACCTCTCCTGAAAATCTAGATTTATCTCAGGTAAAAACTTTTATGAGTAGTTAGTTAGAATTTAGAGTCACAGACAACAAATTTCAAATAATATAATGAGTATAATGAATCCTGGCTTGAACCATAATATATTTAAAGTAAGCCCAATTTAATCCTAAATCTAGTCTAGATTTTAAAATGGCCAATGGCCTTATTTTTGTGCTTAATTGAATATTGATTTAAAGCCCTTTGTAGATTGTCGATGAATTTTCGTCAATGTTTTTATTTTCTGATGTTTTGAGCTCTATCTTAAAGTTTTAACTTCGTAGATTAGCGTTTTGCTTTGGTTGGTGATGGTATCACGAAGTATAGCATTGAAAAGATGGCACTATATAGCTTCACCTTGACTTCCACAACTTATCATCCACATGAACAATCTTGGAATTGAAGCTGGACTCCACGTTGCTACTAATTCTTGCTTGTTATCCTCATGTTCTGTTGGTAATCTTTGACCACTAGAGGCTGAAAGACAGGGCATTGGTGCTCTAGCAAATTTGTTATCATGGACATCATGGTATTGAGTTTCATCATTTTCTGAAGGCAAATTTTCAATGTTGCATCTCTTGTGAAGATCTTTTTTAAAACCAATTGTGTCTTGAATAGGAAAATGCAATTCGATCCTCTCGCTACTATTTTGATGGGTGGGGTGGTCTATTCGTGAAGTTTCTTTTGTTCCTGGTTCTGGACTGCGCAGGCCTATGTCGCCTGATGGTTGAAGGAGGGGGTGGTCCATTCTTGAAGTTTCTCTTGTTACTGGCTCTGGACTGCGCAGGTCTGTGTCGCCTGATGGTTGTTGGATGGGGTGGTCCATTCTTGAAGTTTCTCTTGTTACTGGCTCTGAACTGCGCAGGTCTGTGTCGCCTGATGGTTGTTGGATGGACCCCTCCATTCTTAATGTTCCTCCTGTTCCTGACTCTGGATTGCACAGGCCTATGTCGCCTGGTGGTTGATGAATGGGCCTGTCTTTCATTAATGTTTCTCTTGTTCCTGACATGTGGGTTTGGCTATTCTCGGTGCCTTCATTATGTCTCATATCTTGTATCTTTGTTTTATGCCTTTTCATGGTGTGTAGGTTACTTGGTTCTTCCAGTTCCTGTGGCGATCGGGTGTATCGCTGTGAAATCAAACAATATGAAAGCATGAGAAAGGTGTTTCATACATCCATCTATCCATCCCATCCATCAATTCATTTATCCAGCCATCCATCCATCCATGCAACCATCCTGTTATCCATTTATCCCATCCACCCACCAATACATAGAGTATTATCTTTTGAATTTTTTTCAAGTCTTATAGTTTTTTATCTTTCGAGGGCCATAAGTTAGATAACTGAGAGGTTAATTATGTTACCCTAGCAAAATAAAGTTTAAAACAAAATAAATAAACATAAAACCCAATCATCCAACCATACACCCATTCGTTTATCCATTATCCATCTATCCCAACCGTCCGGTCTATTCGATGTATCATATGTCATATACTCTAATCATTCAACTTTGTATCCATCCATCCTTTCATTGATCTTATCCTAAACATCAATGCATGCACTCCATTCTATCAACCTAACTCATCCCTCCATCAATCCTTCCAACCCGTCTATCCTGCCTATCTATTCATGCTCTTTGTTCAGTTATTATGAACTTGAACGATAACTAGGATCTCAGTCTTGATCTTGAATTCCTTGATACTTGTCGTGTGCATTGACATCCTATTCATGCTCTTTGTTCAGCTATTATGAACTTGAACGATAACCAGAATCTCAGTCTTGATCTTGCATTCCTTGATACTTATCGTGTGCATTGACATCCTATTCATGCTCTTTGTTCAGCTATTATGAACTTGAACGATAACTAGGATCTCAGTCTTGATCTTGCATTCCTTGATACTTGTCGTGTGCATTGACATACGTGGTTTTAACGTTCCCGCTAGTTCCTGAAAACAGGAACAAGCAGGAACATTAGGACACCGCAGTCTCTGTTTCTCCTCCCTCTTCTTGGCATACGTACGCTCGCTGAGCCATCCTCCAATTTTCAAGTGTATTTATTCAGATGAAGGGTTTCTTACACTTGCATTGCAGATCGGTGGAACTTGTAAATATTTTAAAGCCAAAAGAAAGCTGAAAGTCACCACAAGAGAAAACTATGTATGCCCATATGTAAACTATTTGAAAACGGCACATTGTGTTGTTGAAATATCCAAATCCAACTTAAAGAATTTCCAATAAATGCGCTTTAGAAAATGTTCAATCTGGCAGTCATTGCTTTAACAATATAAAGCTTATTCTTACTGTGTTTATTAACAGTTAAGTATCTTGATTGAATTTATATGAGACGCGTTAAAGTGCACATATGCGCAAACGTTTTCTCTTGTGTTCCTACACTCAACTAAGTAAGAGAGTAACTTTGCAGGTTTGTTAAGCATTTAGATAAAATATACGTACTTTTCTTTTAAGACCAGTTATGGTATCTTCATGTATGGTATCTTCATGTGTGGTATCTTCATGTGTGGTATCTTCATGTATGGTATCTTCATGTATGGCATCTTCTTGTATCAAAGACTCGTCATCCAACCCTATAAGATAAAACAATCCGAATTGACGATAAAAAGTATATTGCATTACTGAGTGCTCTGAAGACCGTGAATTCTTTGCTAGTGACATATGAGTGGTACGGTCTGAAATGGAAAACCATTCTCCAAACTCACTCATTATATTTGTATTGACATATGACCCTTTCCAAATTGGTATAGAGGTTTTGCACCATCACGTGATGGTAGCTATGACAGGAGGCACAACAATAGAGTCTTTCCCCCTTGGAAACTGGATTTTTTTCTCATGTAAATCAGATTAGACCAATTGTTCCTGCCTCCTGTCATGGCTGCCATCACGTGATGGTGCAAAGCCTCTATTGACTTGAATGATAATTTATCTGGGGTGGAGTGGGGGTAGAATGTTGTCAAGTTGGTCAAAGAGCCGTCATCTTTACCGTCCAGTAAACATCTCAGAGCCTTCTCATTGCCTGACAATTTGATAATATATTTCAACTCATGCACAGTGTAGTCTCTGTTATCCATGTCTTGCAGTAATTGCAGTGTGCAGCTCATTCCAGGCTTGCTTCCCTCTGTTTCGATCATTTTGACATCTTTTGCTGTATAGACTGTCATCAGAGAGACCAACTGTTTCCAACTCTTTGCGCCATCGGGATCCAGGATTTTAGATAATTCATCGTGAGTCTTGTAGGGGAGATCCATGATGCTCATTTTTGGCTTGGAACAGGTTGTCCAATCTCGCCGCATGGCGTATAAAACTGACCTGAAAAGAAACTCAGGCAAATGGTTTTATATTAGTACGAAAGCCTTCTATCAGATATTTTAAAGCCTTTTAAGAGTATAGACCCCTTTCAAATTTAACACAGAAGTAAGAATTAAATGCCACCAGCAGCTCATTACCCAGAGCATACAACCCACGTATCTAGCTCAGGAGTAAATTATCGTTCTTTCAGATCGTCTATATTTAGAACTGCTTTCTTGCCAAATAATGTCGCCTTAGCCAATCAGCAAAGCTCGAGTAGGGGCATAATTTCGTGTAGAGGACACAATAGACGTTTTTGCTATTCGAAACCTCATGCTGTTTGAACAAAAGATGTACGAATTCTTTCGTGATTTTGGTGTTTAGAAATAATAGTAGTATTGGTAATAATAGTTAGATTAGTTAGAAATATATAGCTATGATGTCATGCATGGTATTATTGTTTTCGGGGAAACCCCTTACTCAAGGTACATGTTTTCATGCATATCTAAGTTTTACTTAAATTTTATGTTTGGTTCGCATGACAAAATCTTCTTTTAGTTCTTATTTCTCAACCGAATCAAGCAAGTTTTTGTACAAAAAGTCGAAGTCGAAAGCCTTTTTCATGTCATCGTTAACTGAGGATAAAAACTGTTGCGGTAAAACCTACTGCAGGAAAGCCTATTCTCGACATTTCTAAATGAATACCAGCCAATTCATTAAATACAAGTATACTTGAAGTATACAAGAACTTGCAGTTCGAAATTTGCTATATATGATCCATGGATTGTTGCAAATAAAATAAATAATGTAGATGTAGATGTAGACTTGTCGAATGTTCGCCATTGATTTGGTCTGACTGACTGCTGAATGCACTCGCCAGACTGCGGCTGGTATTATACTTTAAACAAGTGGTTTTCCAAGTACGGGGATTGTCCACATCATAATTAATCAGTGAAGCAGAGTTGTAATAGTCAAACAAGCTCTATCATTAAACTGATTTAAAGTTAGATCAGACCGTTAGATCTACAAACAACAGCATTATCCGGTTAGAAAAAGAAGCTGAAAGAAAGATAAACAAACCAACCAAAAAAAAAAAAAAAGGTAAAAAAAATATATGTCAAAAAATCGTAAATTTTCTGATTTACTGCTTTACAGTCCCACAACTTGAACTTGAACTAATACGAGTAGTGCACGTGATGTTTCGCATCATAAATATATAATTATGATGTCATGCATGGTATTATTTTTTTCGGGGAAACCCCACTCAAGGTACACGTTTCCATGCATGTCTAAGTAAATATTATTTAAATTTTATATTTGGTTCGCATGACAAAATCTTCCGTGTTTTAGTTCTTATTTCTCAACCGAATCAAGCAAGTTTTCTACAAAAAGTCGAAGTCGAAAGCCTTTTTTATGTCATTGTTAACTGAGGATAAAAACTGTTGCGGTAAAACCTACTGCAGGCAAGCCTATTCTCGACATTTCTAAATGAATACCAGCCAATTCATTAAATACAAGTATACTTGTCGATTGTTCGCCATTGATTTGGTCTACGCTTTGTACAGAACACATAGATGAAATATGTTACGAAAAAATTTGACTTCCAAACGAAAGGCAGATAGTTTTGGATATTATTCATCAGTATATTTCTAAGTAAATTACCAGCAGGAGTCGCATATCGTAATGTTGATGTTACGAAGGCAAATGTCTTTGGCAGAAAAAAAAAAAAAAAATTCGCGAAGGACTACTTGGTAGTGTATAGAATTAGTTTAAACCAGAAACTGAAACAGTTGTCGTTTCGGATATATATTTTTTCGCTTTATATGTTTTAGGGTCCATGTACCAATAAACCCTGAACGGAAAATCCTTGCCTTCTTTCTAGCGATTGCGAGTAAAATAGATAGATAGATATCTAGATACTTTAAGCTGTGATATGGATACATTTTCTGAAATCTACATTGATTTACCTTTAGAAGAAGAGCCAGTTCAGGGAAGCTTGAAAGCGATGTACATGTTTCTATCGAGTCCACTCGATAGGTGTCTTCTTTTGGGTGTGATTCATGAACAGCAGCAAAGCTTTATATAATTTAATTTGGAAAACGTCAAAGCTTTTTAAAGGCTTCTATTGGTGGAGAACGTCTCCTGATAATGGGGATTCCCCTCAAGGGGAATTCCCTATGCTATTCAATAGCCCTTGTCAACATGTCACATAGCAGGCCGAGAACCTTCGAAATTCTAAATTTGGAAGGGTTTCTATTGGAGAATTACGAAAAGGTCATCTGAGATCCTCTAGACTTCTTTATTCAATAGAGCCACATGGATGGTAAATTGTTATAAAGAGTAAATAGTGACCCTCAAACAATTGATTTCAAAGTAAGCAAAAACTAATTAAAAAACGAGTTCCTTAGTTGCTTTTTCCTAAGTTTTTCTTTGTGTCAGGAAAAGTACTCGAGGGTAAGGAATTCGAAAACAATGGAGCATTTCAGTATGAAGTCAAACGTATGGAAAAACGACTTCCATGTCGAAAACGGAAATCAGTTCTATAAAGATTTTTCTTATTTCTTTTTAGTGACAGGATTTGTTGCCCAAAGTTCTGATTGTTTCAGATGGAGGTTAAATCAGTGAGAACATTTTTCGCTTTATTTTAGTGATTTTTGTTTTGTGTGTGAGCAGTTGGACCCGGGAATACGTCACAGCTAAACAGCACTATAGTGATTGCGAAGGGCTGTAAATGCATGCAATTCATATCAAATTCTACAGATAAATAGTCACACAAACAAGCAACGATAAGTCATAAGTTACTGAGTTGAATTGGCGTGGTACAAAATCAGAATATTTCATTATTAGAACTATTTGTTTGTAACTATGTATTTATTGATTCTTTACAGCCATTTGAGATAAACATAATTGGACTAAAAATAATTAAAATTTAATGATTGCAAAGCACATTACAATTCTTGAAAGTATACTGTATTTCAAGTACTCTGGCAAGTTTGCAAAAAATTTATACTTAAAGCATACAAAGAGAAAAAATGATTCTAAAAACATTTTCTATTGAAATATTTGAGCAAAATATTTCTTAAGTTAAGAAAAATATTAGTTTGTATTACAATTAATATAATACATTTTCTAAGACGTCTTCGTTCACTTCATTCATTCATCTCGGCTATCAGTTCAGTTTTTTTCTTGCACCAAGTAAATAAACTCCTTAAAAGTAAGCGAGTATATATATCTGGGTTTTAGTTTTATTTTTCCTATCCAAACAAAAGTCCTGAGCTGGTCTACTAATGCAAGTTCATGCAAGGTAGTTAGATTCTTGTACATAGGAATATGCTACGGACATATCTTTTTTAAACTTGGTGATAAGCATGCTCATCATGCTCAGTAGGGAACCTTACTCTTACTGCTTCCTCCTGCTGCAAGGATTGTGCACCCAGTAGATAAGCATGCTCATCATGCTCAGTTGGGACCCTTAATGTTACTGTTCGCTCCTGCACGGATTGTGCATGGCCGCTAAATTCTTGTACAGGGATTTGGTAGAACAGCAGTTCAGTAGGGTCACTTAATGTTACTGCTCGCTTCTGCACGGATTGTGCATGGCTGCTAGATTCTTGTAGAGAGATTTGGTAGAACAGCAGTTCAGTAGGGTCACTTAATGTTACTGCTCGCTTCTGCACGGATTGTGCATGGCTGCTAGATTCTTATACAGGGATTTCGTACAACTGCAGTTCAGTAGAGTCACTTGATGTTAGTGCTCGCTCCTGCACGGATTGTGCATGGCTGCTAGATTCTTGTAGAGGGATTTCGTACAACTGCAGTTCAGTAGGGTCACTTAATGTTACTGCTCGCTTCTGCACGGATTGTGCATGGCTGCTAGATTCTTGTACAGGGATTTGGTAGAACAGCAGTTCAGTAGGGTCACTTAATGTTACTGCTCGCTTCTGCACGGATTGTGCATGGCTGCTAGATTCTTGTACAGGGATTTCGTACAACTGCAGTTCAGTAGGGTCACTTAATGTTACTGCTCGCTTCTGCACGGATTGTGCATGGCTGCTAGATTCTTGTAGAGGGATTTGGTAGAACAGCAGTTCTGTAGGGTCACTTAATGTTACTGCTCGCTTCTGCACGGATTGTGCATGGCTGCTAGATTCTTGTAGAGGGATTTCGTACAACTGCAGTTCAGTAGGGTCACTTAATGTTACTGCTCGCTTCTGCACGGATTGTGCATGGCTGCTAGATTCTTGTACAGGGATTTGGTACAACTGCAGTTCAGTAGGGTCACTTAATGTTACTGCTCGCTTCTGCACGGATTGTGCATGGCTGCTAGATTCTTGTAGAGGGATTTGGTAGAACAGCAGTTCTGTAGGGTCACTTAATGTTACTGCTCGCTTCTGCACGGATTGTGCATGGCTGCTAGATTCTTGTACAGGGATTTCGTACAACTGCAGTTCAGTAGGGTCACTTAATGTTACTGCTCGCTTCTGCACGGATTGTGCATGGCTGCTAGATTCTTGTACAGGGATTTGGTAGAACAGCAGTTCAGTAGGGTCACTTAATGTTACTGCTCGCTTCTGCACGGATTGTGCATGGCTGCTAGATTCTTGTACAGGGATTTCGTACAACTGCAGTTCAGTAGAGTCACTTGATGTTAGTGCTCGCTCCTGCACGGATTGTGCATGGCTGCTAGATTCTTGTACAGGGATTTCGTACAACTGCAGTTCAGTAGAGTCACTTGATGTTAGTGCTCGCTCCTGCACGGAATGTAGGTACAGCGACAGTTCAGCAGGAACACTTAATGTTACTGCTTGCTTCTGTACGGATTGTACATGGCTGTCATGATCAGATTCTTGTTCGGGCATCTCTCGTCCATCAGTATTAAAATGGCCCTTTGCACTCCGTGTTCCATTTGGCAGATAAGCGTCTTCATGATTCATTCGCACAAAAAGCACATTCCCGAATCTTCTAGATCTTTTATGAATTCTCTTTATAGGTACTTGCCTATGCAACATTCTTCTTGCCTTTTCGTGGAACTTGACATTAGAGCAATGTTTGTGAAAAATATATACCTTAACTGCTTCCATCTGACAGGATATTTTGCCACCGGAAGCCACTCGCATTTTGTTGGCTGATCTCTCTATAAAAAGACAAAATGTTAAGGCAATCAGCGTATTTCGTGTTAACCCATTAATAAATATATGTAAGAAAATCGAATATTAATGCTGTGGTTCTGGTTCACCCGTCTTCACCTTCACCAGATGACATGTTTCCGGCTGCGTATGATGTTTAACTTCGACTTGGCTCTGTCATTACATCATTCATTCAAGCGGGGAATACCCTATTGCGCAGTTTTAATTCGAATGTTCTTCACTCAAATAATAAGCGTTTAACACGATTATAATGTAAAATATGATTGAATTTCTTCTCATTTTTCCTCAATAATCAAAATTTATTATCATCAAAACTAAGGAAACACTGACATAGAAGAAATAAAAATGATCAAGGGGAAGAACACGTTCTTTTCGCTGGCATAAATTACTCTAATATATACTAAAGCGAATATTATTGTTTAGAATAACTTCCTCGATTTCCTCACTCATTTATTAAAAATATCTCGATGTCCAGAGCTAGTTAAAAAACCTTTAATCAGTACTATTTTGCTTGGTTGATAAACTACTGGTTTCCAAACAAGATCAAGAGCCATTCCTTTGGATTAGTTCAACTGTCGTATTTTATGAATGCCGAATATGAAACTTATAAAACGAGTATTATCCACAAGTAGACATCTGATTCGAAGACTATGTACACATCTCTCAATGAAACACTGATAATATTTTGTCGAGGAATTCGATTATTTCGGACTGGATCAGAGTAAATTGATATCAAATATTCAACTGTCGAATCTTTACTGTACATGCTGGCACAACATTCTGATATTATATTTATTTTATACATACTGAGATTTTCTTATCAAATCTCCCTATGTGAAAAACCAGTTCGCGACTTTTTTCAGCCAATCAGAGAGGCGAAATGAATTTCTCACACGTGAAAAAAGCGTTTCGTCCAATCACAAACCCCAGTCGAGGCGAATCGTGTTTTCGCGGTCATCGCGGGTAGCTTTGTCGGGCAGCTTTCACAAAATAATATTTTCGGTGTACGCTAGTTGTTCGTATTTCAAACTTATCAAGAGCTAGGAGATATTTGTGAGGATGGCTGAACAATCAAGAAGATTTGTGTCTCTAGACAAACCTATAGACAAGTTTATAGAAGACCAAAAAAACAAAAATACTCTTTCGAAGACACGAAGAGAAGAGAAGAGATGGTTCGCCGGACAGAGATCCAGTGTTTGTTTACAAAGTTTATTCTGAGAAAAGACCTAGCTCGATGAAGGATAGCGATTCACCGTTTTATCTTGGTATTAATTATGCTAAGAACCCTGATAAACCATGGTTCAAGACCAATGCAATGGGAGTCAACAAGTTAAATAGTTTAATGAAAACTATGGCAGACAAAGCAGGTTTTGATGAAAAGCGAAGACTCACCAACCATAGCGCACGAAAAACTATGATGCAAAAACTGAACGACAACAACGTCCCGCCAACTCATATAATGCAATTATCTGGCCACAGAAACCTTCAAGCGTCAACAACTACAGTACCATCTCAAACGAACAACAGAAAAACATGTCTTTGATTCTGAGTGGAAATAATACTACAAGTACGTCTATAGAAAAAAGGCCAGTGTCGAGTTTACAAAGTGCAGTGCACACCGAGTGCCGTGAATCTTCATTCATGAAAAGTTCTAGTTTGCCTCCAGCAGGTCCTTTCAGTGGAGCAGTTTTTCACGGAGGACAGTTTAATATAACAATCAACACCGTTAACAAGTCACCGAATTCCGCAAATCACTCATTTAAATCAACAGAGTCTACACGTAGCTTTAAACGCATCAAGCGTGTGTTGGAGTCGTCAGACGAAGACAGCCCACAGTGACAAACTAAGCCAAAAGAAAAAAAAAATCAGCCAAAACTTCATTAGCTTACCGATTTTACTTTGTACTAGTTATGATTACTGATATTTTTACATCATAGCTTCTAGTAAAAGCTTAATTTTTCGAAAAGAAATTATTACACGAGTTTTGTAATTGTTTTAGAAAACCAATTAAATGTGAATAAATTAAAAACAACAAAATCTCAGTATGTATAAAATAAATAAATTACAGCATGAAAAGCGCTTTGTACGGGATTTTCGCACTCGTTGGTTTTGTATCAGAAATCTCACTCGTTCGCTGCGCTCACTCGTTCGATTTCAGATACTTCACCAACTCGTGCGAAAATCCCGTACGCGCGCGCTTTTCATGAAGTAATCTCTATTTTTTGAATCGAGATCAGTTGGGATGCAAATGGAATTGAAAATACCGAATAAATGCATTTACTAAATATATTTACCTTTCATTTGAGTTATTTTACTTGATATTTTGGTCCTTTTGTTCATCGCAATGAAAGTAATCCTTCTTCTCCGGCGCTCGAAGACCATCTTGTTCGTTTTCTTTGACATAACTGAATTGCTTATGTCATGAAGCGCAACTTCTATCTTATGACTTTCCACAGGTATCCCATCCGAGGTATTTGAATATGAAGCTAAAAATAGAAAGTTACTGATGTAGGCTTAATCTATAAAACGTTTCTTAGATCAGTGACTATTTTTTGCAGTTAACGTATTATCACGAATTTGCTAGAAATTGTAATTCAGAAAATTAGTGAATTATCATTAACTATATATTTTTATAAATAATAAAGTCAACGTAACGTAATCAAAATATTAGATGTGAGGAATAGGAAATGCACGAAGGAATAAGAAGGCGATATTTCCTCCAAAAGCTAACACACGGGGTTTTAAACCTACTTAGACCTATTTGTAAACTCGAGTAGATAGATAAAAAGCTTAAGTCTAGTTGGCACTAGCGACGCAAGCATAAGCACGACGACATACGCAAGCGCAGATAGTACTTTAAATATGAATGAATGTTTTATTCTGTCCAAATATAAAGTGTTAACTAACCACGAAAATAATATCTGCGCTTGCGTATGTCGTTATGCTTATGCTTGCGTCACTAGTGAGAACCAGGCTTTAAATAAGCACCAACATTAAGCCAGATTATTTTTAAATGTATCACCTTTTATTCCTTGGCTCATTTTAACCCTCGTTGCGATCGGGCTAAAATGAGCCTGAGTTAGGCCAAAAACATATTTACATCCGAGAACATCAACTCTATTTTATCCAAAAGTACAGTAAAATTTTGTTGTTTTAGCAGCTGGTCCAGGTGACGTGATCTGTCTGCAAAGCGGTCATAATGACATGTCACCCTTGGGTCTGCGTAGTCCTGCCAACGAATCAAAATCAGTGACATTTTCTAAGCATGGGCTACCTGTGCTTCAGCTGGAAGCGTTCTAAAAAGTGTTTGTATGACCTCTCGAATGACTGGACATCTTTCACACTTAGATCTTCGTAGTCCTTTCAATAAATTCTAAGCATGGGCTACCTGTGCTTCAGATGGTAAGTGTACTCAATTGATATCTCGAATGTCACGCTAGGATTTTCGTAGTCCTGTACATTTTCCAAACTAAGATTTCCTGCATTAGTCTTCATAACCAGTTTACAAAGTGATCATTAATGACCGACTTCCGTCATGCTTTACTGTTCATTGCCCTGTCGACGTATCACCTACCTGAGTGACATTCTTTCCTTGGTAAGTGTAGGAATATAATTGTCTTGATGACATCTGAAATGACATCTGTCACGCTAGTGGTCTTCGTAGTACTGCCAAGTGAAGCCTTCCATCTTACTCCAAGTAAGTCCTCTTTTCATTAAATATTTTTATTCTCAAACCACATTGCAAGTATTCATCATGTTTAATTATATTATAAAACACGTTGTATACAGTTCATTAATGGCGTAAATAATAAGGATAAACATTATCTAATACGTGGTTAGTGACCTGACGAATAGATTACGCATTCCTTACGAAATAAGACTCAAACTACGCACTTGCAAGAATGGACAGTTTTTGGTTATTAAAACTATACGTATTCAATAATGATATGAAAAATAATTTAATTCGCAATTATATTTTAAGCTTTTGATCACATTTGAGATAATTTGGAAAGCAAATAATTTATATGAACTCAATTTATTGTTGGACAAAAGTGCGTCACGGCCAAGAATAGCGGTCATCCTGAGCTCGCTATACGTCAGCGGATTTCACCATGTTAATTAAAAACAAAGCTGTCGCCGTCGAAATATGAGGACGAAATAACTCTCATGTACTTCTCATGTAGAGAGCTTATATGAAACGAAACCTAGGACTGTCAAAACATATCCCAAAAGCTTTATCGTTGAGCGAATAATTACACGTTGTTTGGTACCAGCATCCCACATTGATTATTCTGTTTAGGTTAACAAAGAAAGATTTCTCGACTTGAAGTCCTGCAATGTAGGTCCTTTCCTAACATTTGAAAATTTTGAGAAATCATGCTTTACTGCGTGATATAAAATTTACCTTTGGCATTCATTATAAGTTTCTGCAGGTAGAGCTCAAACGAAAAAGAAAATGCGTAGACATTAATTAGCGACAAGTGATACACAGCCCCACTCCCAATCAATCATTTGGTAATTTAATGACATTGATTAACAACTGTCACATGGTAATAAATCAGAATGTACACGGGATCCCTGTATATCATATGCCCGCAACGGACTCTTGGATAATGTCGCGAAGATCCCTGGGTACTATTGCGCAATTTTTGCATTTTCTGACAGGAAAAGACGGAGAAACGCGCGCGACGCATTTTTAGACTGGATTGCCACCGGCAACCCAGTAATTTGATTAGCTTACTGGTTTGTGATTGCTCTGTAAACTCATTAATAAGTATATTATTATTATTTTTTTCGATCAATTTGCCAAAGGTATGTGATAACACAATAGAACATTAAGTCCCCTACAAGGCGTATCACCCGAACCCAGCCCATGTAAAATATACTAACCATCCCTCAAAGAAACCCTTAAGAAAAATATAATTAATGAATAAGGAAATATAAGAGAAAAAATTTGCGACAATTATATTAATACCTTGTGAAAAGAACACTATAATCTATTAATCAATTGATAGACCCTTCCCAAACTCGCCCTGACGACCACAAAACAGTGCCCCCAAGTCGTGGCTGGTCATTGAAAATGGAATGAAGGCCAGTCGCGAAAATGTAAGAAAATCGAATATTATTAAGGAGGTTCTGGTTCAACCGTCTTCACCTTCACCAGATGTTTCCAGCTTCGCATGATGTTTTACTTTGACTTGGCTCATTCATTCTGAGAATTCCCTGTTGCGCAGTTTTAATTCTAAACCGCTTAAATTTTCTTAACTAAGATGATAAACGTTTGTAAAATATGATTGAGTTTCTACTCATTTTTCCTCAATAATTAAGCCGATTTATTTCCATCAAAGCCAAGAAAGGGAATAACAAGATATATATCTGTTTGCTTGTGTAAGTTAGTCCGATAAAAGCGAATTAATGTTCTTGTTTAGAATGATCGTGAGTGACACTAGGCATGCTTTGGTGTTCGTTGCCCTGCCGAGGGGCGACATTTTGTCTGCGGCAGTGACTTTTTTTTTTTTGGTAAGTGTACACATCAAATGACATCTGTCACGCTAGTGATCTTCGAAGTACTGCCAAGCGAAGCCTTCAATTTTCCACCAAGTAAGTCCTCTTTTCATTGAATCCTTTTGCTCCTAAAACACATTTCAAGTATTCATCTGGTATGTATAGTTATAATGTTAAAGTCATTGTATGCAGGCCATTAATGATTTAATCATTTAATGGTTATTGGCCTGACGCGGTAGATTACGTATTTCTTACAAAATAATACTCAAACTATGCACTTGCAGGAGTGGGCAGTTTTTGAGTATTAAAACTACGTGTTCAATAATGATATGAAAAATATATTTCATGTCTTTTAAGCTTTTGATCACATTTGAGATGATTTGGAATGCGAAGGAGTCATGTGAAGTCGATTTATTGTTGGTCCAATGTGTGTATGAGAATATCTTGTATTCGAAGTAATTTGGAAAGCGAAATAGTTATTTGAGCTCGATTTATTGTTGGTCTAATGTGTGTTTTAGAATATCATAAGCCAGTGTGTTGCGATATTTCCCCTGTTGTCTTTTTACCGTGGTTTTTAATGTTTTTCGCCAGCACGAGGTGGAAAATTTCGCATATGTAATGTTATCGAATACTGAGCTTACCAAGGATGAAGCTACGCGTGTATCTCTTAAACAATTTTGGCATCTTTTCATTAAGTCGCAAGGAAAACACTGCATGTGCTATTATGTGATTACTTGTTATCAGATTGAGGAGACAGATAAACCGTTTTTGGCTTCTCGTTATAAGGACAGCTTTATGTTTTTAAGCCTAACATTTTGTAGACACGCTCTTTTTGGGCCAATATATATATAGACAAAATATCAAATGCAACCAAAATTTTGTGAACGGCCATTGAAATTAGAAAATAGTGAAAGTAACAGCCTTGTCGTTTTTCTGCTGAGAACAAATTCCTATCAAAATGATAGACAGTTAGTAGTAGTGCACGTGGGAGCGGCATTAATTTGCTTAGTTGGATGTAGGGGAAAAATTCAAATACTTGATTTCATATACGAACGGAAAAAATATTGAACGAATAAAGTTAAGGTCAGACTAGGTCATTTTCTCAGGACGCTAAAAATAGATTTGATTGCAAAGCCTCGTGGAGTTGAAATGCGGACAAGGTTGGTAAACAAAAGCTTGGGATATATGCGAAGAATCAGATAGTCTGATTTAGAGTACCTTTTATATAAGGATATGGGGGAAAACAAAGCAACCATGCACACGCTGTTCTTGGGGAAAATGTAACTCTGACTCACGATATCCAGAGAAAATGGCTGAGGGTACGACGTTTATTCGATTTCCGAAGCCGGTGAAGATTCACGAAGGCCTAGAGTCTTAGATTTTTTTAGATTTGGCTTAGAGTCCTGGCATTTTAGCCTCAGTTTATGATAGAGTCTTGGTATATTTTGAAGCAAAGTCTCTGCCAGGCTCAGAATTTGCAAAGATGGAGGCTTGGTAATGCTCCCAAAATTTACCCATGTAACAAAATCTCATTTTTCCCAGACTAAATGCACTTGAGAAGTTAATTTTTTCCTTATTGTTCCTTATAACACAAATGGAGAAAGATTTCTAGGAACTCTCATTTCAAAGATCTCTGGTGCGAGCACTTTGTGCCAAAATGCTGATAAACTGTGCTTCAATCGGTACAACAGTGGCTCATCTCTTACTAGACTTTGCACAGAGGGAGGGCCTTTAGTTGAGTGCAGAATAAAGTCACAGTAAATGTAACTGGACTTGCTAGTAAATGTAACTGGACTTGATGATAATAGGAGTAGCTCTCCCGAAGCTTTAGTTGACCATTACTGATGGTAAAGCATTGCTGGCTGAGCAATTTACAGGAAAGTTGTCCATCTTGGTTCTGCTTCTCAAACTTTTTAAACCTTAAAACATTTAATCTCTAAATTCAATTTTTTTCATTGACATCTGTGAAGATGCCATCTTGACTGACTGCAAAGTAAGGACATATTTTGTTCACCCATACTCCTGTTTCTCTTACTATATTTCCTGTTGAGTGTAAGCTTCTCTAGCTTTTACTTCCTCTTCGATGCCATACTTCATGTCTCTTGTTTGTATAAATCTTGGTGACCAAAAATTATTAGGAATCCAATTAAATGATAATGGAATATCGTGAGAGGGAAATGTTCTCCAGGTACTAACAAGTACAATTACTGACGGGGCGGGCGAAACTTTTATCTCCTTGGACGTTGTTCCTTGAATCCTGCTTTGCTTTTTGATGTTACCATTTTCCTCCATCAATGCTTGGATCAACCCGTGTTTTAATCTCAATACAGCCACAAACTCTGTCGATCAGTTCCTAATTCTTTCCGCTCTCTTACTGTCCATGGCACTCGTCGACGAGCCATCTTCCCACTTCTGCGACTGAATATTGTGCAGGATCTTTTGCTAAATATGCTCCAGGAACTTCTTCTTCCTCAAAAAAAATCTCCTCCATCTACTCTTTCGTTAACGATTAAGATGCATTCAAAGATCTCGTTGTTTATAGGAAAACAAATATAGTTGAAACTTTTGGAAACACATGTATACGCATATGAAAATGGGCTTGACTTTGTCCGCATTTCAATCCCATGGTGCTTAGCGACCCAAAATCGTGACGTCATTCATGGAAAATGCTTTTTAGGGCTGGGGGGAAGTGGAATTCAAAGAAAATACGAAAAAAAATGCATAAGGCACGTTGTTCTCAAAATTGACATGCTCTGACGTCACGTGCAAGGAGTCGATATTTTTATTTTATTTACCACTAAGTTGAGGGCAGTCGAAAAATATTAAATCAATACTTTTAAGTATAGTCATACTCTTTTCATATATTAAATATTACGCACCTGTTATTCTTATGTATATCTTTATTTTTTTTCAAAAGAAATTTTGTATTCGACCAAGATGCCAGCATTGCAGTTTATATTTCTCCTGTTGTCTTTATTTGTCACGGGGGGCCTTGCTTCCAACTCTACCAGTGACTCCAAGTTCGTGGCTGCCGTGTACGAGCACGTTTTTATTGCAGCAGAAAATAAGACTGAAGTGTTGTCCAAACAAAAGGCAGTGGCGATTGTCATGCGCAACATGGATGTCTATGAATCTCAGATGCAAAACGCTAAACAAAAGGTATTCATGAGTTATATTCATTAGCGTTAGCAGTTAACAGTTAGCAGTAGCAGCAGAAGGAGTAATAGTAGCTGCAGTTCAGTATTGGGAGCAGGAGTTCTCTTTGTTTCTCTTTGACTGTTACTCACTAATTATACAACTTTTATTATTTCACTGGCCAAGTGAAATCACTCTAGGAGTATGTAGTATACAATCAAGGTATTGTTACTTTTTTTTCCCAAAGGGGATTATTATTTGCTCCAACCTTTATATCATCTTCTTTTTCATGTTCAACAGAATGCGAGCATAATTGTCTTCCCCGAGTATGGCCTCACTGGTTTCAGCTACACACGCCAATCTTTCAAGTCCTTTCTGGAGAATATTCCTGATCCCAAGAAGATTACCTGGAATCCTTGCCAAAACCCACAGACAAACCATTCAACTCCAATCATGTATCGCCTCAGTTGTCTGGCCAAACAGTATGATATGTACGTTGTAGCTAATATGGGAGACATCAAGCCATGTCTCAGCAAAACCGACCCATTTTGTCCCAAAGATGGACGCTACCAGTACAATACAAACGTCGTATTTGACAACAGAGGTAAACTGATAGCTAGGTACCACAAACAGCACCCTTTCATGGTGGAGATGAAAGTGATCAACCGTCCACGTTCCGCGGAGTTCATTACTTTTGACACACCCTTTGGAAAATTTGGAACATTCATATGTTTTGATGTGCTTTTTCACAACCCAGCAGTGCCATTAGTAACTGAGCATGGGATTGACCATGTCGTCTTTCCCACCGCCTGGTTCGATGTTCTTCCTCTCTTCGCAGCCATTGGATTCCACGGGTCATGGGCGCGTGGAATGCAAGTGAACTTCCTTGCAGCAAATACTCACGTGCCGGAATTCCTGAACACTGGCAGTGGAATTTACAGTCCAAATGGGGTGAAAAGTTACTACAGAAGTCTCTCAGAAAATGGCTCACTTTCTATTGCCACCTTGTCAAAAAAGCCAAGGGAAAGTCTACAGAACACATCTGCAGAAAATACAGAAACGATTAAAGAAGTCAAGAACAATAATGACGATTCTTTCTATTCTGACCTGTTTGGAGACATCTTCCTCTTCAAAGAATTGAAAGAATCAGGGGGAAGTTTGAATGTATGCTATAATAAAAGTGAGGTCTGTTGCTCCCTTAATTACAAGATGAAGACCAAGCGCGCAGACGAAACGTATGCATTTGGTGTTTTTGATGGCCTGCATACCAAAGAAGGGCAGTACTACCTACGAATATGCACCTTGATCAAGTGCCTTAAGGTGGATCGCAAGACATGTGGACAACGCACATACAATGCACGTACCATCTTTGAGTCCTTTACTCTCAAAAGTCAACTCAATACCCGTTACGTCTTTCCACAAGTTGTAGCTGATGGTGTGTCACTTCTCCCCGGGCAATGGGACCATGACAGGCCTGTGACGTACTTGAAGACCAAACATCAGCTGAGCCGAGGTCTTTTGACGGCAGCTCTTTTTGGACGCGTGTATGGATTGGATGACGGCGAGATACCTTTGCCGTCGTCTGGGCAACATGTGGTTAACAACGCTATCCTCATTGGCATTCTTACACTGTTGGCCTTTTTTGAGTGTTAAAATATCTATAAGTGATCTATTACACATACTCAATCTTTTGTGGTGACATTTTGAAATATAATTAATTCTGAATCAGTTGTCTTTGATCTATAAAGCTCAAGAAACGCAAAGAACAAGGATATCCAGTTTTAGTTCAGGTAGTGAGCTTTTTAGAATAAATCTTAAATATCCCAAAATGTATTGTCAATCCACTGCAAAAATGTAAGAAGAAATGTAAGAAATTATTGTAGACCAAATTAAAGTACCTGACCCAAGTCTTGACAATGCCATGGTCAAATCTATGTGTTTACATATATAAACTTTACTCCGGGTTCTCTGGTCAAAAGTAGGATCGCATTTAATGTATTCGCATTCTTCTATGTACGGGATTTTGTACTTTGAACAGACACATTTGATGCCAAGCTGTCTGGTTTTACCAAATAAGGCATGTAAAAACTCGTTTCGCAGCAAAAAAACCGTGGATAGAAGTATGCGAATATATTAAATGTGGTTCTACTTTTGCGCGTCGCGCTGTAAAATAATATAAAAATTGAAGAATCAACTCCCAAGAGTGGCATCACATGGTCTGAAACGGGCACAACAAACAACGAAGCTAAAAAGGTATATTAATTAACAACATGAGATTTTGAACTTTGCTCGGAAAAATCCCCATTTTGCTGTTGCATTTTAAGGGTAAAATTTAGGTCAATGAAAGTCTCAATGAAAGATGACTGTAAATAACATTGCAAATATATATTTTGACAATTTACAACAACATTATTGTACTTTAGTAAACTTTTAATAAATAAAAAATGTACAAAGATTATTGATCCCCACTTGCCTCGTTCCGATAAGTCAGTGATCGCAGTTCAAAATATATACAAACCGCATTGCATCACCCAAAGCCATACTAGGAATCTGTGCTATATTGATAAAAAAAAAACAGGCCTTGCCCAACTTTGCTACGAAAAGATCTGTAAGTAAGGGGCTAAACAATAACGATATTTTTGCACGTTTTAGTCTTCACTATAATATCTTGCTAAAATTTGCTAAATGGTTACCGCATTTTAATCATTTGATCACTGCGCGTAGTAAGACATTAAATTATAAACTGATTATTATTATTGCTATTATTATTATTAGTATTATTATTATTATTATTATTATTATTCTTCAAACATAAATTGTATCCTCAACCATGAATTGACATTTATTTTGCCAAGCTTTCGGGCTTAATTGCCCATCCTCAGGGCTAAATGTAACAAACAACGACAGTTACAATCAACTGCTTAACTCACGCTCATCGCGCAATCAAGCATTTTTAAGCGCTCACGAGTATAACATTTAGAGCGCGCGCGCTAACATAAAGAATGCATTCTAGAATTGAGAAAGCTAATTACCCTTGACAATAGCTAAATAATTTTCTGGTAACTTTCTACCAGCGTCTCTATTGAAAATGGCGCTCTTGTTTTTGCTGATGTAACAAGCTTCAGCCCATTTTCGCTGGTGCCATCTTCCTTCGTTCTGCAATATCTTAGCATTATCCCAGGCTATTGAGTGTCCAAATTTATGCGCGTGTTCTGATAGCGCCGAGCTTTCTGTCTTCTGTAACCGTACACAGGCCTGGTGCTCTTTAACCCTCGTCCCCATGGCTCTTTTGGCAAAATAAATGTCAATTCATGGTTGAGGATACAATTTATGTTTGAATTATGATACCAACCAACAAAGAAATTTTGGATTATTATTCTTGTTTACAAGTTTTTATTTGCGCTTCGATTCGAGAGATATTTTTAGACTTACATTTGAGTCTTCAATACCTACGATCCTGGACAAAAAGAGTTGTTTGTTGCGCTTCGATTCGAGAGATATTTTTAGACTTACATTTGAGTCTTCAATACCTACGATCCTGGACAAAAAGAGTTGTTTGTTGCGCTTCGATTCGAGAGATATTTTTAGACTTACATTTGAGTCTTCAATACCTACGATCCAGAACAAAAAGAGTTGTTGAACAATAGTCAGGTCATACTTTCAACATGAACTCAGACCTTATATAGACCTTTTTGAATCGTCCTCTGCAAGTGTACTGAAATGGGAAAACGTTAAACCCAATTTTACTGACGAGTTATATTGATTCTAAAGATGACGATGGCGATTCCGATGCTCGAGGGCTCTGAATAAAGTAACATAATTAACAATTAGTCCTCGAGTCCGAATGGTCTACGAGTCAATAGCCCATGAGGCCGAAGGCCGAATGGGTTATTGACTCGTAGGCCATGAGGGCGAGAGGTATAAAAATGCAAAAATATATTCAAGCAAGTGAATGTACAAATTTTATCCCAATTTTTAATCCCCTGAACATGCGCTTAGAGCAGTAGCGCGGAACTCTTGATGCGTGTATATGTGTGCATGCATTGAAAATTTTGCCTGCGCATTTCGTATCTCTTAGTTGTCAGTGTTGTCTTTTATCATTTTAATTCAAAATGATCTTGAATGCGAGGCTAACATGGAACTCAAAAGAAAGGCCACAAATTCCATCGAGAGAAAGAGTGATTTGTTTTGTGTTTCATGTTAGATTCGCATCCAAGATAATTTTGAGAAGGGTGCATTTCTGGAGCAATTAGGCGTCGATTGGGAAATTTCGAATTTTTTTTTTTTGGCATTTGCAATCAACCTAGAGGCGTGGGGAAATGTTTGCGTTATCTAACTTACGTTTCAAATCCCGCTGCTTAACTGGCAGCCAATGCAGAGAATGTAATAGTGAAATTATTTAGCGGAATTTATTCTCTTGAACTAGCTTGAAATCCCAAACGAAAGAAAATTTAGTCTAAATTATTCTTGCCCATAGTGTCATAACGTCATATATAGCGTTATAAGGCAATTTGGGATCGGATTATATACCCCTTGCAGCACGTCGGAATGCAGCTCAATTTGGAGGACAAAACAATAGGTTACAATTCTCAAGGGATTGAAATTATTTTGTTTTGTCCTCAAAATTGAGCTGTTTTGACGTCATGTCAAAGGGGTCTATTACTAGTACAGTGTTCTCTTTTGATTTTACATTGCATGATATGCTTATTGTAAAACTCTAAGAAGGGTGGATTGTTCAACCGCCTCTTCCCTTCTCTTTAAAATAGCTGTTTTTATGGATCGTTATATTATTTATCTACCACTAAACGTCTTGTCTAAGTCTCAAACCTTATAGAATGTGCTGATATTTTCCTCGCTCAAATGTGAAAAGACTTACTAATTTTAATTTTAAAGGGCTGTCAACCTTTATAAAATTCTTTTAACGCACTAAGTATAACTTTTTTAAGGAACTAGTATCGTCTCTTGTTAGACCTTATCAAAGCTTGATAATATTTATCAAGAATATTTATCAATTTGTTGTTGAATCCAAGTGACGAAATGACTGACCCTCGCAAACACTGAATAGTGATTGGATGACGAGCAATCTGGATCACCCCAGCTTACAACCCCTTGAATTACCCATCGTCCAGCGTTAGTTTTACACACAAATGGACCTCCACTATCACCAAAGCAACCATTGGTCTTAGTTTTCCCAGCATCCCCTGCGCAAAGCATTTTACTGGTTACAGCCCAGGTTCGGTTATCTGTGTGCAGGCCTCCGTTGGGTGAGGTGTCTAGTTTGGCTGCGCATGCGCTGTTAGAAACAACCGGCATTTCAGCTTGTTGGAGGATGTCAGCAACAGATCCCGGATGTAGCATTTGCCCCCAACCTGGAGAGAAACAAATTTATCAATTATAAAATTACGAAAAGTCCACGAAACTTCGAAAGACACATAAATATTCTAAAGCAAAACGAATAGTCAATCATAACAGAAGTGAACTAAAACATTACCTGAAATAAAGCATTTTGCTCCAACAGGAACCTCATCTTCCTCCTCGGGAAGGCAAACCGTTTTCACGAATGGCGTTATCTTAGCTTTGCGTGACAGATGAAGTAACGCAACATCATTATTATAAGGCCAATCGACTCCATACAAAGGGTGCTTGATTATCTTTCTGATCTTAAAGGTTTGCTCTGAATTTTCGTGTTTGGTACGATCGACGTCACCAAGGGTCACATGGTACTTGGATATATCGTTGTCGATAATGCAGTGACCAGCGGTTAGCACCCATTCAGGTGTTATGAGAGATCCCCCGCAAGTGAATCCGACACCTGTGATATTAGTCCAGGCCTGCCATGGCCACTCTCCGAGGGAAGCGTCTTCGCCAGAGACAACTCGAGATGCGGCGACCTCTGTGATGCCGCATTTTTCTGTAAAACGAAAACAGTCTTACTTCTCCATATAAATTCAGTTTAAGCCCCCTTTCTTTTCAATCCCGCCCATTCTCAGGCCATCTCTATACCAATGTAAAGATCACGTACTCCCTGTCAAAACCTCGGTCATGATTAAGTTTTGGTGAAACATAGGAGCAAACCACATGCATTTCAGCCTGACATTTTACATTTACATCTATTTAATTTCTGCTATATTAAAATAAAGTATATATAGGATATTACACGTTGGCTTGAAGATATGAAGTTTATCTTCGAATGGTGAAATATTTTTCAACACGAGAAAATAAACTTCGTATCTTCAAGCCAACGTGTAATTTTTTTTAATTGTTATATAGACACATCTTGAAAAACAAAGCCATCTGGCGTCCATTTTGACAGACCCTGAATGAGAAAAGATAGGGTGTGACGTCATCGATATCTTCACGTGTTAGGATATGTATAAATGTCACCGAGGTCCCGGATGTTGTTCGTATGAAAAATACGAGTGGCGTATTTCTCAGTAAAACACTAGCGTCTATATAATAAATACATATATTACAGAAAGGGAAATAATACATCATGCAAAAAATTAAAGTACCAAAAACAAAGAGATAAATACAAATGTTAAAAATACAATGTAATATAGCAAGGAAGGCTTTAGAAACCAAAGAAAGGACTTATATATAAGGGGTCTCCTTGAGAAATATATTCGGGTTGTTGTTTCTTCCAAATTCTTAAAACCTATTCGTCCACTTGGTCTGGAAAGGGAAAATATTCCACTCAAACAGGAAAAAACTTGAAAAACAGTGATTGTTAGTGAGTTTCGGTCATTTAGGATGCCGGACCGGAAGATATCGAGGTTGTCTGGTACGTTTATCAAAACATGATAATGGCTCTTAACTTTCGTCCAATCAATGAGCAATTCCTTACAGCCCCACAGGTGCATACTATAATGAATATTCCAAATTTTGCTTTAATAATTTCAAGCATTTTTAAATACTAAAAATAATAAAAGGAAGACTTTGTGTTGGGTAACGTTTTGTGGAGAGAATATTAATATCGGAGAATCCGGAGTTAAAGCCTCCAATGGAACACTCCATATAAACTGAAATACAATATGAACTTACCAAGTATATCAAGTTGTGGAAAAGGATAGTCTTGTCTCAAGGTTATTTGGTCTCGGTTGACAATATGGTGATTAGGCTCTGTTAAGAAAAAAACATCTGCTCTGTATATACAACACTTTCTTAACCATCTCTCTCTCTCTCTCTCTCTCTCTCTCTCTCTCTCTCTCTCTCTCTCTCTCTCTCTCTCTCTCTCTCTCTCAAAATTAACTCAGTCGTAAATGACACTCGAATCTTAATAAACTTATAATAAACAAAATCCACAAGAATATATCCATAAATATTCTCGAAAACAATACGGAAATCAGTAGTATAAATTCTCATTTTCCTTTTCAAGAAAAAAAAAATTCCATTTTTTCACGATAAAAATTAACTCAGTCCAAACATATTGCTATGAAAAAAATCCTGGTATAAACTTCTCAAAATATCGACTTTCAATTTCTTGAAAATAATGCGGTGAACCGATAACCAAGTCACTATTTTTTGTTCAGTTGCTTTTATTGAAAAAAAGTTCTAAACGAGTTTTTCACCACATATAAATTTATGATATTCGAATCCATACGCTTCAATACGTTTGTATTCATGAAAATAAAATGCCCAAAGAAATATTGTTTTTTTAGTGACAAACCATTTACAGAACTAAGATCAGTGTTTTGTTTTTCTTCAAATTTATCGAATAATTTTAAGAATACATTTTATAATATTCATAGTTATCTTACCATATAATGGTTGTGGGTTTGCGAGATAGCAAAATGACGCGATGAAGAAAAATAGAAATTGAGCGCCCATTTCGTTTGACTTGAATAACCAGACAGCACTGAAAATACTCATGAAAAGCTATCAGGTGTTTTCGAGTCTACATCGATTAATTTGCATTTTGTCGGAAACAACCCAAAGACACTAGGAGTTAATAGGCAAGCACAGGAAGTCACGAAACAAGACTCCTAGAAAGGGAAAACCTAATATAGTTTTCCCCTTTAAGAATACGCGTCTTCCATTTTGAATATACAAATCTTTGAATTTTTTTTGTGTGCATCTATTAATATATTTAATTAAAGCGACTACTTTTGACATTTGAGCCCACGATGTGCGCGCGCACAGAAACCGCTAAAATCGCATAATAACCCTCCAAATTTTATTGACATCAAAGAAGATCGCCCCATTGTCTAATCTTTTCAATGCGTACGGCTCATGTGAAGTTCGGGGGTTGAAACGGCCATATATTTCTTTAATAGGATGCTCTGGGATATTCAGATGTTTAATCGATAAATTTTCTTCTCAGTAAATCGCATTCTCTTGCCTCAAATACTCTCAAAACTAAACTTAAAGACAGTTTCCCAAATTCCATCGAAAGTAAATGTCCACTTAAGGCTAGTAAATTCAGCGTCAAGTTAGATATGTGATAGAAGCCGGCCATCTTGAATCTTGTTTTACAGCCATTCTCAGACACACGCACACTGTTGCGAATTTTTCTGTCGCGACAAGTTGGTTTTTGGTGGACGTCAATCAAAATGCTTCCATAACACTAGCACTGTCGGAAAACACAAAGCTACAAAGGCATGTGCGTATGAAATGTCATGGAAACGCTTTGATTGACGTCCACCAAACCCTACTTTGTCACGACAGAAAAAATCACAACAGTGCGCGTGTGTCTGAGAATGGCTGTAACATTCCAAATATGGTACAAAATTCCTAATTTGTATATCTGAATATTCCGGAGCACGTTTCAGCTCCCTGATATGAGTTTTTTGGTTCGACGCTTGATTTAGCTTAGTCTAGATCTTAAAAACCTTAAAGGTTTAAATTCGAAAGCATGTTACAAGTTTAAAAAAACAAACTCGGAAGAGGTTTTCAATATAATATTAGGAATCCATCAATAATACTTTAAATAACGGAAGTCCTAATTTTGATTGCTAATCAGTAACTGTCACGTGATACCGTTCTGCAAAGGGCCTATTGGATGAGCTATACGACAGACAGCAATCATGGATGAACAGAAGGAAATCTAAACAAAACAAAATGGCATACAAGTACAAATATGCAAGGAGAAGTGTCATTTAGCCGAGGATTTCAGACTTAAAATGTTTCTACTTCAAAGAATATGTTGTCTAGATAAGACTAGGAATATATTTTCATCGGTTAGGTGATTATTCATGGTTTTTTATTAAATAATTACCGTTGAAACGATCTCGAAGAAGCTGCCGAAAAGCTTTCTTGATTCCTTGGCATGATTTAACTAATATTTCTACATCTTACGCTGCTCTTTGGTCCTTGGCAATCTCGAGGATGCTTTAAACCTTAAGAAAATCCTTTTATCTGTTATTTAGAGTGTCTCTTTTCCGACAAGAAAAGATTTATTGGCGAGAAAGTCACTCATATTTAGCTTATTTTCAAGATGGCCGCTATGAAATTCAAGTGAATTGAGCGTGCGATGGATGATGGGATTGATTCTTTTTCAGATCAGGAAATCATGCTTTGCGCGCCTAGTCAGTTCACCTGCATAAGGAAATGCGCTACTGAAATGGTTATAAACACCAGAGCCCCCGCTCCTATGTGGTACAAACAGAAGATGCAAGGAAGTATAAGAGAAACAGAAGACAACAGAACTATTCAAAGAGTCCACCAACAGTAAAGATCAAGCATCAAGTGGATTCTGACCACTACAGACCACTTCCAAGAAGAAGTGAGACACCAGTACTTCAAAAGGGACCAGCAAGTGCACCCGGCACCGCCTCACCAATCAACATCCAAAGTAGTTGTACGACCAACACAGCTTACAAGTACACCACAAGTAAAGGCAACGAAGAACCATGTCTACAGAAAGGACCCCAGCAGCAGAAGTCTAGTAGAAGGGAAGGAATATGGTAGTGCACCACCCACTGTAACCAGATCGGGTAGGGTTGTGAAGAAACCGACCCGCCTACAGGATTATGTCACACCATAGAACACTGTTCAAGTATTATTGACATTGTTGTAGTTTGAACATTATGCCATCCCCTAACAGGGATATGTGTTTGTTTGTTTAACAGGGTCAGAAACCCCAGCAGAGATATGTATTGATTTTATTAATTTTTGAGAGAAAGGGAGATGTAATGTATGTGCATAAATTATGTATGTTGAGGAGTTGAATAAATCAAGTTTGTGTACCAACATGGCGTCGACCCAGAGACATAACAATTAACAATTTTCAAGTTTTCTCACATTGTTATTGTTTAGCTACTTGATTATTTGTTGATAATTTAGCAAGATCTTTTAAAATAAGTTAATGTTTAGTTCATAGTAAAGCAAGATCTTTTAAAATACTGGTATATGATTTCTAATAACCAGGAGCATCATAATGATTCATCACTCAGCATCATTCATATTATGACGAGAAAATCTACGAAAAGGTGATCTTAAATAGTGACGAAGAAATGAAGTCACTACAAAACTGAGGTGTCATGAAACCTGCGAAAATCGACTAATAATATGTAGATTTGTAGAAAAGCTTTTGATATTTCACATACATTTACTATGATATTTATCTTTTAGTGGGAAAATAAAATAAAGAATAACCTTTCCCTGGGTCGCTCGTCTACTAAAGATCACACCTCAATTTTTGCAAATTTTCTAAGATCAGCTGGAGGATGTAAGAAATGTTGAGATATTAGAACTGAGATTATTCTGTGATGTATTTTATTTTAAAGAAACGTTTCAGGTTCTTGTCAGCATTTGCCCTGTATTGTTGAAAATAGTTCACCAATGGGTTTTGTTATTAAGACGTCTGCTGCACGGGCTACATCACCTTGGCGTATCTCGTACCAATACTGTTAATTAATTATACAAAAATAACGATAACAGACTAGGCTATTATCTAGATCTCGTGCAGTCAAAACAAAATAACTGACTGGAAAACTACGCCATCATAATTTCCAATGTTTTCTCTCATTGTTATTGTTTAGTTTATAGTTTAGCAAGGTCTAAAATAAAGAATAACATTTTCCTGACTCGCTGGGCTACTAAAGTTGACACCTCAGTTTTTGCAATTTTTTTCCTCAGAAAGTCAGTAAATTCTAAGAAAGGTTTGATGATGGTGTTACACGTTTCAACCCCCTTATGAGTTTCTGGTTCGAAGTTTGACCTTGCTTAGTTTTAAAGGCTTAAATTCGAAAGCATGATTACTATACAAGGTACTGGGTCAGGTAAGAATAGAAATGTGGAAAAGGTTTTCAATATGCAATCTATCAAACATTATTTAAATAACGGAAGTCCGAATTTTTGCCAGTCAGTAGCTGACACGTGATAGCGTTCTGCAAAGGGCCTATTGGATGAGCTATGCGACAAGCTTTTTTTGGCAAAACTACGCAATTGGAGGAATGTTGTACTCGAGTGAGCAGCCGTTAATGGGGAGGGAACAGGAGGATCTGGGACCGATACAAATGATGGCTGTGAAAGAGACTCAAAAGATCCACATTGATCCAAGACACTGATATCATATTGTCTTTTGACATGTCATTTTATTTCCATGTTAACTCGAGGCATTACAGATGCTTTGATTGTATCAGTGTTAACATGATTGTATTGGTATTAGCCTGATCATGCTCTTGGGAAACAGCATACATGAACTCCAAGGTGACAGTAGGTTTTGTACCCATATTTACCCGGACACGAACTTTTCCAAAACCAAAAGTCACCATAAGGAGCTTTATCTTTCCCTGTACAGCTGCACTCTGCAGCCCTGACTTTGACCCGGACTTCCTCTTGTGCCTCTGAAATCAAGAAAGTTAAAAATATTCCGACTAATGTTTTTACAAATGATAGAGTGAAGAAAAAATGTGAAAATAGTAGCGAATAGTAGAGACGTTTTTGCCGACATAGTGCGCAAACTTACATATTTTAGGAAGTTTAATTTTTTGAAATACAAATTTACTTATAAAACCTTGCGATAGTAAAGAACGTAAAACTCATAGTTTACTTAAAACATCAGAATTTTTCCGAAATTTCATTCGTTATGAAATGCTGTTCAATAGGGACATAAAGGCTTGCCTCAATACTCAGAATGACTGCATTCGCGCAAAACGTTTCACTTAGTAGTTGTTCTCCCTAATTATAAGGCATTTTCCTTCTTTCATTTTAGCTTTCATTAGACCATTTTGCTTTAACACGGTTTTCGACTTCGTGCACTAAAAACAATACTGTATGTGAGATGAAACTTCGTACAGAATTTAAACATCTTTAGAATTTGAAAAAAAAGATGCTTTAGGTCAGCTACTTTTTTCCTCTGCTTTAGAGCATGAAGAAGTATTTGGTATGCTATAAGGTATAATGACGCCAAGAGTTAGCCTGCTTACTGTCCTTCTACTCTAACCGCGGTCACCCAGAGTTCGTTGAGCAATCAGATTATGACTGAATACAAAAACAAGAACAATATAATTCAAGTTCATACTTCTGTGCACGGTTGTTTTACATTAAACGACAATTTCTATGGCTGGATTTACTAAATAAGGATTGTGTAAAAACTCGTAATCTTATTGGTCAACGAACTCTGGGTGACCGCGGTTAGAGTAGAAGGACAGTAAATGTGAGCTGTGTTTGACGTTGTAAACGAAAAGAAATATAAAAAACTGATACTAGAATATCAATCTAACCTTCACCACTTGTCAGGAAAACCAAGGCCATGCAAATTGCCAACATTATCAGGATGCTCTTAGCTGCCATTCTTTAACGTTTTGCACTGCGAAGTCAAAATGGAGAAATTGTTTAAAGAAATTTAACAAAACTAAACAAGGTTAATTTTGAATTGTTTAGAACACGGTACTAAAAAAATAAGGAATCATCTAACTTTCCTACCTTGACTTTAGGATGGGTCTGCTATCTCTGTTGTTCTTCAAGCTGTTCTAGTTCTTGAATGAATGAGAATACTTTACATCCCTGTATTTATGCGTGCTCCTTTCAAAGGTCTGTGATTATTCCCGATATTCATTATAAAACTCATGAATAATTAATGAGGAAAACACAATAAAAATCATTGTCCGTGAAGGAGGTTGTATATCTGATACAAAATCGTCCTGATTTGCATAAACTTTAACTCCAATTTTCTCAGCCAAATTCAATTTTATCTTTAAAATTTTAGTAGAACATGAATGTATATACCTAGACGTTTCATAAGTAATATACAATATCCGTGTCCGTGTTGTACCAGATATACAATCACTCGCCTTCGGCTCGTGGTTGTATATTTGATACAACACGGCCACTCAAATTGTATATATTACATAACAATTTAGCTTAATTAGTATGTAATGTCCAGGCGGCACTTTTATGCAATGAAACCAGATCTGTAAACAATTCAAGAGTTGTTGTTTCGTATGATCCATAATATACGATACAATTTTTCAGTTTTAATTACGTTTTTAAAACTCTTATTTATCCGAGAGTTAAAATTATCATCACCTTGCATGTGGAAATGTAGAGACTAAATAGAAAATGCAAATTCAATGTTGGACTTGGGGATAAGTTGGATACTTTGGTTCGGATTATAACCAAAATTAAATTTTTCTTAATACAAAATAATTGTAAAGAACACTAGAATTGTCCGTTTTTAGCAGCATTGCATTTCTCTTAAGGAATCCTTCAGTAGATATTGAAGATGTTGTCGAGATGACAACGAAACGTAGTCTATTATCGTTAGTTTGTATGATACGCCAAGGTCACGTAAACCATGGAATAAAAGTTTTCGTAGAGTGAAAATACTAAACCCGTGAAATAGATATTGCACTAATACAATTTAGTAGACCAAAATCCCTTTCTTTTACTTTTGTGTCTATTTGACTTTTAAGATGCCGATAGACACTGCAATTGTTTTTTGTGTTACGAGACCTTGTTGCCGTAGGCGTTGCGCGGCATGATACACGCTGAAATCGGTCTCGCGCTAGCAACGCGGCAACAAAAAATTGAATTGCATTGCCAGGGCGAGAAAAAAGTGCAGCGTGTATCGGAAACTTTACACTTTGACAAGCAATTTTTATTTCACCGGTTAAGTGACTTCACTCTAATAAAACCCATTGGTGAACTATTTTCAACAATAAGAATTGCAAGATAAATGCCGAGAAGAACCTGAAACGTTTCTTTAAAATAAAATACATCACGGAAAATTCTCAGTTCTAATATCTCAACATTTCTTATATGACAGACGGCCTTGATACTGCTAGGCTCGAGCTTTCTTACATCCTTTTTTTATAGATTTTCTCGTCATATGAGTGATGCTGAGTGATGAATCATTATGATTCTCGTGGTTATTAGAAATCATATACCAGTATTTTAAAAGATCTTGCTAAAATATAAACAAATATTCAGGTAGCTTAACAGAAAGAAGGTGAGAAAACATGCATGGGAAATTGTGGTTAAGTAGTTTCCTAGTTAGCTCTTTTGTTTTAACTGCACGAGATCTAGATGTCCAAAATGTTCAGTTCTTTTAATCTAAACGTAGGAGATGTCGAAAGTGTTGGTTATCGCAAAAACACCTAGTTATATATTTTAGTGATTATTCCCTGGTTAAGCGTGAGTTTTAGGCAAGAAAGATTTTACGCCCTGCATGTCACATACCTTTCCGTTTTCAAGCTCGGCGATAATTATTGTCTTTTGTTAACATGTTGGGCGCCCTAAACATTAAACCTTAGTTAAGCTAGATAATGTAATATCCATCTTGCTTTTTGTGTATTGAAACAAGATCTAGAACCAATTAAAGTGCTTTTGTTAGGTATGATCTTTAATATTACGATACAATTTTCCCATGGTTTCAACAACGTTTTTAGAATTTTTATCTAACCAAGTTTTTAGGCGATAGCGTGTTTCAGGTCGTTAGAATTATCATCACTTTGCACGTGGAAATGTAGAGACTAAAGTAGGAAATGAAAATTTAATGTTGGGCTTCGGGATCAATTGGATACCTTGGTTTGGATTATACTGACTAAAATTAAATTTTTCTTAAAACAAAATTGTTTTAAAGAACACTAAAATTGTCCGTTTTAGCATCATTGCATTAATCCTTCAGTAGATCTTGAAGATGTTGTCGAGATGACAACGAAACATAGTCTGTTATCATCAGTTTTAAAATTAATTAGCAGCATTGGTACGAGATACCCCAAGGTTATGCAACCCGTGCAGTAAACGTTTTAGTAATACAATGCATTGGTAAACCATTTTTCCACAATAACAGGGCAAATGCTGACAAGAACCTGAAACGTTTCTTTAAAATAAAATACATCACAGAATAATCTCAGTTCTAATATCTCAACATTTCTTATATGACAGACGGCCTTGATACTGCTAGGCTCGAGCTTTCTTACATCCTTTTTGTATAGATTTTCTCGTCATATGAGAGATGCTGAGTGATGAATCATTATGATTCTCGTGGTTATTAGAAATTATATAACAGTATTTTAAAAGATCTTGTTAAAATATAAACAAATAATCAGGTAGCTAAACAGAAAGAAGGTGAGAAAACATGCATGGGAAATTGTGATTAAGTAGTTTCCCAGTAAGTTCTTTTGTTTTAACTGCATGAGTACTAGATGGCAAAAATGTTCAGTTCTTTTGATCTAACCGTATGAGATATCGAAAGTTTTGGTTATCGCAAAAACACCTAGTGTGTTTTCCATTTGTCCAGAAAAAAATTAAAACCGTAATATTGGAGGAACTGTCACTTTTTCGGCACTTCCAACCGAAAAAAGTAGAACAAATTTCGAGCTTGTCCAGCCACTCCAGTTGGTACGAACCTACTGGAATAGACCATTTTCGAGATGCGGGAGTGCTTTGAAAAATATCGCAGGCGCGTACATGATCTCGAGGCATTTTCGGGCAGAGTCAATAGCGCGCGTGATCTTGCCCGAAAATGCCTCTTTTTCATGTCTGCGCCTGCGATATTTTTGAAACCGCTCGCGCATCTCGAAAAAGGTCTATTGTCTGAACTATTTGAGTATTTCTATGAATTTCTCAGGCCCAGTTCTCTAATTCGCGCATTCATGACGAAAACTTTCAAGATAGCGGACCATCAGGTGTATAGTCGGTTTGAACTGTTCCATTAGAACCGTTCTTGTATCGGTTTCATCAACCGGTTTTTCTGGACCAATCAGGAAATTATATAGTTATAGTTATATATTTTAGTGATTATTCCCTGGTTAAGCGTGAGTTTTAGGCAAGAAAGATTTTACGCCCGCATGTCACATACCCCTCCGTTTTCAAGTTCGGCGATAATTATTGTCTTTTATTAACATATTGGGAGCTCTAAACATTCAACTTTAGTTAAGCTAAAGTTAAAGCTTGATCAGAAGTTTAGTTAAGATAGTTAGGCTATCTTGCTTTTTGTGTAGAGAAACAAGATCTGTAACCAATTAAATTAATTCTATTACGTTTGAACCATAATATACGATACAATTTTAGTTTCAACTACGTTTTTATTTTCTTATCTAACCAAGTTTTTTAGGCGATAGCGTGTTTCAGGTCGTTAGAATAATCATCACTTTGCACGTGGAAATGTAGACACTAAAATAGAAAATGCAAATTCAATGTTGGGCTTCGGGATAAATTGGCTACTTTGGTTCGGATTAATAACAATAATCAAGATAAAAATGAAAGTTTTTTATTATACAATTGTTTTAAAGAACACTAGAATTGTCCGTTTTAGCAGCATTGTATTTCTCTTAAATAATCCTTCAGTAGATCTTGAAGATGTTGTCGAGATGACAACGAAACGTAGTCTGTTATCATTATTTTTTTAAAATTAATTAGCAGCATTGGTACGAGATACCCCAAGGTTATGCAACTCGTGCAGTAAGCGTTTTATTAATAAAACCCATTGGTGAACTATTTTCAACAATATCAGGGCAAATGCTGACAAGAACCTGAAACGTTTCTTTAAAATAAAATGCATCACAGAATAATCTCAGTTCTAATATCTCAACATATCTTACATCGATGATCGAAGATGAAAAACTAAGAAGATAGAAATGATAGAAAGGTTATTCAGAAGACACTAGCTTGGGTAGGGGCTCGGGGAAAAATCCAAGTCCATACCAGTCGGATGCTCTACCACAAAGCTACAGGGTGACTCTTGTGGTTATGGTAACTTTACTGGGTCATGACAGACGGCCTTGATACTGCTAGGCTCGAGCTTTCTTACATCCTATATTATAGATTTTCTGGTCATATGAATGATGCTGAGTGATGAATCATTATGATGCTCCTGGTTATTAGAAATCATATACCAGTATTTTAAAAGATCTTGCTAAAATATAAAGAAATAATCAGGTAGCTAAACAGTAAGTAGATGAGAAAATATGCATGGGAATTTATGATTAAGTTTTTTTGCAGTCAGTTCTTTCAAACAAACAAACAAACAACAAACAAACATCTTTATTTGGCACTCCTTATTTTACAATATAACAGAATTTAAAAGATAATTTTATAAAAATAGATGGGCGCCAGCCATTTAGAAATAGCAGGGCTAGTCGAGCTAAATGGCTGGGTCAAAACGGAAAATTATAGAAGGAAATGTATAGTTCTAAGGAATTATATATAATTACAACAACAAAATACATGGATTTATCTGGACAAACTGCCAGGGAAAAAAACACACACACACACGAAGACTGAAACGAGGTAACAAAATAAACACACACACACACAATATAATAACAGGTAGAACAAACATATAAAACAACGATAAATAGAGGTTTTTCAAGGAGGCAAAAAATTTGCCGCCATCTTATCCAACGACCGCTGACCGCTCATCGTTTCGTTTTAACTGCACGAGATCTAGATTGTAAAAATTATAAGTTCTTTTGGTTCTAAACGTAGGAGATGTGGAAACGTTTATTATAGCAAATACACTCAGTTATATATGATTTTAGTGATTATTTCCATGTTTAGCGTGAGTTTTAGGCATAAAACAGTTACTACCTACATATCACATAACCCTCCATTTTCAAGTTCGGCGATAATTATTCTCTTTTATTAACATGTTTGGAGACCTAAACATTAAACCTTAGTTAAGCTAGATTATGTAATATCTATCTTGCTTTTTGTGTAGCGAACAAGATCTGTAACCAATTAAAGTGCTTTTGTTACGTATGATCCAAAATGTACCATACAATTTTACAATACAGGGAATTCAAGTGTATTATGCAAAACCTTGAATAGCATTACATCACGCAAATCAGCCTCTCTTGTGTCTTGTTTTATGTCCGATGGTGTTTCTCAAAATGATGCCAAATCTATTGCTGAAACTTTAAACAACTACTTCCCCTGTATTGGCTTCAAACTGGCTTCTAAATTAAAATCTTCCTTAAACTACGTTTGGCAAAGATCGCCATTAAATATGGTTAATACAAGCACTGTTCAAAGCTTTACTTTCAACACAATCGAGGAATCATTTGTCAGCAAAGAACTTAAATGTTTAAAAACCAATAAAACAATTAGCATTGACAGGATCAGCGCTCGTCTTCTGAAGCACTCTGGCTTTGTTTTTAACACCTGTGCTCACAGATTTATTTTATCGCTCACTTCTGTCATCAACGTTTCCTCCGATCTTAGTGGAAATCTGGAAAAGTCACTGCTCTGTTTAAGTCTGGTGATAGATGCAGTCCTGGCTGGAAATTATTGACCAATTACCATTCTTCCCACAGCCAGTAAAATATTAGAAAAGTGCGTCCACTCCCAAGTATATAGCCATCTCCTTAAAAACAAGATGTTAACTCCATTTCAGTTTGGCTTTAGGCCAAAGCTCTCCACAGAAGCAGCACTTGTAAATTTTACCGACATGGTTCTTCAAAAAATGGACAAGCGCCTTGTCAATGGAGCTGTGTTCTTGAAACTGTCAAAAGCTTTTGACACCGTCGACCATGGTATCTTGTTTACCAAGCTTTCGATTATTTGCCTCTCTGACACCGCGGCTGATTGGTTTAAACACAGGTAGCCCAGGCTGGGTTTCTGTGGTGTCATATTATAAGAAAATGTATGGGGATCTATAAAAAACCTCAATAAAATCGTCAAAATGTGAAATAAAGTAAAGAAATCTTAGCTGACCTTTGAGAAGTTATACCTCTATCGCCCTGCCTGGTTAGAATTCGGATTAAGCCAGTTTTAGCGTTTTTTCCCTCCTCTGTTAAGAAAGAAGACAAGGTAGGTCACTTGGGATCCCAACGGCAGCCCATCACGAGTTTTCAACTCCTCGTAAGTCTTCCATTTCTTTTCGATCGCCATAATTTCTTTATATCCGCTCTCTCACATCCCTTTAGTAAGAGCTCAGAAAGTCACCTTAGAGGTTGGTCCGCGTGGCTTTTTGAGCCATGAAATTCGCCCGTATTTAGTCACTACCTCGCTTATGGTGACCCGTGGACCGAGCTCACTGTACACCGTTTCAACGGCTTTCCTTCTGCAGCCGACCCGGGAGCATGACGGAGGTCTTCGTATGCTCTTCGTCGAACTGCGACGTCACATAGGTTTGTTTGAAAAGAAGACCCGTAATTTGCATCTGTTGTGGGAGGAGGTGGTAGGGTTGTTGCTGGTTATTTTATTGTTGTGTTTATTAATGATGGTTCCAATATTTTCCGTGCAGCTGTAGCTTACTTTAATGTTGTTCTTGTTAAAGATACAATGGAATTTGTGTTTCTGGGGAAAGTGCCTCTGGATAAGGTTAAGGAAGGTTTTGCCGACGTTAGTTTGGACGTTTTTGCTGAATGTAGGGTTGAACCAGATTATATTCCTCTTTCTGTTTTTTCTTGTGGGCGCACGTGTGTTGCGGTTGTCGTAGGTAAGGTCTTCTTTAAATCCGCTGGATTTTAGAGCTTTTTCGTAGAGTGGCTTGGCTTACCCTGTTAAGAGTCATTGTCAGAGAAAGTGCCTTCCAGAAGATGGAAATGGGGGTCAACCGAATTTGACCAAACTCGGTGCAGAAGTTGAATTTAATGAGATATTGCAAAGCCTGCTTTGGTTTTGATTTCTGCCTTTTGGTTCAAAAGTTACAGGGGTGGGTCCCTTCTTAGCCCAAAAATCATGAAAAAATCCTGTTTTTGGAAGGATATGTTATAATCCTCATAACACTATACATACCAAATCTATGGGCAAATAGACTGTATGGTGTGTTTCTACTATGATTGCTCTTTCAGGTCATATGTGAGGATTTAGCATAAAGGTGCCTGGCAGTAAGGGGACTGGCACTAGTTTTGGCAATATTTTAAAGAGAAAAACAGTACCAAAAATTACCATTTTTCAGAAATTATTATTTCTAAACTGCCACACTAGCTAGAATCAATATCTACATCAGGAGTTAGTCCAACATTAGTAAAACCAAAATCAGCTGAGAAAAATTTGGACCATTTACTTTGTATGTGATTTTCAGATCATTTTTTGATCATACCCTCACTAATTTTTTATACCAACAAAACCTTAATTTCAACAACCAAACAACTTTTCTTTGCAATTTCAAGTTTTAATTTGCTTCTTTTCAGTTCTATCTAACAACATGTTCCTGTAATAAGTAATAATTTCGACAGAAAACAGGGATAAGACCCTCTTGTGGGTCAAAATTTGCACTAGGCAACAAAACTCACTGCAAATAAAACTAGTTTCTTTCTGATTAATGAACATATATGGATTTCATAGGGTTATTTCAATCCCAAAGAAAATGGTCCCTTGAATTATTTTTGATTACTTCTTTTAAGATAGTTCGTGATTACCTGTCCTTTTCAAGGTTTTGACTCTAATATCGGTCTAGTTCGTCCAGCTTTGAAGAGAGAATTTTCGGATAATTCAATATATCTTTGCACGTACGGCACCGGAACACCCCCTTTTTTTAAGGATAACCAGTAGATATACAATTGTATACTTTCGACAATTCAGTTTTACCTTTTTCTCCTGTCATCTATTACTAAAATCAGCTAAAATGCTTTCGGAATGTTATTCCGCCATCTTGGACGTGAGTCTCGGAGAAATGGGCCGAGTAGTTACCACAGGGAGCCCAATTTAGATAAAAGTAAAAGGTTAAAAATAAAAAACGGAATATTTTTTTTTAAAATTCAAGGTCAAGATAATGTCCTCTACTGATACGAACGAGCAAACAAATAAGTAAAAAAAATGCACTAGAACATAAAAATACTAGACCAAAACAAAACTTTTTAAATTTTACTTGTGACTGTGTAAGGAAAACAGTGTATTTCCTATAAAACGGAAAGACAAAATGTTAAACTTGAGTTATTTTAATTTTTATAGTCATGGAGCCGGAGCATCTAAATGATAGCGATAATTAGTTCATTCCAGTGAGAATCAAAGTAATCACTTTCCAGGCTTTTGCATGGTTTTAATATGTAAACTAAAAGATTTCAATTATTTTTAATATTTTAGGCTGATGACTTACGTTTTTCAAAACAATTGGGGTATATTTTTGCCGATTCATACGGCCAAAAGCATAAACAGTCACAAAAGTTAATTTATGCATATTAAGGAAATTTGGGGGGTTTCGATTGCAGCTCCGCAGATGAAAACATTAGATACCCACATGTTTGAGCTTAAAACCTGAACATTTCATATTAGAACATAGTTTTAAAATGTACTTTGGCCTTGGTACTCACCCCACTTTCGAAAAAAAGTTTTTTTAAGGGACCCACATTTTGAGCTTTGAAAAAATTCCAGGAGTAAGTTATCCTTAAAAACGCTTTTCGGACATAAGAATTTCTTGAAAAGTTTTCTTTTTTTACACATTAAGAGATCAAATATAGCTTAAAATCACTGCAGTAAAAAAGTAGCAAATTCGTATTCATTAAGGAGAGTGAGCCTTTCAAAATTGATGAATTTCGCCCTCAAGATTTTTGACTCAGACAGCCATAAAGGTGAACATTTTTTAAATCGATCTAAAAAAATTAGATTTACGAAATTTTCAAAAAGAAGTCGATTTTTGAATTACTGGTACCAAAGTCTTTTAACCCACAAAAGATCATTGAAATCTGTTTCCTGACCCGAAAGTCAGTGGACCGCTTTTAGCGGGACTGCCACTTAATAAAACTAAACAAGGTTAATTTTGAATTGGTTAGAATACGGTACTAAAAAACAAGGAATCATCTGACTTTCCTACCTTGACTTTAGGTCTGCTATCTCTGTGGTTCTTCATGCTGCTCTAGTTCTTGAATGAATGAGAGTACTTAACATCCCTGTAGTTATGCGTGCTCCTTTCAAAGGTTTGTGCTTATTCCCTAAATAAATATTCATTTACAATTTAGCTTAATTATGTAATATCTAGGCGGCCTTTTGTGTAATGAAACAAGATCTGTAAACAATCAAAGAGTCGTTGTTTCGTATGATCCATAATATAATATAGTTTCAACTACGTTTAAATTTTATTTATTTATCCAAGTTTTAGTGCGATAGAGTGCATCTTTTGGGAGTTAAAATTATCATCACTTTGCACGTGGAAATGTAGAGACTAAAACAGAAAATGCAAATTCAATGTTGGACTTCGGGATAAATTGGATACTTTGGTTCGGATTATTACCAATAATCAAGATCAAAATTAAACGTTTTTTTATTATACAATTGTTTTAAAGAACACTAGAATTATCCGTTTTAGCAGCATTGCATTTATCTTAAGGAATCCTTCGGTAGATCCTGAAGATGTCGTCGAGATGACAACGAAACGTAGTCTGTTATCGTTAGTTTTTATGATTAATTATTAGCACTTGTAGGAGATACGCTAAGGTCACGTAAACCGTGGAATAAACGTTTTAGTAGAGTGAAAAAACTAAACCCGTCAAATAAATATTGGACTAATACACTTCTCTTACTTTTATGTCTATTTGACTTTTAAGATGCCGATAAACGATGCAATTTTTTTCTCGTGCTGGCAACGCAATTGCGAGACCTTGTTGCCGTAGGCGTCGCGGGGCATGATACACACTGAAATCGGTCTCACGCTAGCAACGCGGCAACAAAAAATTTGAAATTGCATAGCCAGGGTGAGAAAAAAATCAGCTTGTATCGGCAGCTTTACACTTTAACAAGCAATTTTTATTTCACGGGTTAAGTGACTTCACTCTAATAAAACCCATTGGTGAGCTATTTTCAACAATAACATGGTAAATGCTGACAAGAACCTGAAACGTTTCTTTAAAATAAAATACATCACAGAATAATCTCAGTTCTAATATCTTAAAATTTCTTACACCCTATTTTTGTAGATTTTCTGGTCATATGAGTGATGCTGACTGATGAATCATTATGATCCTCCTGGTTATTAGAAATCATATACCAGTATTTTAAAAGATCTTGCTAAAATATCAACAAATTTTCAGGTAGCTAAACAGAAAGAAGGTGAGAAAATATGCATGGGAATTTATGATTAAGTAGTTTTCCAGTCAGTTCTTTTGTTTTAACTGCACGAGATCTAGCTGGCAAAAATGTTCAGTTCTTTTGGTTCTAAACGTAGGAGATAAACGTAGCAAATCAGGAGGATTTTGTATCAGATATACAACCTCCTCCACGGACAATGATTTCTATTGTGTTTTCCTCATGAATTATTTATGAGTTTTATAATATACGATACAATTTTCACAGGGTTTCAACTACGTTTTTAGAATTTTTATCTAACCAAGTTTTTAGGCGATAGTGTGTTTCAGGTCGTTAGAATTATCATCACTTTGCACGTGGAAATGTAGACATTAAAATAAAAAAAAATGCAAATTCAATGTTGGGCTTCGGGATCAATTGGATATTTTGGTTCGGATTATAACCAAAATTAAAGTTTTTCTTAATACAAAATTGTTTTAAAGAAAACTAAAATTGTCCGTTTTAGCAGCATTGCATTAATCCTTCAGTAGACCTAAAGATATTGTCGAGATGACAACGAAACGTAGTTTGTTATCGTTATTTTTTTAAATCAATTAGCAGCATTGGTACGAGATACCGCAAGGTCATGCAACCCCTGCAGTAAACGTTTTAGTAATAAAACCCATTGGTGAACTATTTTCAACAATACAGGGCAAATGCTGACAAGAACCTGAAACGTTTCTTTAAAATAAAATACATCACAGACCGAAACAAGGTATCCAATTTTTCCTGTATTGTTGCTCTGTATTGTTGAAAATAGTTCACCAATGGGTTTTATTACTAAAACGTTTACTGCACGGGTTGCATAGCCTTGGGGTATCTAGTACCAATGCTGCTAATTAATTTTAAAAACTAATGATAACAAACTACGTTTCGTTGTCATCTCGAACACATTTTCAGTTATACTGAAGGATTCCTTAAGAGAAATGCAATGCTGCTAAAACGGACAATTCTAGTGTTCTTTAAAACAATTGTATAATAAAAAACTTCAATTTTAATCTTGATTATTGGTAATAATCCGAACCAAAGTATCCAATTGATCATGAAGTAGAACTTTAAATTTGCATTTTTTTTTATTTTAGTGTCTACATTTCCACGTGCAAAGAAATGATTATTCTAACGACCTGAAACACCCTATCGCCTAAAAAACTTGGATAAATAAAAAAAATAAAAAAACGTAGTTGAAACTGAAAATTGTATCGTACATTATGGTTCAAACGTAATAAAATTAATTTAATTGGTTACGGATTTTGTTTCTCTACACAAAAAAAAACAAGATAGCCTAACTATCATAACTAAACTTCAAGCTTTAACTTTAGCTTAACTAAATTAACTTAACTAAATCTATAAAAAAAAGGAAATAAGAAAGCTCGAGCCTAGCAGTATCAAGGCCGTCTGTCATATAAAAAATGTTGAGATATTAGAACTGAGATTATTCTGTGATGTATTTTATTTTAAAGAAACGTTTCAGGTTCTTGTCAGCATTTGCCCTGATATTGTTGAAAATAGTTCACCAATGGGTTTTATTAATAAAACGTTTACTGCACGGGTTGCATAACCTTGGGGTATCTCGTACCAATGCTGCTAATTAATTTTAAAAACTAACGATAACAAACTACGTTTCGTTGTCATCTCGACAACATCTTCAAGATCTACTGAAGGATTATTTAAGAGAAATGCAATGCTGCTAAAACGGACAATTTTAGTGTTCTTTAAAACAATTTTGTATTAAGAAAAAATTAATTTTGGTTATAATCCGAAACAAGGCATCCAATTTATCCCGAAGCCCAACATTAAATTTGCATTTTCTATTTTAGCCTCTACATTTCCACGTGCAAAGTGATGATAATTCTAACGACCTGAAACACGCTATAGCCTAAAAACTTGGTTAGATAAAAATTCTAAAAACGTAGTTGAAACTATGGGAAAATTGTATCGTATATTATGGATCATACGTAACAAAAGCACTTTAATTGGTTATAGATCTTGTTTCAATACACAAAAAGCAAGATAGATATTACATTATCTAGCTTAACTAAGGTTTAATGTTTAGGGCGCCCAACATGTTAACAAAAGACAATAATTATCGCCGAACTTTAAAACGGAGGGGTATGTGACATGCAGGGCGTAAAATCTTTCTTGCCTAAAACTCAAGCTGAACCAGGGAATAATCATTAAAATATATAACTAGGTGTTTTTGCGATAACCAACACTTTCGACATCTCCTACGTTTAGAACCAAAAGAACTGAACATTTTGGGCATCTAGATCTCGTGCAGTTAAAACGAAAGAACTGACTGGGAAACTACTTAACCACAATTTCCCATGCATGTTTTCTCACCTTCTTTCTGTTTAGCTACCTGATTATTTGTTGATATTTTAGCAAGATCTTTTAAAATACTGGTATGTGGTTTCTAATAACCACGAGCATCATAATGATTCATCACTCAGCATCATTCATATGACCAGAAAATCTATAATATAGGATGTAAGAAAGCTCGAGCCTAGCAGTATCAAGGCCGTCTGTCATATAAAAAATGTTGAGATATTAGAACTGAGATTATTCTGTGATGTATTTTATTTTAAAGAAACGTTTCAGGTTCTTCTCGGCATTTATCTTGCAATTGTTATTGTTGAAAATAGTTCACCAATGGGTTTTATTAGAGTGAAATCACTTAACCCGTGAAATAAAAATTGCTTGTTAAAGTGTAAAGCTTCCGATACGAGCGGATTTTTTTCTCGCCCTAGCAATGCAATTTCAATTTTTTTGTTGCCGCGTTGCTAGCGCGAGACCGATTTCAGCGTGCATCATGCCCCGCGACGCCTACGGCAACAAGGTCTCGTAACACACACACAAAAAAAATGGGCAGTGTGTATCGGCATCTAAAAAGTCAAATAGACACAATTTGACAGGGATTTTGGTCTACTAAATTGTATTAGTGCAATATCTATTTCACGGGTTTAGTATTTTCACTCTACTAAAACTTTTATTCCACGGTTTACGTGACCTTTGCGTATCTCCTACCAAAGCTGCTAATTAATCATAAAAACTAACGATAACAGACTACGTTTCGTTGTCATCTCGACGACATCTTCAGGATCTACCGAAGGATTCCGTAAGAGAAATGCAATGCTGCTAAAAACGGACAATGCTAGTGTTCTTTAAAACAATTGTTTAATAAAAAAAACTTTCATTTTTATCTTGATTATTGTTGATAATCCGAACCAAAGTATCCAATTTATCCCCAAGTCCAACATTGAATTTGCATTTTCTATTTTAGTCTCTACATTTCCACGTGCAACGTGATGATAATTTTAACACAATTGTTATTGAATATTGGGGAATAATCACAGACCTTTGAAAGGAGCACGCATAAATACAGGGATGTTAAGTATTCTCATTCATTCAAGAGCTAGAGCAGCTTGAAGAACAACAGAGATAGCAGACCCATCCTAAAGTCAAGGTAGGAAAGTCGGCAGATGATTCCTTGTTTTTTAGTACCGTATTCTAAACAATTCAAAATTAACCTTGTTTAGTTTTGTTAAATTTCTTTAAACAATTTCTCCATTTTGACTTCGCAGTGAAAAACGTTAAAGAATGGCAGCTAAGAGCGTTCTGATGATGTTGGCAATTTGCATGGCCTTGGTTTTCCTGACAAGTGGTGAAGGTTAGATTGATATTCTAGTATCAGTTTTTTATATTTCTTTTGGTTTATAACGTCAAACACAGCTCACATTTAAGCAAGCTAACTCTTGGCGTCATTATACCTTATAGCATACCAAATAATTCTTCATGCTCTAAAGCAGAGGAAAAAAGTAGCTGACCTAAAGCATCTTTTTTTCAAATTCTAAAGATGTTTAAATTCTGTACGAAGTGTCATCTCACATACAGTATTGTTTTTATATAACATATAAATATATATAACATATATAACTATATATAACATATATAACAATTTTTTAAGTTGGAATATTTTTAACTTTCTTGATTTCAGAGGCACAAGAGGAAGTCCGGGTCAATGTCAGGGCTCAAAAGTGCCACTGTGGAAGGCAAGATAAAGCTCCTTATGGTGACTGGTGGTTTTGGAGAGGTTCGTGTCCGGATGGACATGGGTACAAAACCCACTGTCAGACTGGAGCTAATATATGCTGTTTCCCAAGAACATGATCAGGTTAATAGCAATGCAATCATGTTATTACTGATGAAATCAAAGCAACTGTAATGCCTCGAGTTAACATGAAAATAAAATGACAAGTCAAAAGACAATATGATATCAGTGTCTTGGATCAATGAGGCTCTTCGTAGTCTCTTTCACAGCCGTCATTTGTATCGGTCCCAGATCCTCTTGTACCCTCCCCATTAACGGTTGCTCACTCGAGTACAACATTCCTCCAATAGCGTAGTTTAGCCAATGAAAAGCTTGTTGTATAGCTCAACCAATAGGCCCTTTGTAGAACGGTATCACGTGTCAGCTACTGATTGGCAAAAATATTCCGGATTCCGATAGCTTAAGTATTTTTCATGGATTACTAATGTCATATCTATAACCTTTCCCGAAATTTTATTTTTACCTTAGTTAAGTTAATTTTGTATGGAGTGTACATTTGGACAACTACTCTCAACAAATTCCTGGATCCGCCCTTATACGGCCAGGTGATCTGAGGAAAAACAATTAGCCAGTCAGATTGCGAATCAATTTTCTGAAAAAGAATCAATCCCATGCGTCTTTTCGAGCTCAATCATGGATGAACAGAGGGAAATCTAAACAAAACAAAATAGCAACAAGTACAAATATGCAAGGAGAAGTGTCATTTAGCCGAGGATTTAAGACTTAAAATGTTTCTACTTGAAAGAATATGTTGTCTAGATAAGACTAGGAATATATTTTCATCGGTTAGGTGATTATTCATGGTTTTTTATTAAAGAATTACCGTTGAAACGATCTCGAAGAAGCTGCCGAAGAGCTTTCTTGATTTCCACATCTTACGCTGCTCTTTGGTCCTTGGCAATCTCGAGGATGCTTTAAACCTTAAGAAAATCCTTTTATCTGTTATTTAGAGTGTCTCGTTTTCGACAAGAAAAGATTTATTGGCGAGAAAGTCACTCATATTTAGCTTATTTTCAAGATGGCCGCCATGGAATTCAAGTGAATCGAGCGTGCGGTGGATGATGGGATTGATTCTTTTTCAGATCAGGAAATCATGCTTTGCGCGCCTAGTCACCTGGCCGGAAATGCGCTACTGAAGTGTAATTATAATCGAGTCAAAACAGCAAAGAATAGAATAGAATTAAAAAAAACTACGAAGATTTTTGCATCAGGACCAGCACTGTGGACTACTACATGCCGGGTTCACAATCTTGTAGGCTACTTACTGCACTATTGATATGTAATCAAGTACTGAGGATAGCATTGAGGGTCATAAAACACTACAAAAATTCTTGCATCAGAACCATTGCTATTAGCTGTAGAATCAAATGACTTGCCACCAGATTTTGGAATTTCAGGCGGAACCTTCATTTCCTTGCTGCCTGTTGTGTACTTTCCAACAAGGACACGAGCAACGTACATGTGCCTGTTGTTGCTTTCGTCAGGTGTTGTGTAATTGTGAGAATAAGACGCTTCTTTTGCAAAGTACACGCCCTCGCCATAAACGATCCCTGTTAAAGAGATTTCGGAAGTGAGAGTTACATACTGAGAATAGAGGGTATTAGCCATATATATCCCGCGGTATGTACCTGTCTGATTGCATACCTAATGAGGTTTTCACAACACGGCAAATAGTATGATAATGTTGAAGCACTCAAGCATCTCGTTATAGTGTGCATGCGTAGATTATGAATTATGGCACATTCATCGTTTTCGTTCTTCCCACACGGAGTAATCGACGTTGTAATATGATGTCATGAACTCTCACTCAGCCTTTTTGAACCATGCGCCGGGGTTGACTTCATCGGGTATGTTGAGTTTGTCACGAGGGAAAAATTCCTCATTATAAATTCAAGGTTTATAACCACAGTAGATATAGACCTGCTACTAAAGTGGGTCTATGCACGTAAAGGTTATATACCGTTACCGAGGTGGATATGAGATACAGTCATTTGAAAAAAACGTTGTCACTGACCGGCTGCGCGACTACGCGGCTAGCCCGAATGGGAGTATGGGTAAAAATCACTGAAGCGGTTGAATTCTTCACTGATTAAATATGCGCCGGGCTTACAGTACGAAAATTCGCTGGCGAAATAGTATTTTAATGACTTTTAAAACAGTTAAACTGTTAAACAGTTAAATAGTTAAACTGTTAAAACAGTTCCAAAATTGGGAACATCTTTGACTGAATATTAGTCATATAGACTTTTGTCTTTATTTCGCAAAATTCGAAGACAAACGTTGAAAGGGTTGCTGCTTGTGTCAACTCATTAGTAAGGAAAAACAAAACTACTTCAGGGCGAATAATTAAGCGCTTCGGTCGTTTCTACCCATGCTCCGTTTCGGTTCAGTCGCGTAGTCGCGGAGCCGGTCAGTGACAACGTTTTTTTCAAATGACTGTATATCAACCCAAGGCGAAGCGAAGACGTGTAAGGTATTTAACTGCCTTATATCATCATTGAGGAAGGTTATTAAGTACGGGGTGGATAGCTAGATATCAAACTGGATAAGTCGCTATTGGCTGAATATTAAGAATAAAGACCGCCAGTGAACAAAAGAAACTGACTCAATGATGATATAAATTTAGATATAAATCTTATAACGTATTCATCGGGTTTATATCCGAGATACAGCCTGATGAATAACAAAGTAAACCGTGTTAGGTATTCAATAACATATATTAATTACCACTGTATTTGTTCTTAAGCTATATTTGCTTACCATGTGCACCACGGAAAATTCTGTTAAATCCTCTTGTATTGATGTCATTCACATTTCCCCCTGCTGTACCGTGGAACAATTGCCGTTCATTGTCCCTTCTTTTATTAACTTTATCCATTTTCTGTTTCTTGAGCATATACTGTCGGTACAACTGAGGGTTCTGTATTCGCTCTATGCTTATTATACGTCCGGTTCCCCCTGTCTGTTGAAACATTTTCAGCACTTTTTTGTACTCATCCGAACCCTCCCCGAGGGTGACAAGATGCACCTCTTTTTCTTTCCCCTTCTGCTTCGGCATCGAACACCATTCCTTCGGCAAGGGAATAAGGACTAGAAAATAAGTGAAAATTATTCAATCAAAAAATCATTTAAGCACATTCGTAGCAATTGTTTGGAATGTCGGGATGGATTTAAGAGGAGTCTATAGTAACTCTTCCTAAACTCACGCCCCTCCGTAACTTTTAAACTATGTAAGGGTTAGAGAATAAACGCGAGTGCTTTATGGGATTTAGAGCTCCGAGCATTGATAGAAAGCCACGAGGGCGAAGCGAAGCCCTCGTGGCTTTCTATCATTGCAAGGAGCTTTAAATCCCATAAAGCACGAATGTTTATTCTCTACCCGATTTAGAATATAAAGTCATACTCACGAGATCATTGTTTGTAATGCATTTGTTTGCTACGTTTTATTGTTCCCCTCCCAGGAGAAAATTAATCTTTGAATAAAACTAATATACGACATATTTTTTTAGCTTTGAAATAACAGAAATACAATGAAATGCTCTGTTCATTAGGAACATGTATGTGATGGTCTGTCCCACGAGACTTAAGAATTTTAATCGAGAATTTACAAAGTCAGTTGTAACTGTAGCATGAAGAGACGTAAGCGGCCAAGGTTTCTGTCGACAAGTTTCAATATTATCTCAAGACAAAATTGTAAGTACAAGTTTTAAAGAAAAAAAACACGCTTTTTTAATTTTATCTCATAAAATGTTTAAAATGTTAAAAATTGTCTAATAAGACGTGTCTGACAAAATGTTAATATTATATTTATGTCGAATTACAGTTTGACTAGAGGGCCATAGTATGTCCATAACAGTAAAAAATACTACTCCAATACCATGTAGATACGTCGGTAAGGAACCAAAACTTATCTAAATTAGTACTACCTCAAAGAACGCAAATAAGTTGCCGTTTGAAAGCTGAATATTGGCAAGACGTGGTCTAGAATCGATTCAAAAAATCACAGAAATGCTTCCAAAATTTGATATTTCGATTTGCAAAGTTAGTACAAGTGCCAAAGAAATATATATTAAGCTACTACCTTATAATGAAATCATGATTCATGAAACTAGTTTCACCGTGGCATTATAACAATCAGAAACTGTATGCTTGCAAATTCTACGACTTGGACATATATTCCTTAATTTTTAGATAGCCTACAGTGAAGTTTGTTGGTAAAAAAAGCAAATAATGTTTAGAATTTTTTTACTGACGACAACGTTAATTGAATTTGCTATCATGAGCTATATACTACGACATTTCAGAGATGATTTAAAACTCTAAGACTTAAATCTTTTGGTAAGGGGGACATTGAATAATTTTCTGTATATCCAATAGGGTAATTATACTGAGGTGTCAAAATGAAAAGAGCCTAGAAGCTCAGGGAAAATACAGGTTTATTCAATTAGTATTTTCTAAGTTAGACATTAGTATTTCCTATATAGTGAATAACTAATAAGACCTTGAAACAAAAAGAAAACAAAAGACCTTATTAGTATTCTCTATATAGGGAATACTAATGTCTAGCTATACTAATAGAATACTAATTAATAACCCCGTATTTTCCCTGTGCTTCAAGGCCCCCACCACTTGACACCCTCGTTTCTCTATGGGATATAGAGCATTGAAATACTGATTGCTGATTGGTCGAGTGAGTAGAATATATATATTCTAATTGTTGTATAACCCCAAATTCACAAGGAAGAATGTACATAAAATATCTAGTTATTGTCGGTACTTTGTTGTCATTACGATGTAATATGATGTCAATTAATTATACTAGCTGAAACTTTCTTTTTTGGATATTCCCCTTCAATATTCACTGTACAATACAAAACTTTTACAAATAAGTGCTTGATAAAATGGTGATGTCTTACAAGACTTGTGTCGCCATTATAACAGCAAAGAAGTGATTATGATGTCATAATGACTTCATAATATAGGGGATAAGTTTTAAAAACCTTTACAGTGAGGACACACTAACCGGGACCACTAGACAGAGATTGAACTGATAAGCCAATCAGATCATCACGTTCTCACGGCCATTTCGCATTAATTAGGTAAACACGGACAGCAGAACACAAAACAGCATCGGAAATGAGTGTAATTTCTGTGGACAACGCGGTTATAAAAGCTCTACCTATCGGCCAAGTTGACATAGGAAGAATCCCGAGTTTCAAAAGATAATATAGTAAATTCTAGACCAAACTTTGTAAAAATACCAGTAACGAATTCTTAAAGCTGATTGGCCCAGACAGTTTTTGTTGGAATGTCATTGTTTTAAGGGGTTATCTGATTGGTTAGTTTTCTTCAAGTGGTCCCTGTTAATGTGTCCGCACTGTAAGTACACATAAAATGCAGCTGGAACTTCCAATAATGCATATATCTGAAACACATAATATCAGTCCTGCCAAAATATAAGAGCTTATAAAATGATGGTAACGACTTGTAAACTTTTAAAAGTTATTATTTCTCTAACGCCATAAAATCCACTAAATTCCGATCCGGTTCGGTTAAATTTTTTTAGAAAAGATCATCAAGTTTGGTGGTTTTGGCTTTAAGCGTTCGGAAGTTATACATCTTGAAAGTTGGAGCGGGCCTGAAAAGCTCTCGATCCCCCTGGTATGAATGAGATTAAAAAATATTTATCATCGTTATTATATGACAATGAATGAGTACATTACTCTTTTTTTTTCATTTTTTGAGAAGGTTGCTGGTATAAAATGGAAAATAAAATAAAATTAATAAGATATAATATTCCAGGGATAATTAACGAACGGTGGTTTGTCATTTTCAAAGTGCTAGCTACATGTTATCCTTACCTTTATCCTGCTTTACATTTTGAATTTCTTTCCAGGAAAGCTCGTAGATTTCCAAAATGTCTTCTGTATTACCTCGGAATTCAATACGTGGTATACTGTCGTGAAACTTGATTTCCACTTCAAGATCATTGGCTTTTTCTGTGAGTACTTTGCGTTGATCTTCACTCAGCTTGGATATGTTCTCGTCATCAATGTTCCGTGTCTTACAGGCCTCCGTCAATCGCCTGGTTAAGTCTGCCATTGCTCTGTCAACCACTTCCTTGCTCTTACCATACACAATAAATTCTATGGTCGCCGTTGTGGCCTCATCAACAATTCTGGATTTTTTACTTCGTTTTGCAGATTTTGCAGGTTTACCGCTTTCGTTTTCATTTCGGGCTCCATACCCATATTCATTCAGCTTTTTGTTGAATTCGGGGAGCAGCTCTGACTGGAAGATCACAATCCTTATTTGCTTGAGATGCTTAAAATTCGGACATACGTTAGCTAATGCTTGAAAGGTAGCTTGTGCCGAATCGACCGTTGACATCTTAAGGCCTCCTGTTCCACACGCTGGTATTGATATGGACTTAAGTCTGGAATTTTCTGCAGTTTGAAGGCATTTCTCGATGCATTTTTGAATGTGTTGGACAGTAGCCTCACCTGGAATCATATGTATAATGTGTTTGGTCTTCAGCTTACCAGCACCCGTTATCACTGCAGATCCTGCTGTTTGTTTACCTAACTTGGTACATTCAGTCTGCAAATCGGGTCCAGCTGCAGCAGCAACAGCTTTACTTAATGCACCTGCATTCTGCATGTTCATGTCAGTAGCATTGATGTTCACGATGGCGTCAGTTGTTTCGTTGATGAGGTCACCCTGAAGAACCTCCACAGACAATTTACCCGAGGCTTTCGTCCTTTTACCTGCACTGCGATTAGGCATTCGTAAACTCTTAAGTCGAAAAAAAAGGCCTTCGTTGCTTACTTCACATCTACTGGTCTCATCGAAGGCCAATGTAAACTCTTGCTGAAATGCATTCACCAACTTTGCGTCTTGTGCAAAAACAACGAAGCGGATATCGTTTAAAGAAGATGGTTCCCATTGACTTGTGACATCGATCACTTCATTAATCATTATATGACAGGCTGTGTCATAAGGAAAGCCTAGGCCTCCAGTGCCAATGATAGGAAAAGCTATTGATGTGGCATTGAGCATTAATGCTTCTTGAAGGCATTCTCTCAAAATAGTCCTTAATTTCTGAAATTGGAATAAATACACGCAGTCAGAACACATTGCAATAAACTTGAGATTCTACTTGAGATAAGGAGGAAAGGAGGGGGTTTTGGGCAAATATTTTGTTAATGTAGCTCCGAAATCTAATAAAACATTTTTCAAAACAAGTGAAATCGTATTTTTTTGCTTTTTAGTAATAGTCTTATAATTTTCTTTGAAAGTCAGATTGTGCTCATTTTCGATAAGTTTCGTGAAATGCTAAAAAACATTACCACAAAGTAAGGTTCTTTGGACATGAAAGAGGTTTTTTTTAAACAGAATTTCTAAAGAATGTCTAAACGTTAAATTTTTCGAAAATGCTAGCAAATATTTTCTTTAACTTTTCAGAACCTTGAGTACATATTCTCATATGCAAAAAGGAGAATATTGTCGATAAAGCAAGCAAACTAACAACTAACGGCTGTATAGTAGTGTATAGAATCAGATGGAAGTGGATTGTACTCAGTTCTTTATTCTTTACTGAACTTTCCAACTACTACGCCATCTTGGTTGCCTCCTTAGTAACCTCCCGGTATGCATCTCTTTAAAATATTAATGACATCACAACCGCGACTGTATATTAATTTCGATTGCATATTATTGCTCCTGGGTTCAAACCATTCATCATCATCATCATCCTCATCATCATCATCATCATCATCATCATCATCATCATCACCATCATCATCATCATCATCATCATCACCATCATCATCATCATCATCATCATCATCATCATCATCATCTCATCATCATCATCATCATCATCATCATCATCATCATCATCATTATTGCTCACTTTTTCAGCTTCACCTTTTCCATTATCCCATTTTATTATGATTATGAAATTATTATTTCAGTAAAACTTGCTTATTCGAAACATTTCTTTTTTTGGTTTGGAAAAGCTTCTTTTCCAATAAATTGCTTACACCGGAGAATTTGCACTGACTTGAAAGGTACGTAGCATGCAGAGAAATCTTCATTGAGCCACCATTTAAGGTATTTCTTCAGTAATCCATTGCGTTCGGTTCATAAGGGGTCATGAGGAGAATATTGGTAGAATACACAGACTATTAGAATACTCCCTTGATAAAATAAAATGACTCACCCTTTCAGCTTCACCATTTGCACCATCCCATTTGCAGCATTTTACAAGAATTACTTGATCACAGAGAAGATTGCCAGTTTTGTTAATAATCATGTGGTTACATGAGTCGCCAAGTCGTTCTACTTGTTCTTTTAAGAGGGGCCCACCGGCTTCTTTAAAGATGTCATAGAGCTTACCCATGGTTGAGCCTACTTGTATACTAACCTACATTAAATAAAAGCACAAGTCTACGTTATTCCTTAACAAGCACTTGTGTCAACTAATTAGCAAAATTTGCAAAGTTTGCTTCATTTGAAAGACCACTAAACTCACCTGCTCTGTCACGATGTTTCCCTGTTTCCATGAAATGGTTACATTTTTACATTTCAAACTTTTAGGACCAGCAGATGAACTTGCACTAGAATACCCTGCCTGTGAAGTAGCATCGCTGCTATCGTTGAATGAAATTGTTTTTAGGCTTTTATCATTACCTTGCAATTCTTTTTTTCCTTCTGTCTGAGGGTAGTTTTCTGCAACTTTTTCTAATGCACACTTGTGTTCATGTTCTATATTTCTGATTATGCTGTCCACTTTTCCACTAGTAACCAATTTGAGCAGACCAGGCTGTTGAACTTTCTTTTTGTCTCTTGAAACAGAGTCCACCAAACGCTGAACAGCCTCTTGTGCATGAGCACGTTCCACCTTTGTTCCGGAGATTATGAACTTGTCTTCCTTTTCATCTGCACTGATCTTGACCGAACAGTCAGTTTCCATCTTTACCAGTTCGTCTTTTCGGTGTTCCAATATGTAACGCCTGACCCCTTTGTCTATGCTGCAGAGTGTCTCACTTCCAAATGAATTGTCATCCAAGAATTTTTTTGTTCTTTCTTCAGCACTTGAGACGTTTTCCTTGAAACCTATAATCCACGTATCTAACTTTTCGTTTGTACGAACGTACACTTTGAATTCTTGGCTGACTTTCTTACAAAAATCTATCCACTTCTGTGTTTTAATGATATCTATAGCTTCTTGGTTGACTTCAATTCGAACTTCGGTAATTATTGATTTCACAACATCAGATAATTCATCGGTATGTTTCTTATTGATCCCAGTGATAATGATATTACCGTCGTTGATGTGGAATACTGCATAAACCTCTTCCATTCCACCCAGCAACGTGAGTGCTTTGGTCGTTCTTTCAGTCACTTCTTTGATGTCTAATATTTCCAAGAAAGATTCCGGAAATGAGACCTGCCTTTCGCAAGATTTTGATAACTCTTGATAAATCTTCAATTTGGCCCCATAGCACTGTTGTCTTGGCCCTGCGATTGTAACTTTACCATTGGCTTGATCAATGTCGAACTTGAGGTCGAAATACTCACTAAATAATTTTTCCTTATATCCAGTTATTTTTAATAGGCGCAACTTATTTCTTTCAATATCTATCGTATGTTCCTCATATGTTTCCTTGGCTTCAAGACTCTGAGTTTCTGCAATTTTATCCAGAAATGTCTTTTTCAGTTCTTTTGAATCAGGCTCTCTGCAGATGATGGTGACTTTGTCCTTGGAGGGTGCACACTCTTTGACCAACAGCTTATCCTTCCCGATCTCGTTGTACAGCTTAGAAATCTCGGTGATGACAGCATTCCAGTGATTATTGTCAACATCCAGCTCGATAGCCTTGAACTTCTTAGTAAAATCAGTGACAATTTCTATTCCTCTTTCTCTGTTGACTGAACTGTCCTTGGCTCGTTCTGGTGCAACATAGACAATTGAATCTCCACAATTGTACGTCATAGTGAAGCCATCGATCCTCAACGATTCCTTGAGCTCACCTAGAGAATCTGTGGCTGATATGAACTCCAGTACATCTTTGTCAACAGCTACTGCAATTTCACCATACCGGGAATACTGCCCTAGTTTAGTTTCTTGGATGGAAGGGTTGAACCTCTCCACTGCTTGTAGCTGTTCATCATTCACTTCCAAACCCAGAAGGTCCTGCATTGCTGAAAAATGAAAAGCATGGTTGGATTTTTCCAATTTTCTATACCTCCGATTATTCATAATTCCCGGCTCCTTTTTACAACATTTATTTAATATATTAAGAAGACATATTCATCGTGAAAAGGTGGTCAATGATACTTATCAAAGCGTACACCCAATGAAAACACAGATGAACCGGTGACATACTAATATAACAGCCGCACTATTCAGTCTACATTATCATCTAACGAAGATTCATAGCTTCTAATTAAAAAATTGGGGTCTTTCCACAAATGACTCTCAATCGTGAGACATAAACTCACCATCAGGAGCTTTAAGCACGTCAACAGCTTCCTCATACTGAATACTTGTAACTTCTCCACCGATTCGTGGATTAGAGAAAAAACATTCCAGATCTTCACGAGTAGTTTTGGACGCTAAATTGCGATCCAGATTACTGGAACTGACAGGTACTCTGTGTACAGTAACCTTTTCTCCCTCAAGACTGCGTCTTTCCATCTTTTCTTTTGCATTTTTAAAATCTAAGATCAAAATTAGAATAGAAAATCTATGTTATTCCAATTTTTTCTTCCTGTAAGATCGAAAGAGTGATTCACACCACAATATAATATTACAATATAATATAGCATATAGAGTCTCGCCATTAGATTCTCCTGTAGCTCAGTGGCAGAGCGTCCCACTAGCATACGGAGGGTCGTGGGTTCCATTCCCATCTGGGGCTCAGAATTTTTCGTTTCTGAGTATTTCACAGTATGGTACGATCATATACACATTTCATAGTATTACCATAATCATCTTACATAATTTAAAAATATTAAAAGGGTAATCATTTGCATATTTGATATCCCATTTTCCTCCCGCACTAAACTATTCTTTCTTACCTATGTTTTTTTCAAAGGTTATTAAAGCACTTGTTTCATCATCCAACTTAACAATTCCCAGCACTTGTTCGTTCGTTTTGGCTTCAGCAAAGTTCCTTATGGTCTCATAGGTCGTTGTTTTGTTAAGGTTTTTTACAAAGATTATATTTGGCTCAAAGTTTGGATCTTGCTCGGCACTATTCTCAGAGGGGCAACAAATTTTACCAGCGTCCATTTCTTCGGGAGATGACCCGTTGCTGACGGAGTTCTGTTTTTGCTTGACAGTCGACTCGGAACCTTCTGGTTTTTTCGCGTTCTGGAGTTTTAGTCCTGTACTTTCATTGCTATGTGCAGTTTGACGTTTCCCAATGTCATCCTCGTATTTAACACTCTTTTTAGTTTTCCTGGGCTTCACTGGTGGTGGCTTTTGTTTGTCCACATTATTAGGTCCAAATGACTCTTGTCTACTCCCTTGCAGTCCTTCACTAATTGATATATCTTCGAGGCACCTGCTCGCAACATCGAGATCTCCTTCGACATCACTTCGGTTTAAAACTCTTCTAATTAACAATGGATGAATGGATTTGAATTTTCCTTGTAAAAGTTTGATTTTTGTTTCAAGATTTAATGCGATATCTTGTTCACCACTGTGTTTGTTCTGGCCATCAGAGGAGCTTGACACATCACTTGCAAGCTTACGTTGAATTAGAGGAGTCTTAATGACTTCACATTTACTAGAATCCTTAGGTTCCCTTGCTTTATGTTCCTCACTTTTATTAACTATTCCGAAGCCGTCCCTCTGCTTAATTTTACTTGAAATATCTTGCCTCTCGAACTCTTTCCTTTTTGATGAAACCTTACTACCTTCTTGCCGCCTTATACTAGATGTTCCTTCACTGGCTGATATGGCTTCCAGGCAGCTAATTGCAGCATTTAGATCTTTTTTGACATCATCTCGTTGTAAAATGTTTCTAATTGTCGATAGAGGAATTCCTTTGAATTTGTCTCGTAAATGTTTGGCCTTTTCCTCCAAGCTTAATACTTGTTCTCTGCTTTTAGAGGGTTCGTGGGAGGTGCTCTCATAAGTGGGGTTGTAGGGATCGTGAAAAAGATGCTCATCATTGAGGGCCGAGCTTTTTTCGTCGTGAAAGAGGTCCTGACCATTGGGGCCCTTGTAGTTTTCATCACAGAGGTGCTTTGGCTGTGTAGACATTTTTTCGTCACAGGGGACATTTGGTTTCGGGGACAGCTTTTTGTCACCGAGATCTTTTGGTTTTGTGAAAAGCTTGTCATCACCAAGTTCCTTTGTTTTTTGGGACAGCTTTTCGTCACCGATATCTTTTGTGCTGTGGAACACGTTTTTATCAGTTGTTTCATTTGGTTGGTGGGCCAGGTTTTTATCGCTTAATTCTTTAAGGTTCTGGAACATTGCCTCCAAGATTCGATTAGAATTAGGGTTTTTTGCCATCATGCCAATCTGTCTCTACTTGGCTGACTAAGAAAAACATGAGAAATATGATTTAGGAAAGTAAATATAGAATTTAGACATTCTTGCTCGTATAGGCGGTCTTAATTTTAATTATCTTGTACTTCTTTGGTTTTCAGACCGTGGAGGGACTTTAATTGGACCGTGGAAGCCCGTTCCAAATTTCCAAATTTGAATTAACAGTTCTAACAGTTTATGCTAGAGCCAACTAACGTGGTGAGTTTTCCCAAACTTTATCTGGCATTATTTTTACTATAAATTGTTGTTTTATAAAATTTACTGACAATCATTATCATTTTACATTTTACTTAGTACATTATCTCAATTCTGATTTGTCGAGAGCCCTCAGCCAATCCAAAATATCGTATGAACTCGACATGAAAAATTTTCAAGATTTTCGCAGATGTATTTTTATATATATTTAATATTTAGCTTTTTATATTCCATTCACTTTTGTTTGTAATATCATTTCTGGCATACATGAATTCAAATGACCCATAACCATCGCTTTTAAAAAATATTTTAAATTTTTTCAAATTCAATTTATGCATGTGTCATCAAATTCCCTCTAAAATTGTTTGTTCTCCTCTATTTTCATTTTTTTATGCTATATAATAAATATATAATATGATTAAAGTAAAATAAATCAAACTGTACTAGTTTTGTCCTTTTTCTATCGGCAGTTCGCATTCGTTTTTATCCATTGAATTATGAGGCACATTTCTTCCTCACAGAATGATTTTTATGTGACGTCTTCGCTCAAAAATAAGATGTTTTTCAACAATTATCGCATGCTCTAAGCAGCATCTTTAAGAAAAATTGTATTTTATTTTAAGGTTAATATGCATAAAGCAGCTTTTTTGCATTCAAAATTAAAAATCAGTGATGCACAAAACTCAATCGTTATCAAACCCTTCAGAAATGTTTCTGAGTTTCGAGATCTTAAAACTCTTTCCTCAAACTACGAAACGCCAATCTAAAAAAATGGATAATATTACATTTAGGATCCATAATAATGTTAATAACTTCAAATGTTTGGCATATTCCATTGTGAAAGAAACTTTTACTTCCGCAGTAAATTATCTAGAAACTTCATCAAAGTTATGCACTTTTAGTTGTAATGTTGTATTTTGAAAATTTTAACGTGACATTTATTATCATGGCTGATATTAAAGGGCTCTAGGCCTAGGTTACCACGAAATCTCTACTAGTAAAGTTTTAAATTTTATCTTTATGTTTAACATTATAAAGTGTGATCTCATATCTATCAATATCAGCAGTCTGCAATGTCTTACTGACAAAGTCGACAATATATTAAATCTCAAAATTGCTGGTATGAGTTGTCAACTTCATCAAGATACTAACACATTTATCATGTATAAATAGCATGAAAAAAATCTGAATATCATATTTATATTTAAAAAATATTTTATGGTGAAATCATTTTTAAATTCAAACGCATCTTCGAACATCAGTTTTTAATTGTTTGGATTGACGAATGCAACAAGTCTTACCTCTACGATACCACACAAGATGCTTTCCTTGAGACTTGAACAGTAATGTAAATAAGTAGGACTTTACCAGGAGTGTTTCAGAAATTACGAAGATGTTTCTAGCTAGCTAGCTTAGAATACATTTAATATAGTTCATGGTTCAAGTCAGATGCAATAAATGATGAGTTAAATCGAGCAAGACTTGATATAATCCAGGAGCCAATGATAATGTGCAGTTTTTGTAAATATTTTTCCTGGTTATTTAATATGTAAAATATTAAAGGATTATTATCCATAATAATAAATATTGAATTCATAGAACGTTATTGAATAGAAAAGGTTTCGAAACTGACCTAATAACATGGTTGATTAAATTTTCGGCTGTCCCTTCATCAGAGTAACAAATACTAAGTAGATGTTGAATTGGAAGGTTTAGAAATTTTAGTCACATTAGCCTTAAAAACAAAAGACTCGTACACCCTTGGGAAAACGACTGACGGGTTTCCTGTGGGTTTTTAGTTGATAACCCCAAAAGATTGTTCCTTTGTACTCAGTACTCACGCTTCCGAGCCAATAGAACTAACTCTAGCCCTTTAAAATTTGTTGGAAGTCTAAAGGTAGGCCCGGGGGGGGGGGGGGGGGGGAGGTACTTCGGGTCGTTTCATACGGGGATGCTTCGCCCGGACTCTCGACCCCTTACCCCATTCTATGCTCAATTTCAGCAAAAAGTTACCCCCCTTTTATACCGTTTTGCCTGAAAAGGTACCCCCCTCATATACTTTTAAAGAAAATCTACCCCTTCTTATAACAAAACTCACAAATTTCCACCCCTTTTCTATACGTGCGGCTTGAAAAAAGTACCCCTTTCGGGCGGAGCATCCCCGTATAGTCAAGTATAGGGAGTGCCCCCCCCCCCCCCCGGGAGGTAGGCTAAGGGATTTCCTTGAGTTTTTGTGCATGATATTATCCGGCATCATATAGGATGAACTAAATTCACGTTTTTTTGGAAAGAAACCCTTTTTTACTATTGTTTTTGGCATCGAAATCCTTCCACATCAGACTTTGGAGACAGCAAATTGCGTCGAGGTCGCTCAATCACACATTCACTCAATCGAAATTATACTTTGGTCAAAGGTAGACACAAGTTTGTAGTTTGATTTGATGTGAAAATGGTTTCATTTTGTTAAAAGTAAGCAACGCTAACAATATGTATTCGATCCCCACTATATAGAGCTTTCAACGTGATATGGCTATTGTACTTTGAATTACTTTACTGTACTTTAAATCGTTTGGTCGTTTGGTCGTTTGGACGTTTGGTCGTTTGGTCGTTTGGTCGTTTGGTCGTTTGGTCGTTTGGTCGTTTGGTCGTTTGGTCGTTTGGTCGTTTGGTCGTTTGGTCGTTTGGTCGTTTGGTCGTTTGGTCGTTTGGTCGTTTGGTCGTTTGGTCGTTTGGTCGTTTGGTCGTTTGGTCGTTTGGTCGTTTGGTCGTTTGGTCGTTTGGTCGTTTGGTCGTTTGGTCGTTTGGTCGTTTGGTCGTTTGGTCGTTTGGTCGTTTGGTCGTTTGGTCGTTTGGTCGTTTGGTCGTTTGGTCGTTTGGTCGTTTGGTCGTTTGGTCGTTTGGTCGTTTGGTCGTTTGGTCGTTTGGTCGTTTGGTCGTTTGGTCGTTTGGTCGTTTGGTCGTTTGGTCGTTTGGTCGTTTGGTCGTTTGGTCGTTTGGTCGTTTGGTCGTTTGGTCGTTTGGTCGTTTGGTCGTTTGGTCGTTTGGTCGTTTGGTCGTTTGGTCGTTTGGTCGTTTGGTCGTTTGGTCGTTTGGTCGTTTGGTCGTTTGGTCGTTTGGTCGTTTGGTCGTTTGCTTGCTTGCAAATTTGGCAGATAAATGACCTAACCGTGTTTTAGATATATATATTACTTTCCCATTATTCTTCCAAGAGAATTTATGAAATACGAGTTATTCCTTCTTTAAATTCAATCGTAAACGCTAGTCGAACTCATGGCTGAGTTTTATTTCAATCAACAAGAAAAGTCTACATTGTATACTCGGAAAATGCTCGGAAAATGCTAACCAAAAATAGTGACCCATAATTCCTTTCGGGGAAGGCGATCAACTCAACTGGCATATTCATATCCATATAGAATTTGAATTTCAGCCCAGTTTGAAGGTATCTAAGGCCCAGTTTAGACGTTTTTTTCTTGCTTTAAGAGATCAGAAGTCAGTTTGTAGAGAATTTAGCTAACTACAGCGATTTTAAAATCGTAGCCATTATGGCAGGTAAATATAATATCGAAACCTAAGTATTCTTACTTTACAAGCTCCGAGGAGCATTTGAGCTACGTCTGCTCATTTTTTATGATATTTACGATATTTTTTAATGGATTATTTTTAAAATGTGACTACGAGAAGTGACAAAATGATTTTTTTTGGTTATGGATCTTTACTTTTTTTTTACAAAGAAAGTATGACAGGGAACCAAGTTACGCTCACCAGTCATACATTCTTTGTAAAAGTTTGAGCTTTGAAAAAAATCATAAATATTCCCTATTACATCAAAAATGATAAAACTCAGTAATAGTGCTAACTTTAAGGTAATCCTTCTGAGTATGCTAATGGTTTTGTCAGCAGAGTAATTTTTCGGGATTTGTGTAACGTGACCAAGTTCCGCAAAGGGTCTATTGCTGCCAACGTTCGATCTGCAACGTGCAAAATATACCCCTACGAACATGCTTGTATTAGCAGCCAGTAGTATGGAGTACTACATACAGGATGTACAGTTTTGTTGGCTACCAACTGCAGTATTGACAAGTAATTATGTTAATCAAGTTCTCAGGATAGTGTCATACTTAGTGTCATACAAAATTACGAAGATGCTTGCATCAGGACCAGTACTATGGATCACTGCATGAAGGATATACATTTTGTAGGTTACAAACTGAGCTATTGATATGTAATCAAGTACTCAGGATAGCATTGAGAGTCATAAAAAGTTACAAAAATGCTTGCATCAGAACCACTCTTATTAGCTGTAGAATCAAATGACTTGCCACCAGATTTTGGAATTTCAGGCGGAACCTTCATTTCCTCTCTGCCTTTTGTGTACTTTCCAACAAGGACACGAGCAACGTACATGTGTTTGTTGTTTTTTGCGTCAGGCGATGTGTAATGGTAAGAGTAAGAGGCTTGTTTTGCAAAATACACGCCCTTGCCATAGTCGGTTCCTGTTAAAGAAATTTAAAAATAGTAGTGAACCATGATCATTTCAGCTCAGTATTTGAAAAGTATTTGTTATACTGCAATCAAAAACAAATCCTTGGGTGCTGAAGAATGGACCAAATTTTATGTCCAAAATTGAGCTGACGCGGTTGCGCGACATGAATGTCTAAGAATTAAGCACCGAACTTCCACTAAAAAACTATAAATACGTCTCCCTAAAGTGGTATATGGTATACGTGGTAAGTGGTATATGAATTTAGGTTTATTTTTCACTAGATTCAATTTCTTTTTTATTAATTACCATGGTGTTGTTCTTAAAGTAGTTCCGGACCCTTGTATTTAATCAATGGATTTTCTTAGATCATTGTTAGGCAGGTACAAAACCGAGGAAAAAAATGGGGGTTACGTACCGTATTGGTTATAGAGCTAGAAGACGTAGTAAAAGTTGGTATTTGCAATAATTCGCGAAAATCTGAGCATGTTTAAAAATTGTCCCATTTTACTTCGAAAGTTGTATGAAATGACGAAACATTCAGGTATTTTTTTTCCAATCAATTCAAATAAAGGGTATATAACCAGGTGCACGAAATCGATGCGCAGTAGCAAGGGTCCTGAACTAGCTTAAACTATATATTCTTACCATTCTTACCACAGAAATTTCTGTTAAATCCTCTTGTATTGATGTCATTCACATTTTTCCCTGCAGTTCCGTGGAACAAACGCTGTTCATTGTCCTTTCCTTTATTATCTTTATCCATTCTCCGTTTATGGAGCATATACTGTTGGTACAAGTAAGGGTTCTGTATTCGCTCTATTTTTACTATACGTCTGATTTTTTTTTTCTCTTGAAACATTTTCAGCACTTCTTGGTACTCGTCTGAACCCTCTAAAAGTGAGGCAAGATACACTTTTTCTTCTTTTCCCTCCTTTTTCGGCATCGGACACCATTCCTTGGGCAAGGGAATAATGTCTAGAAAATAAGTGAACAATCAATCAAGCAGACAAGTAATTTTTCAATCAAATAATCATCAAAGGACATTCGTAGGGATAAATGCATATATCTTCTTTTGCATATTTTGACTAGTTTGAAACCCTGCTTGGCAGAGGTTTCCTTATTTCTCTCCCCTATCGAGAAGGAAAAAGGAATCAATTCTGAGAGAAGTTTTGAGAAACTATTTGCTCGTCTTATCGTTCTAAATAAAGGATTCAAGTAGCTAGTAAACAAACTCTGAGCTATAGCAAAACTTGACTCGACACACGTAGAATTGGAATTGGCAGTGGACGGAAGTTGTTTTAATTTTTGCCAAAAACTTTTTTTTATCCAAAATGGCTTTTACTGTACATTTAGAGTAGACAGTTTTTTCACTGTCTCTTTCAAAAAACGACAATAAAAACCAAAATACAAAAAAAAAATAACGAAGGAAGCGATCACTATGCTACAGAAAATTACAGCCAGATTACTATATCATTGATCGCTCCTTTTCCACAGTGGGTGGGTCAAGGTCCTCGATCCGCCATCTTGAGTCCAAGACGAAGTAAGCGAAGCAGACAAGCATAAGCTGCGCGCTGATTGGTTGAAACGTAATTTCTATTGTTTAACACGATCGAGAGTACCTATCGAATAGAACAATAACATGACTTTTGGAGGGCATATTGTTTATTTGTGGCCCGAATAGCATCAATTTTGCACCCGAGCGCAGCAAGGGATCAAACGATGCAACATGGGCTACAAATAAATAATATGCCCGACAAAATCATGTCATTATTACTATCATTAATATACAAGACCAAATTATCAGTCTTCAATATAAAGAGTTAGAATTTTAATAAAACATTTTCATTCAAAAATAAAGTTTTTATACATACAAAACAAGAAAACATCAAACGCACGCGCTTTGAAATGGTTTCCTTAAGATCTAATTAGCTGACAGCAGTCGTAAGACAACCAATCAGATCGAAGCAGGGCGGTAAATGTATTTGCAGCCCGCGCGCTTGGCGTTTGGCCCGCTAGACTGAGCATCTGTTTTAAGTTCTAATAAAGAAACCGAAGAATATGAAGAAGAAGAAGATGAAGTTCAAAATATTAATTTTGTGATATTGAACTCGAACACGGATTTGCATACGACAACGGAATCCCCGGAGGAACCAAGAGCTTCAGAGCAAAACTACACGATTATTAAGGATTCATCATCATCATTTTTATTATTATTATTATTATTATTATTATTATTACTATTATTATTATTATCATCATCATCATCATTATTTTTAAGTCCATAACAGTGTCCTTTGGTGCGAAGTTGTCTTTGTATTTCCTACATTTATCGACAGTTTAATTAATAAATGAATAAAAAAGGTAATAAGCTATAAATGATCTAGGAAAATTAAACGAATGACAGGTCCTAAATTTAAAGTGCTAGCTAAGACGTACCTTTGTCCTGCTGCTTTTGAATTTCTTTCCAGCAAAGTTCGTAGATTTCCATAATGTCTTCAGGATTGCCTCGGAATTCAATACGTGGTATACTGTCGTGAAACTTGATTTCCACTTCAAGATCATTGGCTTTTTCTGTGAGTACTTTGCGTTGATCTTCACTCAGCTTGGGTATGTTCTCGTCATCAATGTTCCGTGTCTTACAGGCCTCCGTCAATCGCCTGGTTAAGTCTGCCATTGCTCCGTCAACCACTTCCTTGCTCTTACCATACACATTAAACTCTATGGTCGCCGTTGTGGCCTCATCAACACTTTCAGATTTTTGACTTCTTTTTGAAGGTTTTGCAGGTTCACCGCTTTTATTTTCATTTGGTGCTCCATATCCATACTCACTCAGCTTTTTATTGAATGCAGGGAGCAACTGCGACGGGAAGATGACAATCCTTATTTGTTTAAGATTCTTTAAATTTGGACATTCCTTAGCTAATGCTTGAAAGGTGGCTTCTGCCGAATCAGAAGCTGACATTTTAAGGCCTCCTGTTCCACACGCTGGTATTGATATGGACTTAAATCCCGAACTTTCTGCAGTTTGAAGACATTTCTCGATGCACTTTTGAATGTGTTGCACACTAGTCTTCTCTGGAATCATGTGTATAATGTGTTTTGCTTTCAGCTTACCAGCACCAGTTAACACGGCAGATCCTGCGGATTGCTGACCTAACTTGGTACATTCAGTCTGCACAGCGGGTCCAGCTGCAGCAGCAACTGCTTTACTTAATGCACCTGCATTGATGTTCACGATGGCTTCAGTTGTTTCATTGATGAGGTCACCCAGGAGAACCTCAACAGAGATACCTAAGGCCTTCATCCTTGTACCAAAACTGCGATCAGCAGGTTTTCGTAAACTCCTATAAAGTCGAGAAAAAATGCCTCTTCGAATTGGTTCATGACCACTGGTCTCATCGAAGGCACGTGTAAATTCTTGTTGAAATGCATTCACCAACTTTGCGTCTTGATCAAAAACAACAAAACGGATGTCGTTCAAAGAAGATGGTTCCCATCGACTTGTGACATCCATCACTTCATTAATCATTATTTGACAGGCTTTGTTATAAGGAAAATATAGGCTTCCAGTGCCAATAATAGGAAAGGCTATTGATGTGGCATTAAGCTTTAACGCTTGTTGAAGGCATTTTCTCAAAATAGATCTTAATTCCTGAAATTGGAAAAAAATTGCAGTCAAAAAAGCATTACGTTAAACTGTTGAAAAAATATTATTCCCTCGAGGGATAGGCTTTTCTGCAGGTACAATGTGCGCTGATATTACGCTTTTGCGAATGAATCATCCTATAGTCGAGGCGAAAATCCCCGAAAATAGTGGCAACGTAGCACCCCCATCACACAAAAGGTTTGACAACGGATTATGATGGACAGTTGACCCTAGAAAGCTGCCAGCCCTATTTTACTAACAAATTGTGGGGTACCAAAGATGCTAGGTCGCAATTTTTTGGGGGGGTGGGGTCCACTTGGAATGCTTAAATCCGACAATATAACGAGGACTAAGGGATTAGAAAAATTAATATCTTTTGAAATACTTAAGTTTATGATTTGAAAATTTAAGAGCTTGTGTAGTTTGACGAGTGTTAAATGATCAGATGAAATTGATGAATAATTAATGTAACCATGGCAACGGTTGCTAGGTAAAAGGATTTTTAGAGGTTTTAACGAAAGAATCGTACATTTCGAGTTTTTGGGGAGACAAAAATGAGTTTCAAACTCTCTAAAGCAAAGTATAAATATTCATGCTAAGAAAACATGCAAGAAAAAGACTTACATATGAAATTATGCAGAAAAAAGTTTACTTTAGCAATTGATTGCAAGTACAACAAACCTAAATTACTTATTGAATGAATACTAAATTACTAAACATTACCTTAATTACTTGCCCAAATCTTATATATTTGGTGTTTAAGTCAGTTTCTCCGACTCCACATTTAATGGGAACTTTGTAAAACCATGTTGTTTTAAATAATGAAAGTTCGATTGTTGAAACTTGAGGAAATGATGTTACTGTTAAGTAGTCTTGGTAACCATGGTAACGACTGATTTTTAGCAACGTCTTCAAAGTGTCTTTCTTCATAGAAAATACTTTACATGAAGTTGAAAATTGGAGGACATTTAGATTGGACTACGAGTACGAATTTGAGTACGATGACGAGATTTTGTCTTGAAATATATTTCACTATATGCTTGTTGTCGCCCTCATCTTGGTACAACACATTTCTAAAACAACAGTTAAACCAATGTAAGGACAACTATCATTCTGTAGTAGCATAGTTTAAAAGGAATAATGTTTTAGTCAATCTCGTACTCGTAGTCAAATCTAAAGCTACCTAATATCAGCTGGAAGGAATCAGATCTCGCTGGACAACTCTTCTTCACTACTGTCCTGGCTGTTGTAGCCATCACTCCCGTCGTCATCACTGTCGTCATTACCCTTATCGTCATCACTGTTGCCATCGTCACTGTCGCCGTCGTCACAACTATCGTCATCACTATTGTCTTCATCACTTTCATTGTCATCATTACTGACTTGTGAGGTGTGTGGATTCTGGCAGCTCTCATCGCCCATACATCCACATGCTTCAGTGCATGCCATCTCGTTATTGTAACAAACGCAGAGACGATTGGACTTGCATGACGACTTATCGCATCTGCAGACAGTTAGCTCCACGAGTCCCTCTGGTGCAGGATCTTTGGACATCAAGACTGGTTGGATCATGCCGTCGGATATTTTCCATCCGTTCTCAATGGGCGAGGGAAGCTCTTGCATTGATTGAAGACATCGCTTCCATACCATTGTTTGGTAGTTTGCTCGCTGAATGTGATGTTGTATGCTGTTGGAAGTCGGTGGAAGTCCTTCGTTACGTTGTTTCTTCTGGCAGAACATCCAATATCTACCGAACATTCATTTAAAAAGTAAGCAGTTTAGTATATGTATTTTTCAGTCAATAATTAAAAGACAAGTAACTCACCTAACATCATTAGCAGTTATTCCAGCCCGCGGTGCAGTGGAATAGATGGAGCAAAGGTATTGCTCTGCAGCAGCTGATAGATCTGGTGACAATGGTGTACCTTCTCCAAAGTTTGTTAATGCTGCAAACTTGTCCTGGTGATCTGTCAGTACTTTCCAAGCTTTTTTCTTGCCGATGAAGTAGGGTCCACTTGTAGTATCACACCCTGTTAGCGCATGGAATGTAGGCAGTAGGCTGCATAGAAGAGAACCAAGTTTCTGTTTCAGCGTATGGATAGGAATGAATCGTAGCTTGTCTTTAACACCTGTTCTCATCCACATTTCGTCGCAAGATAGTGAAGAAAACACATAAGTTGCGAGAACTAATACGTCTGTATCAGGGGAATGCACCACTATTCTTCTGTGTTGGAGGGAGCAGTCTTCCGCATGCAACATCATCCTAGTATCAGCCTCCTCTTGGTCAGATACCAGCTGATGAAGAGATCTTGCTGTGCCACTTTCGACAATCAGGACATCTTGTGGGTTCGCAAAACATCCAGCGAAGACTAGTTGATGACCAAACATCAGCGATTTCTTCCCCATTTTCGTCCATGTTTCACTAAGAAAATGTTGAAGGTTCATATTGTTGACTGGGTTTGCAATGTAGGCGTTCCAGTTCTTAGGAACAGGTGTACTTGGACCAGTGATTTTGATTTCATATCCAGATGCGGAACCTCTTCTTATGCGTTCACTTTCTTTTATGGAGTCGGTCTTGTCGTATCTGTCAAAAACAACATCAACGCGACTGCAGTTATCAATTCCAAGATTTCCCTTGATTTTCTTGATGTAGCGCTCGGCCATCTCTCCAAACGTTCGTGCTCCAGCTGCCTTTGTCATTTGTACCAAAGCCATCCCATCAATGATTTTGGCTGTTATTGGCTCTTCGTCATCGTGTGGCAGTCTCGGCAAGACATCAACGAACCCTTCAAGCACAGATAGTAGGACACTTTTGTTGCTCTTCCTCAGTGTACCGTCTGGGTGAGCTAATGCACAAGGAACCGAAGAAAGCTCATACTTTAGTACTTCACGTAAATCAATGTTCTTTGTGTTAGAGGCGACCAAAAGACGAGCAAACAGGCTTCGATCTGCATTTATCGTTATTATCTTCTCGTCTGACGCCCTTGCTTGCACCTTCTTAGTCAAACTTGCAAAAGTCTGGATCTTTATTTTGGGCAGCGTATCCCAAAATCCCACAGTATTTGTGTTGAGCCTCTTGCTAACGAAGGAATTCATCTCTGTCGCTCCAATCTTCTCTGCACTGAGGAGTCTGGAAGCCATATCTGTTGGCATTACGACACCAGTTGCCAAGTTCGATAATGGAAGTGTGGCGTCATGTCCTTCGAATGGGTTAACCATGACAGACTCTAGCGTTGATACCAGCTTCTTCACATCATCTTCATCTCTTTTCATCCGAAGTGAACCTCTTTCTTTATGTACCGACATCGTTCCATCAGTTCGAACTCCACACATCTCCTTGGTTGTAGTTGTTACGGCTGCTCGTTCATGGGCAGTCAAAAACCATTTTTCTAGGGCACCCTCCTTCTGCGATACCCGACGATCCCCCCTTTAGTCTTTGAATCACGGTTTACGCTCTGCTCCAAAGCCATATCCGTCCAAATCTGACTAAATGGTTGCTGCGATCTGCTGACTGCGTGATTACCCTCGAGGAACTCTCTATGAACCTCTGGAGCAGTCTTTCCCAGTTGAAGCATATCTGCCAGATATACTGGAAACCATCTTGAATAGTTGGTTCGGTCCATCGAGAAAAAGTGTGGTAACATCTCAGCTGTAGACTGTAGGTGAAGTTCCCAGTTTGCTTCCCATTCAGCTTTAATGAATCGCAAGAGTACGAAAACCATGTTGATATAGCTGTCCCAGAACTTGAACATCTGAGATCGGGACTCTACCTTAAATCGTTGAAATAGATGGTAGAGGTCATCAACAGATTTGCAAAGATCATCGAACGCATCTTTTGCTTGTACTGCATCAGTGGCTACTTTGTTTTTGTACTGGGTCATGTTCATTTGGACCTGATCCACGTTTATTGTTTCAAGTTGCTGCTCATCCTTTTTCTTTTCTAACCACCGACAAAATGCTCGCCACTGCAGTCTCAATAGTGCCTCCATGATCAGCTTATGAGCACGGACACCACGGTTATACGACTTTCCTTTAAGGAGGGCTAACGTTGAAGAAGTGCCATACAACCCAGATTCAACTAGTAAATCTTCTATTCCGCTTTCTTCGAATTTTTTGCCTATCACAGACAAGAAATTCAGAGCTATATGGAAACCGCCCATACGGATCGTCAGGTTTTGAAATTCATCAGGACGACGCCATTGAATTTCTTTGGCCTTGGTATATATATGGCTAAATCAAATGTGACTACACTGTTCGTTTGGCCGAGACTTACACTCATATCTTGTACAGCTTTCATAACAGTATAAATAGTGCTGTACTCGGTGGCGGGTCCTGGAATCATCGGACAGTAGCCAATATTGGTGCACGGTGCAGTTACAGCTACAGAGGTAATAGCGTTGAACGCGCTCCAACTAGGCGTGGTTTGCTTATCTTCAGTGATGTCATCGCTGGTTGACAGAAGTGCACTGTTTTTGTTTAGTCTGAGGAGGAACCAAGCGAAGTCTCTGTTATCAATATTGGGTGCATCTTTGGAAAAATTACCAGATTCTTTTAACTTTCCTCGGTAAGATGTAACAGCGGGCCTTCGGCTACGCACTCCAAAATCATGAATAGCTTGAGAAGAAAGGGGTGCCTCCAGAGATCTTCTTTTTGAGGAGTGATCAGCTTTTGACTGCAAGGGTAGCTTTGGGCCAAATGCTTTTCTTTGATAGCCAACTATTGTCGTGGCATGCGTAGTGCGCTTACCATCCAACGTCTCCTCATTCAAATCATTGTTGTCTGCCGCAAACTGCAAAAAGACACCAGGAGATAGGTTTGACGGAACGATGACACCAAGCTGTTCTGACCTTGCACTGATTTCTCTAGCAAGGCCTGTGTTGATAATTTCTACGTCGTTGTAGGAGCAACAATGCCCCATTTTGTTAAGCAGTGTAATAAGCTGCTTCGAGCCTGTTAGGTGATGTATAGTGATGCCAAGTCCAACATGTTTAGGGGTTTTGAGTCGCGTGCGCGTAGATGTGTGTACCATGTCTTGACCTAGCATCAAAATTCTCCTTTCATCTTCTTGGCTTTTGCATGTTGCGGCGGGTTTATCAGACTCGTGATATTCTTGTTGCGACACAAACCACTGAAGAAAATGGTACAAACTATTAGGAACCACACTCCTGCCCCTTTCTAACGTAATATCATCAACTGAAAGTGGTCGTATGCAAATGCCTTTACTTTTCTTTATATCTTCTTTTGAAATCTGAGCCGCTTGAAATAGAACCTTCAGCTTCTCAGCTTCCGCATCATCTTTTTCCACTGGGGAGTAGCTACAACTAAGGTAATCATTAGCCTTTGCGGTACTAACTGCAGCGTTGATGAGACTCTTTACGGAAATGCTGCTGGAGTAAATAAGTTCTGGTTTCGATGGGTCTGGCGGCTTGTGGAACACAATTGAATTACCAAAGTAATTGCTCAATCGTTTTTTCAGTTTTTCGCTTCTATAAGCTGGAGATGGCACACCGTTTAAAGAAAGTTTTTCTTTATACCGCTCAAGTAAGAAAGTCATTTCAAACGCCTTGCCAGCTGTGATTTCGTTATCTATTTCTGTTAAGAGCTCCTTGAATGACTTTTCGTATATGCATTCTTCCTTCTCGTCTTCGTCTTTGAATGTTTGACGCTTCAGGTTTGATTTGCTCACATAACTTGCTCTGCAGGCGCTGTGATATTTTGCCTCCACGGCGATGAGATCCAGCTCTCTGATATTCGTAATAAAATCCAAATCAGCTCTTGCTTCGGCGGCCGCAACTATAGATTTGCAAGCATCAAAGCTTGACACGTTAATTAGTGTCTTAACACCTTTATGCTTGATTTTTTGGCAAAACATACACAAAGACCAGTTGATCTTTGTAGCCTTGGATCGAGAGGTGCGGCTTTCACATCCTTGATCTGTCTTTGTTCGTTTACTAGGCAAAGGCCCTGGCACGTCTCCACATTGGTCATCGTTACGAGCCACGCCTATAGGCAAAATAATTGATTACGTGGTTTTAAATGAAATCTACTCAATTTTGGGTCACTAAATAAATGCATCAACAAAGCAAAACATTAATGCCGAAAAATTGTCAAACTTTTATACTTTTTTAATCTCTGTGCTTGGTTTATCCGGTGACAAATAGGATACCAGACAATATATTGTATCAACAGCATTTTACAAATCACCATTTGTATTATACACTGCACAACGTGTATCAGAAATATTTTTTTCACTATTGAAAGCAATAACAAACTAAGTTTATTGAGTTTGTTTGTCATTTATTAAGTTAGTTATTCAAAAGGTGCCGGGCTCCTTATGAAATGAAGTCGAAAAAGCTTAATGTTTACAATTTATTTCAGCTATATCACACATGTAAATCTGAATTAAAGAAATACTTCAGAAAATTAAAAGAAAGCTTAATAAGAAGTCAACTTCTGGCTTAAGACGGTGATGAATTCCTAATCGAAGAATTATCATGTTGTACTTACAGACCATATATATCCACAAAACGCATGTTTTATTTAAGTTAATCAAATAAAAGGGTTAAATTAAAACAAAAGCTACCAATAAAAAGGAAAATAAGTTAATTTTCTCTTATTTTCATACATTTTTATTCCAAAAGTAAGAGAGTACTAAAAACTTACCTTTTGGCATCTTCAAGATGGCGGACGACAATGTTAAGAGCGTAATGCATCCTGGGATTTACATTTCGTGACGTCAGAATAAATTACTTCCGGATTTTAATAAAAAAATTTATTGTTGTTTTTAGACATTAAAAATAAATAAACCTTTTTCAATTGTACCTATGCCATATTTTTTCATAAAATAATCAATTTTTTTTATTCTGTGTCGTACTTTAATTCACTTAGGAAGCTTGTTCTTTTTCTCAGGCTTTCCGTTGCCATGGTAACCCAAATAATTCAAGAAAAAATCACTCAAAAGTGTTTAGCTCATTGTGTCACATGAGCTGTTCAATTTTCAAACAATTTGAAAAGGTAGTAAAGAAGATAACTATTTTTTTTTGTTTTGGCTTCAATCAAGGGCATGTTCGGTTATGCTAATTCAAACTATCCCCCACCCCCCTTAAAATCATAGCATAGCGGCTCTAAGACCCCATAATTCGCTATCATAACTGCTTTTACGATAAAGTATAGGTATTTTGCTATCAAAATCCGTTGTCAAACCTTTTGTGTAGTGGGGGTGCTACGTAGCGCCTATTTTGAGCCCTTTTTCAGATTCTCGCCTCGACTACTAATAGCATGTTCGCTTGGAGTGCAATGGCATTTTCGAGAAAGATTTGTTTCTCATATCTCTGAAATTTGATAAAGCCCATTTCAAAGAAATGAAATTACATTTTTTTGCCCTTCAGTAACTGAATTTGTCACCGCAAAGGAATGCCTATGGGGTGTCAATCAAACGTTTCATGACATTCCATTAGACTTTCCGGAGTGCTGTTTTAGGGAACGCTTTGCTACTTATATAACGTTTCTTTTGCTTCCTGATAGTAAAGAGTAATAGTAAAACCTCAAATAATTGTCCTATTATTGGAGTAGTCTACGGTAAGTTATTGGAATAGTCCGTTGATGAAATAAAATAACTTACCCTTTCAGATTGACCTTTTCCACCATCCCATCTGCAGCAGGAAACAAGGATTACGTGATTACAGGGAAGATTACCAGTCCTACTAATAATCACCTGGTTAATGGACTTGCTAGGTTTTGGTAGTTCTTGTGACAACCCAGGTCCACCGGCCTCTTTAAAGATTTCATAGAGCTTACCGATGGTCGAACCTACTTGTATACTAACCTAGAAATAAATAAAAGTAAAACTGTAATTAAATGGCTTTGGATTATCACAGAAAAAAAGAACAATCATGCCAAACTACGTTATTTCCTTAACAAGCCCTTGTATTAACTAATTAGCAAACGTTTCAAAATAGTTTAAATGGAAAGACCAACTCACGTGCTCTGTCACGATGTTTCCCTGTTTCCATGAAATGGTTACATTTCCACATTTCTCGCTTTTAGTACCAGCAGATGAACTCGCACTAGAGTAGTCCGTCTGCGAAGTAGCATCGCTGCTATCGTTGGATGAAGTTGTATTCAGGCTCTTATCATTACCTTGCAATTCTTTTCTTCCTACTGTCTGAGGGTAGATTTCTTCTGGAACTTTTTCTAATGCACACTTGTGTTCATGTTCTATATTTCTGATAATTCTGTCCACTTTTCCACTAGCCACTAATTTGTGCAGACCAGGCTGTTGAACTTTCTTTTTGTCTCTTGAAACAGAATCCGCCAAACGCTGAAGAGCCTCTTGTGCATGAGCACGTTCCACCTTTGTTCCGGAGATTTTGAACTTTTCTTCCTGTTCATCTGCACTGATGCTGACCGAATAGTCAGTTTCCATCTTTACCAGTTCATCTTTTCGGTGTTCCAATATGTAACGTCTGACCCCTTTGTTAAAACCGTGAGACAAACGAATAGGTATCATTTATTTATTCAGTATTCTAGTATTTTAAGGATTCGTTCAGAAATAAATTAGTTGCAAATGAACTCACCATTAGGATCTTTAAACGACACAACAGCTTCTTCGTCGACTTCTTCCACATACTGAATATTTGTGACTTCTCCACCGATTCCTTGACTAGACGACAAATATTCCAGATCTTTAAGGGTAGTGTTAGATGATAAACTGGAACTGACAGGTACCCTGTCCACCATAACGTTTGCCCCCTTAAGACTACGCATTTCCATCTTTTCTTTTGCATTTTTGAAATCTAAGTTAAAAAGTAGAATACAAAATCAAAAACCTCTCGTTTTCCTATTCTTCCAACAATAATTTACACCACAATATTATTACTATAATGAGCAATCATTCTCACCTTTAATATCTCATTTTCCTCCCGCCCCAAACTTATTCGGTCCATCCCGCCTCAAAATGAATTTGACTTGCCATTCTTACCTTTAATATTTTTAAATGTTATTAAAGCACTTGTTCCATTATCCAACATAACGATTTCCAGCACTTGTTCGTTCGTATTGTACTCAGCAAACTTCATTATGGTCTCATAACTCGTGCGGTTTTTCAGGCCTCTCATTAAAACTTTGTTTGGCTCAAAGATTTGAACTTGCTTGCCAGGCTGGGACTCCCCAATGTCCTTTCCTTCAGGAGATGACATGTTCTTGATCAGGTTGCTTTGCATCATATCGAGTTCCTCATGGCCAAATTTATTTTTCTGATTTTGCTTGACAGTCGACTTGGAACCTTCTGGCTTTTTCACATTGTTATTAGTTCCCAATGCCTCTTGTCTACTTATCTTGTCTTCACAATTACTGGAATCCTCAGATAATTCCCTTGCATTATGTTCCTTACTTTGATTTACTTTTCCAAAGCCGTTATTATGCTTAATTTTACCGGAAGCATCATGTTTCTCTACATTTTCTCTTTTTGATGTGCAATTGATATCCCCTTGTTGTCCAATATTGGATTTTCCTTCAGTGGCTGATATGGCTACCAGGCCACTAATGACTGCAACCTTAGGATCTTCTTTGACATCATCTCGATATAAAACGTTTTTATTTACCGATGGGATTATTTGATCGAATTTGTTTGGCGAAATTTTGAACTTCTCCTCGAGGCTTAGATTTTGTGCACTGCTCTCATAAGTAGGGTGGTAGGGATCGTGTAGAAATACATCATTATCAAGGCGCAAGCCTTTCGCGTCGTGGCCAATGATGTTCTTGTATTTTTGCTCGACGTTTTTATCACCGACGTCCTTTGGGTTATTATACAGCTTTTTGTCACCGATGTCCTTTGGTTTCTGAGACACTTTTTCGTCACCGAGGTCCTTTGGTTTCTGAGACACTTTTTCGTCACTGAGTTCCTTTGGTTTCTGAGACACCTTTTGGTCATCGAGTTCCTTTGGTTTCTGAGACACCTTTTGGTCATCGAGTTCCTTTGGTTTCTGAGACACTTTTTGGTCACCGAGTTCCTTTGGATTCTGAGACACTTTTTGGTCGCTGAGTTCCTTTGGTTTCTGAGACACCTTTTGGTCACCGAGGTCCTTTGGTTTCTGAGACACCTTTTGGTCACCGAGTTCCTTTGGTTTCTGAGACACCTTTTGGTTACCGAGCTCCTTTGGTTTCTGAGACACCTTTTGGTTACCGAGTTCCTTTGGTTTCTGAGACACCTTTTGGTTACCGAGCTCCTTTGGTTTCTGAGACACCTTTAGGTCACCGAGTTCCGTTTGTTTCTGAGACACCTTTTGGTTACCGAGCTCCTTTGGTTTCTGAGACACCTTTTGGTCACCGAGTTCCGTTTGTTTCTGAGACACCTTTTGGTCACCGAGCTCCTTTGGTTTCTGAGACACCTTTTGGTCACCGAGTTCCGTTTGTTTCTGAGACACCTTTTGGTTACCGAGCTCCTTTGTTTGCTGAGACACCTTTTGGTCACCGAGTTCCGTTTGTTTCTGAGACACCTTTTGGTCACCGAGTTCCGTTTGTTTCTGAGACACCTTGTGGTCACTGAGGTCCATTGGTTTCTGAGACACCTTTTGGTCACCGGGTTCCTTTGGTTTCTGAGACACCTTTTGGTCACTGAGTTCCTTTGGTTTCTGAGACACCTTTTGGTCACTGAGGTCCATTGGTTTCTGAGACACCTTTTGGTCACTGAGGTCCATTGGTTTCTGAGACAACTTTTGGTTACCGAGTACCTTTGGTTCCTGAGACACCTTTTGGTCACCTAGTTCCTTTAGTTTCTGAGACACCTTTTGGTCACTGAGTTCTTTTGGTTCTTGAGACACCTTTTGGTCACCGAGTTCCTTTGGTTTCTGAGACACCTTTTGGTTACCGAGATCCATTGGTTTCTGAGACAACTTTTGGTTACCGAGTTCCTTTGGTTCCTGAGACACCTTTTGGTCACCTAGTTCCTTTAGTTTCTGAGACACCTTTTGGTCACTGAGTTCTTTTGGTTCTTGAGACACCTTTTGGTCACCGAGGTTTTTGGTTTCTTATGCAGCTTTTGGTCGTCGACTTGATTTCTCTTCCTATTACTTTCTATTTGCACAATACCTTGCAACTCCAATCCGGAGTACTTTTGAGTTATAATTAGATTTTAGCATTGTGAAAAATATTTTTCTGATATTTCAGATTGTACAATGCCCCATATTTCTTTAGGCTTTGAGAATATTTTTGTAGACGGGATTACTTATAACGATAAATTTGTCTTTCTTTGCTTGGAAATAGTTAAGGTGAAAGCTTGAAAAAATGGACATACACTTGCATTGACGATTGTATTAGACGTTGGCATGTGGCGCTTACTTAGTTGTCTCTACTGAAAAACTTGACTGAAAAAAAAAAATGATGAAGTATGGTTGAGCAATATTTATAAAACATTGACATTCTATTGCATAATGAGATTCTGGCACGCATGTTGGTCTTAACTATAAAACTAATAAAAGTACCGAATTTCGCTGATTTTACCTTGAAATGAAAATTCTTTCTTGTCAAGTACAATTTTCACTAAATATTCAAGATCGCGTACCGTTAAGCGAATTCTGAATCAAATATACCGAAAAATTGCATATTATACAAAATATCATTCCACTTTTTAATCCCCTGAGCATGCGCATTGAGCAGCAGTGCGGAACTCTTGATGCGTCTATCCATTCGCTATTGAAGTGATATATCATCATATGACTGTTAGCTGCAAAGGGCCCAATGCCAACTCATGAATTCTGTGTGATTTTGCTTCTGTTTCTTATTTAATGATCAAGCTAATTTCTAAGTACACTTTGATCGTTCCCCGTTCCCCGTTCCCCGTTCCCCGTTCCCCGTTCCCCGTTCCCCGTTCCCCGTTCCCCGTTCCCCGTTCCCCGTTCCCCGTTCCCCGTTCCCCGTTCCCCGTTCCATATTCGCTGTTTTAAATATAGCCACAGATCATTGATCATTTATATAGTTTTTACTTAATTTTTTATCTATTTTTAAAACTGCTTAACACAAGCTGGGAACAGTGAACATTAACATTACAATTTAAACTTTAAAGGAAAAAAAAAACATAACTAGTTGAATCTTTAAGATTATCCACATATACTCTGTAAAATGATAGAGTTAGAATAACCAGGGAGGTGGGAGGGAGACAATTTTCGAATAATCTATGTAATCGTAGATACCCGACTCAACATTTAGACATTCAAACTTTGGCGCTAGCCAATCAGAACGCTCCATTTTCGATAAATTATTCAGTTTCATCTCCATCTCCCTCCCACCTCCCTGGAATAACTTAGTAATACTTGTGATTCGTAATTGTAAAGTAAATCGTCATGAATCAAATGGTCGTTGGTACTCGGTAAGACAATTGAAATTCAAGCCGCTATATGTTGATTTTAGTTCATAGATATATTTCTTATATGTCATGTTTTATTTGTGAATCGCTTGCAATTAAATCCAGTGCATGCATGAATCCTAATGAACCATAACTGTCTCTCTTCTGTCAAGAAAAGAATTTGAATTGTTTCATATTTAGTTTATGCCAGAGAGGTTTTCTTTGTGCTATTTTCTATAAGATTAAAACAGAGAAATCAAATCTAAAATATTTTGCCCTTTTTCAGTTATCGCCAGCAAATATTTTGTTATTGAAAAATGCATACCTTATCCTCTGGGAATACGAAGCTTCGAGAACTCGAGACTAATGCTCAAAAGTTATTATACCCTTCAGATATATTTCTGAATGTCGAGTTACAGTGCGAATCGAAAAACCATGGGCACCCAAAAATATTCCAGAAATCATTTATTGTTCATAACATCTAATAACATCAAATTTCGAATGTACTTCATTATGAAAGAAATGTTTACTTCCGCAGTAAATAATCTAGAAACTTGATCGAACTTATGCACTTTTGGTTCCTAGGTTGTATATTAAAACTTTTAACGTGATATTTATCATTCTGGCTGATATTAAAAGGCTCTAGAGTCATAGTTTTGAAGTACCATGAAATCTCCACCATTAATTTATAGAGATTATCACATGTTAAGAGCCTGATATCGTTTTTATTCACGAGTTTCCCGTATGACATCGCGAACAAGCGAGTCCGCGAGCGAAATTAATGTGTAATAAACATAAATATCAGCAGCTTTCGATTTTAGTCGACAATATATTAAATATCAAAAGTGCTGGTAGTATTTGTCAACTTCATCCAAATATTATTAAATAAATCTTATTTGAATTTCATAATAAAATAATTTTCTAAATATTAAGTTATTTTATCTACATTTGAAATAATATGTTGTGTCAAAATATTTATTATCTATAGCCAAATATTATTATCTATAGCCAAATATTTATTATCTATAGCCAAATATTTATTATCTATAGCCAAATATTTATTATCTATAGCCAAATATTTATTATCTATAGCCAAATATTATTATCTATAGCCAAATATTTATTATCTATAGCCAAATATTTATTATCTATAGCCAAATATTTATTATCTATAGCCAAATATTATTATCTATAGCCAAATATTTATTATCTATAGCCAAATATTTATTATCTATAGCCAAATATTATTATCTAGAGGCAAATATTTATTATCTATAGCCAAATATTTATTATCTATAGCCAAATATTTATTATCTATAGCCAAATATTATTATCTATAGCCAAATATTTATTATCTATAGCCAAATATTATTATCTATAGCCAAATATTTATTATCTATAGCCAAATATTATTATCTATAGCCAAATATTTATTATCTATAGCCAAATATTTATTATCTATAGCCAAATATTTATTATCTATAGCCAAATATTTATTATCTATAGCCAAATATTTATTATCTATAGCCAAATATTTATTATCTATAGCCAAATATTATTATCTATAGCCAAATATTTATTATCTATAGCCAAATATTTATTATCTATAGCCAAATATTATTATCTATAGCCAAATATTTATTATCTATAGCCAAATATTTATTATCTATAGCCAAATATTATTATCTATAGCCAAATATTTATTATCTATAGCCAAATATTTATTATCTATAGCCAAATATTTATTATCTATAGCCAAATATTTATTATCTATAGCCAAATATTTATTATCTATAGCCAAATATTATTATCTATAGCCAAATATTATTATCTATAGCCAAATATTTATTATCTATAGCCAAATATTTATTATCTATAGCCAAATATTATTATCTAGAGGCAAATATTTATTATCTATAGCCAAATATTTATTATCTATAGCCAAATATTTATTATCTATAGCCAAATATTTATTATCTATAGCCAAATATTATTATCTATAGCCAAATATTTATTATCTATAGCCAAATATTTATTATCTATAGCCAAATATTTATTATCTATAGCCAAATATTTATTATCTATAGCCAAATATTATTATCTATAGCCAAATATTTATTATCTATAGCCAAATATTATTATCTATAGCCAAATATTTATTATCTATAGCCAAATATTATTATCTATAGCCAAATATTATTATCTATAGCCAAATATTATTATCTATAGCCAAATATTTATTATCTATAGCCAAATATTATTATCTATAGCCAAATATTATTATCTATAGCCAAATATTATTATCTAGAGGCATTTTCGAACAACTGTTCTAAATTGTTTGGATTGACAAAGGCACCAAGTCTTACCTCTGGCTAGGACACGATTCCATGCAAGATATTCTTTTCTTGATACTTGAAATGAACGGCAAATAAGCCACCAAGATGTTTCTTGTTTAGAATACGTTCAATATAGTTAATGGTTCAAGTCAGATGCAATAAATGATGAGCTAAGTCAAGCAAGACTTGATTTATTCCGGGAACCAATGATAATGTGTAGTTTTTGTAAATGTTTTTTACAAAAAAAAAATATATATATATATGATGTAAATTATTTTGAATTGATATCGATGAAATAAGGAGAATTTCTATTGTTTGGGCTGCATCATCCTCAGTTAACAAAAAACTTTAACCTTATAAAATCCGAGTTGTTTGATAAGAGTATTACCTCTGTATCTAAAAAGCGTGATTGAATTTGAATTTACAACTTTGATTTGCAAGTATTGTTGACAAGAAATTGCTATTGTTCTCGCAAAACCTGAACAACTGCTATAATCATTTGGTTGTCTACCTTGTTTGCTTCAATATACACGCATCAAGCATTCCGCGCTACTGCTCTAAGCGCATGCTCAGGGGATAAAAAAGTGGGATAATATTCCGTAAAATATGTAATTTTTTTGGTATATTTGGTTCAAAATTCGCTTACCGGTACGTGATCTTGAATATTTAATGAAAATTGTGTGTGATAAGAAAAATACAACTAAAAAATAACATGTTTTACAAAATATTATCCCACTTTTTAATCCGCTGAGCATGCGCTTAGAGCAGTAGCGCGGAATGCTTGATGCGTATATAGATTTCAGTATATTTCTGAAAGTATTTGATGAATGTCATATAAACTTTGCAGTATATTCTTATTCAAAGCATATTACATGGAAAAGCACACACTATGGTTGCTTTGGCAACTTACTGGTGTCCAGGCCCCTAACAACATTTTTAGCTTTCAGGCAACTGTCGATACTGCCCTCGTGTTCTACTACACTTATATACACCCTCTGAAAAAAGGCGTGGCCATGGATATACCTTAGTTCATCAGTTATCTAAAATAACTTTGCTTTCATTTTAAAGAATATATCGAAATTAGTAATCTTCATAATTCCTTGGCTGGTTGGCTGGTTGGCTGGTTGGCTGGTTGGCTGGTTGGCTGGTTTCCATCAAGAAATCTTGCATCTTGCATCTTGCATCTTGCATCTTGCATCTTGCATCTTGCATCTTGCATCTTGCATCTTGCATCTTGCATCTTGCATCTTGCATCTTGCATCTTGCATCTTGCATCTTGCATCTTGCATCTTGCATCTTGCATCTTGCATCTTGCATCTTGCATCTTGCATCTTGCATCTTGCATCTTGCATCTTGTATACCAAGCTTGAAATGTATTATACTCATATGTACTCATATGTAAATATAGTTAGCACACAAAAAAATGGTATAAAATGAAACTCATCACTGGAACAATTTACCAAAATATTTTAGAAATAGAATATTCCGTCGTTTTTGGCAAAAAAAAAAAAAAAAAAATTTCGCTGAATACTTTTGCACATTTCTATAGATAATAACAAAAAACTGGTGAAAAAGAATTCATCAGTACAGTACAGTAGATAGTTTAGATTATATCGGTGGCAGTGATGCTTTAAAAATTCTTCTCTCAGGGCACAAAGGAGCTGAAATTTCAAACAATCTTCAATTCTAAACATACATACATACATACATACATACATACATACATACATACATACATACATACACACATACATACATACATACATACATACATACATACATACATACATACATACATACATACATACATACATACATACATACATACATACATACATACACACACACACTAATACATATATACATACATACATACATACACACACTTATACATACATACATACATACATACATACATACATACATACATACATACATACATACATACATACATACATACATACATACATACATACATACATACATACATACATACATACATACATATATTTATTTAGTGTCATTTTTTGTTATTACATTACATTTACAAAGAATTATAACTTTACCTAAATTGAGACACAAGCTATCTATAATCTATCTATCTAAATCTAGCATTATCAGGTTTGTGTTACATAAATTTTATGCAGCACAAAATCAATCTTCTCCTTATTGTATTGATTTCAATTTACAACTTTTTACATATTATATAATTACCAGAAAACAATCTTTACAAAGACTATCCATTATCATTGGTTCCCGGATTACATCAAGTCTTGCTTGACTTAATTTAATATTTATTACATCTGACTTGAACCATGAACTATATGGAATGTATTCTAAGCAAGAAACCTCTTCATGACTTCTGCAACCTTAGTAAAGTCCTATTTATTTACCGTTTACTGTTCAAGTGTCAAGGAAAACGTCTTAAATTGTGTGGGATCGTGTCCGCGCTAGAGGTAAGAATTGGTGCATTCGACAATCGGCAAACAAAATAGAATAGTTGTTTGAAAATGCCTTTGGATCTGATAATAAGTTTAACATAATATATTCTTTCAAATATAGATATAATAACTTAATATTTAGAAAATTAATTTATTATTAAATTCAAATAAGATTAACTTGTTTTATATATTTTGATGAAGTTGTTAAATATACCAGCAATTTTGAAATTTAATATATTGTCGACTTTGTGAAAAATCGAGAGCTTCTGATATTGATAGATTCGCTTTATAATGTTAAATTTAAAGATTAAATAGAAACTCTACTGCTGGATCTAGATTCTTGGTACCTCATGACCCTTTTTAATATCAACTACAATGATAAAACTTACGATAGTATTTTTTTAATATACAATATATGAACTAAAAGTGCATGTGAATTTGAAGAAGTTTCTAGATCAGTTTAATGCGGAAGTAAAAGTTTCTTACGCAATTAAATATACCCCACATTTGACGGGTTTAGCATTATTATGGATTCTCACAATCCGTTTCTTATTAGCCCTTGTCTAAGTTGGTGTTTTGTATTCTGAAGAAAGTAAAGGCTGTTATTATTTCAAAATTCAGAAAGGGGTATGTTATCTTTGAGCTTCAGTCTCGAGTTCTCGAAGCTTTGTGCGAGCATCACTGATTTTTACTAATGCGAATAAATTAGCTTTAATCGTATCTTATAACAAATAGCATATGGAAATAGTGCGAAACAAACAATTCTAGAGGGAGTCTGATGGCATGCATGTATAAATTATATGTGAAATGATAAGCAATTATTGGACGAGCTTGAGAAAAATATCGTGATTTGTTCGTGGCGAGCAAGCAATTATTTGCCGATGCCGAAGGCAATCCTAAAATACAGACCTAAAAGTGACGGACCATTTATGCGAGAATTATTAATACAAACACAAGCAAACAAAATAAATAAGATAGAAAATAAGTTAATGAGTAAATGAATATTAAAATCTCAATTTAAAATATCCAGCCGCTTTAAGAACAAGAAAAGAAAGTTTGAGCAGTTTGGTCTTGTCGCACCGTGACACACTAGGTATGACAGGTCGGAAAGTGGTGTGACGTGCATAACGCAACACGGCGGTTTCTAAACGGAAAAATCACCATTTTTAGTTTATATAACATTGCAGTTCGATCACAGTAGCTCGAATTCAGGTCAGGGCCTGTGCATGATACATGCAACCTAGTTATTATTTCGGCGTCTTGTTCACACACTTACTAGTAGTTTATGTTTCGAGGCGAAAACGTATTTATTCCAAAATCAGTAGAGTGGTTCAGGCTACATCAACAATATCAAAGCTTACATTTGATCGTTGAGCGTATATTTTAATTAATACGATCAAGTATGGCAGAATCGCCACTGAAATGGATTGGAATTCCAATTGTTGATTTATATAACTCAATCATTTTTTTTGTTATTTCTTTTTTTCAGTCAGATTTTCTTAAAGAAACACCAAAGCAAAATTGGCATGCGAAAGAAGCAGAATTCTAACATAATCTTCAAGGCAAGCATTTGTCCAACAGTTTCTCAAGGTTTCCACTTGACCATTTCTCAGCAAAGCAAGACACATTTACAGCTATAACTGAATAATTCCATCTGCAAATATTCGCAAAGCTTCAAGTTTGTGTATTGCACAATCCGAAATGTCAGAAAAATATTTTGCTATCATCTACTGAAAAGAAGTCCACTGCAATGGAATTGCAAGGTAATAGAAATGTTGAAACAGAAAGCAATAGAGAGGAAAAGCAAAGTTCGTCTGAACAAAACCAACTAAACTTAATAGACTTTGACTCCTCTGACTCCTCTGACTCCTCTCACTCCTTTGACTCCTTTGAATCCGATGATGAAAACCTCTCACTCGACTACAAGGACCTCAGTGATGAGAAATTCCAACAGCCTCAGGACCTAAAGGATGATACTAACAGCTTCACCTTTGACCACATGAACCCGGGTGATGGAAAAGCGCCCCAGAATCTTAAGGAATTCAGCAATGAAAATGTGTCCCACAAACCAAATGACATCAGTGATGACAACCTAGCCCACAACGCAAATGCCCTGGCGATCGGTGATGAAAATGTGGAGCAACACTCCAAGAGCCTCATTGGTCAGAACCTCTTCCACGACGCAAAAAGCTCCATCTTCAACAATGATACCTTTCTCCAACACCCCACTTATGAGAGCACCTCCCAAGAACCCTTTAAAAATAGAGAACAAGAATTAAGCTTGGAGGAAAAGGCCAAACATTTACGAGACAAATTCAAAGGAATTCCTCTATCGATAATTAGAAACATTTTACAACGAGATGATGTCAACGAAGATCTAAATGCTGCAATTAGCTGCCTGAAAGCCCTCGCGATCGGTGATGAAAACGTGGAGCAACACTCCAAGAGCCTCATTGGTCAGAATCTCTTCCACGACGAAAAAAGCTCCATCTTCAACAATAATACCTTTCTCCAACCCCCCACTTATGAGAACACCTCCCACGAACCCTCTAAAAACAGAGAACAAGAATTAAGCTTGGAGGAAAAGGCCAAACATTTACGAGACAAATTCAAAGGAATTCCTCTATCGATAATTAGAAACATTTTACAACGAGATGATGTCAAAGAAGATCTAAATGCTGCAATTAGCTGCCTGGAAGCCATATCAGCCAGCAAAGGAACCTCTAGTATAAGGCGGCAAGAAGGTAGTAAGGTTTCATCAAAAAGGAAAGAGTTCGAGAGGCAAGATATTTCCAGTAAAATTAAGCCGGAGGACGGTCTCGGAATAGTTAATAAAAGTGAGGAACATAAAGCAAGAGAACCTGAGGATTCTAGTAAATGTGAAGTCATTAAGACTCCTCTAATTCAACGTAAGCTTGCAAGTGATGTCTCAAGCTCCTCTGATGGTCAGAACAAACACAGTGGTGAACAAGAAACCCCATTAAATCTTGAAGCAAAAATAAAACTTTTACATGGAAAATTTAAATCAATTCCTAAACTGATGATTAAAATGGTATTACAACGAAGTGATGTTGAAGGAGATCTCGATGTTGCGAGCAAGTGTCTGAATGTTATGTTAGTGTCACCTACCAAGGGACCGCAAGGGAGTAGACAAGAGACATTGGGAACTAATAATGTGAATAAACAAAAGCCGCCACCAGTGTTGCCCAAGAAAACTAAAAAGAGTGTTAAATACGATGATGACATTGGGAAACGTCAAAGTGCACATAGCAATGAAAGTACAGGACTAAAACTCCAGAACGCGAAAAAGCCAGAAGGTTCCGAGTCGACTGTCAAGCAAAAACAGAACTCCGTCAGCAACAGGTCATCTCCCGAAAAAATGGATGGTGGTGAAATGTCTTGTCCCTCAAAGTTAAGAGGGAAGAATAATGCCAAGCAAGTCCCAAACTTTGAGCAAAATATTATTTTGATAAAAGGCCTTAACAAAGCCACGAGTTATGAGACCATCATTAATTTTGCTGAAGCCAAAACGAAAGAACAAGTGCTGGAAATCGTTAAGTTGGATGATAAAACAAGTGCTTTAGTAAAATTTGAAAAGATAAGAGGTAAGAATAAAGCTAAAATTTATTTGGGTAGATGGAGCAATTCTAAAGCGGGAGGAAAATGGGATATTGAAGTGAAAATGATTGCCCTTTTGATTTTTTTAAATCATGAAAAATGATCATAGTTATGATGTTGTGGGGTACATTAGCATCGCCAGAAATTTCGAACCATTTTGGGCGGAGCTTATTATTCATGAGTGAAAATGCGCTTCATCTTGTACTCCAAAGACAAGTTACATCTCAAGATGGAGGCAAAAATGGAAGCCCTGTTAATGCTTAAACGTCACCTCGTAAAACCGAGACGAAAATTTAAATATTCCTTCAGAAATTTCGGGAAATACTCAAGACATACTCCCTCAATCGATTGGAAGTTCAGGAAGGAAAAACTGTTAGACTGTTTTGAGCTGAGAGCCGAAGATGTGAGACCAGGCTCAGGTATTCTTATGATGATCCACTGTAATCACTGACTATAGATTATAGTCATTGACAATAAAATGTAATTACCGAACTAGAAACTATCACCAACGGAATTAAATTGATATTAAATGAAAGTTCGAATACACTTTATTGTTTTTGAGGTTCGGGCTGGCTTATTTATCCTGTTAAAATCAAAATATTTTACTTTATCGAAATTTCTCAATGCTTTTCCCACCAATTTAACTGCGCATGTCCGTTCGGAATTTCTGGCGATGTTTTCCGGTCAGTCCACAGGAAGTCCAAGCAATGTTTTTGTACCTTATTACAAAGAAATGTATGTGGAATTAGTAAGAATTACTTTAGTTATTCTCATGTTAAATAATTCCACACACATTTCTTTGTAATAAGGTAAAAAAGCATTGCTTGGACTTCCTGTGGTCAGTCCGAGAAGCAAAATTGGTAAGAATATAAAAAAGAGAGGCGTTTTATTTTTTTATTTTTATCTTTATCTTAGATTTCAACAATGGAAAAGAAAAGATGGAAAGTTGTAGTCTTGAGGGGGTAAACGTTACTGTACACAGAGTTCCTGTCAGTTCCAGTATTCTGGTTCGTAATCTATCATTTAGCACTACCCGTGATTCTCTGGAATATTTCTTCACTAATCCACGTATCGGTGGAGACGTTTCCCGTATTCAGTATGAAGAAGGGGACGAACAAGCCGTTGTCACGTTTAAAGATCCTGATGGTGAGTTTGTTAGCCACTAATCTGTTTCTGAATGAACTTTTAAAATAATCAAATACTGAAAACATTTAGTCAAAAGGAGAGGGAATCCAGGTTATTGAATTAGTAGAAGAATAAGCAATATTTAGTGGCTGTTGCTCCCAGAATTTTTCTTTAGGGTCAGTTCTTGCGGTTTTACGTATTCTGCGAACCCAGACATTCCAGCGGCTTGTTGTGAAATGTAAAATGTATAAAACGAAGCGTAATTAGCTTTAATTGACGGCAGTGAAAAACTCATTTCACAACAAGCTGTTGGAATGTCTGGGTTCGCAGAATATGTAAAGTTGCAAGAACCTCATTTTAATTTGCAAAGCTCTATTCACTTTTTCTTTGATTACAGACTGAATAGACCTCTTTACCTTCGTTGTTTGTTGTGCCCATTTCAGACCACGTGATGCCACTCTTGGGAGTTGATTCTTTCATGTGTAAATATTTTAACAAAAGAACATTTCTCAAGGGAATGACATGCGGTCTGAAATGGGCAATTTGCATACGAAGGTAAAGATGTCTATTATCAATAATAGCTAGGAAAAAATTAAAGAATTAAACCATATATGCTTTTGATTTTTTAGTAATGAAGAAAGTTCTGCGTTCAAAGTCACTGAAATTGGACGATGCAGCGCTGCACGTGGAATTGTTCAACCCTTTCTCCCAAGAAACCACAAGGGAGAAACATTCTCAACACAAAATTGCAGTATCTATTGACAAAAATGTAATGGAGTTCATATCAGCCACAGGTTCTCTCAGTGAGCTAAAGGAATCGTTGAGGGTCCAAGGCTTCACCATGACGTACACTTCTGGATGTTCGTTTGTCTATGTTACACCAAAACGTGCCAATTCGATAAATAAAGAAAGAGGAATAAAAATTGTCACTGATTTTACTAAGAAGTTCAAGGCTATCGAGCTGGATGTTGACAAGAATCATTGGGATTCTATCATGATCGAGATTTCTAAGCTTTACAACGAGATCGGGAAGGATAAGCTGTTGGTCAAAGAGTGTGCTTCCTCCAAGGACAAAGTCACCATCATCTGCAGAGAGCCTGATTCAAAAGAACTGAAAAAGACATTTCTGGATAAAATTGCAGAAACTCAGAGTCTTGAAGCCAAGGAAACATATGAGGAACATACGATAGATATTGAAAGAAATAAGTTGCGCCTATTAAAAATAACTGGATATAAGGAAAAATTATTTAGTGAATATTTCGACCTCAAGTTCGACATTGATCAAGCCAATGGTAAAGTTACAATCGCAGGGCCAAGACAACAGTGCTATGGGGCCAAATTGAAGATTTATCAAGAGTTATCAAAATCTTGCGAAAGGCAGGTCTCATTTCCGGAATCTTTCTTGGAAATATTAGACATCAAAGAAGTGACTGAAAGAACGACCAAAGCACTCACGTTGCTGGGTGGAATGGAAGAGGTTTATGCAGTATTCCACATCAACGACGGTAATATCATTATCACTGGGATCAATAAGAAACATACCGACGAATTATCTGATGTTGTGAAATCAATAATTACCGAAGTTCGAATTGAAGTCAACCAAGAAGCTATAGATATCATTAAAACACAGAAGTGGATAGATTTTTGTAAGAAAGTCAGCCAAGAATTCAAAGTGTACGTTCGTACAAACGAAAAGTTAGATACGTGGATTATAGGTTTCAAGGAAAACGTCTCAAGTGCTGAAGAAAGAACAAAAAAGTTCTTGGATGACAATTCATTTGGAAGTGAGACACTCTGCAGCTTAAACAAGGGGGTCAGGCGTTACATATTGGAACACCGAAAAGACGAACTGGTAAAGATGGAAACTGAATTTTCGGTCAAGATCAGTGCAGATGAAAAGGAAGACAAGTTTATAATCTCCGGAACAAAGGTGGAACGTGCTCATGCACAAGAGGCTGTTCAGCGTTTGGTGGACTCTGTTTCAAGAGACAAAAAGAAAGTTCAACAGCCTGGTCTTCTCAAATTGGTTACTAGTGGAAAAGTGGACAGCATAATCAGAAATATAGAACATGAACACAAGTGTGCATTAGAAAAAGTTGCAGAAAACGGTAGCAGCGATGCTACCTCGCAGACGGACTACTCTAGTGCAAGTTCATCTGCTGGTACTATAGAAAGTGAGAAATGTGGAAATGCAACCATTTCATGGAAACAGGGAAACATCGTGACAGAGCACGTGAGTTGGTCTTTCCATTTAAACTATTTTGAATTGTTTGCTAATTAGGTGACAAGGTATTAAAAAATAACTAAATTTGGCATGTTTTTTTCTGTGATAATTTAAAGCCATATTACATTTTTACTCAGTTTTAGTAATATTTGTATTCAGGTTAGTATACAAGTATGTTCGACCACTGGTAAGCTCTGTGAAATCTTTAAAAAGGCCGGTGGACCCGAGTTGTCGCAAGAACTAAAAGAACTTGACAAGTCAAGTAACCACGTGATTATAAGCAGGACTGGTAATCTTCCCTGTAATCACGTAATCCTTGTTTCATGCTGCAAGTGGGATGGTAGAAAAGGTGAAGCTGAAAAGGTGAGTTATAGCCTGCATTTTCCACCAATAAACTCCTAACAGTCCCGGATTAACCGAGCCTAATGTATGAATTACTTATTAAGGTGGCTCTATGAGGTTTTTTCGGCGTGTTACCTTTTAACTTCAAATCGGAAATTCGCTGGTGCAAATTATTTATTGGAAAGGAAACCTCTTCGAGATTTGAAGATTAAAAAAAAACATTTTCTGATTTTTTCATTGAAATCCACCTTTGAAATCCACCTAAAGTATTGTTGCATTTGCTTTGTTTCCAATTTTCTTTGTGATCTTAATTTTTAAATTGCGCTTAAAATCTTGGAGGATGAATAATTTTATCAGGGTTCAGAAAATATGAAGAAAATCTGTGAGAGCATTTTCGAGGAATTTACAGTTACTTCGTGGAACAGTAGTGAGTTCGTTTATCTGTTTTGTTCGTGAGGCGTATTTTTGGCCTTTTTTGTTATGATAACCAAAATGGTCATAAACTCAAATGTACTCAGTGACTATCCTCATCGTACGCTCAAGTTTAAAACCTTTAAATGCGTTAATTCCGGCTTCTTTCAGTAAAAACGTGCTTATTCGAAAATGTCATCTTTCTCTTCAAACCTCGAAAAGGTTTTATTTCCAGTGAGTTGTTTGCATTCCACATCTCTGAATGGGATCTGGTTCCCCTTGTGTCTTCCTTGGCTTCGCCCGAAAAAAGGGTTCAATTTATTCAAATCCTTTTGTGACTGCGAATATTTTTTTCCAATTTCAGCAATTAAGGTTTATTCTGAGAGAATGCCTTCAACAAGCTTTGAAGCTTAATGCCACATCAATAGCCTTTCCTATCATTGGCACTGGAGTCCTAGGTTTTCCTTACGACAAAGCCTGTCGAATAATGATTGATGAAGTGATCGATGTCACAAGTCGATGGGAACCATCTTCTTTAAACGATATCCGCTTCGTTGTTTTTGCACAAGACGCAAAGCTGGTGAATGCATTTCAGCAAGAGTTTAAATTGGCCTTCGAAAGGAGCAGGGGTCATGAATCAAGTAGTGGAGGCATTTTTCCTCAACTTTTGAGGTTACTAAAACCTGCTAGTCGCAGTCCTGGTACAAGGACGAATGCCTTAGGTAAAGTGTCTGTGGAGGTTCTTCAGGGTGACCTCATCAACGAAACAACTGACGCCATCGTGAATATCAATGCTACTGACATGAACATGCAGAATGCAGGTGCATTAAGCAAAGATGTTGCTGCTACAGCTGGACCCGATTTGCAGACTGAATGTACCAAGTTAGGTAAACAAACCGCCGGATCTGCAGTGATAACGGGTGCTGGTAAACTGAAAACCAATCACATTATACATATGATTCCAGGTGAGGCTACTGTCCAACACATTCAAAAATGCATCGAGAAATGTCTTCAAACTGCAGAAAATTCCAGATTTAATTCCATATCAATACCAGCGTGTGGAACAGGAGGTTTTAAGATGTCAGCTGTTGATTCGGCACAAGCTACCTTTCAAGCATTAGCTAACGTATGTCCGAATTTAAAGCATATTAAACAAATAAGAATTGTGATCTTCATGTCACAGTTGCTCCCCGCATTCAGCAAAAAGCTGAGTGAGTTTAGATATGAAGCACCAAATGAAAATGAAAGCGGTGAACTAGCAAAATTTGCAAAACAAAGGCATGAATCCAGAATTGTTGATGAGGCCACAACGGCGACCATAGAGTTTATTGTGTATGGTAAGAGCAAGGAAGTGGTTGACGGAGCAATGGCAGACTTAACCAGGCGATTGATGGAGGCCTGTAAGACACGGAACATTGATGACGAGAACATATCCAAGCTGAGTGAAGATCAACGCAAAGTGCTGACAGCAAAAGCCAATGATCTTGAAGTGGAAATCAAGTTTCACGACAGTATACCACGTATTGAATTCCGAGGTAATCCAGAAGACATTATGGAAATCTACGAACTTTCCTGGAAAGAAATTCAAAATGTAAAGCAGGATAAAGGTAAGGCTTAGCTAGCACTTTAAACTTAGGACCTGCCGTTCGTTTAATTTTCCTAGAATATTAATAGCTTATTTCCTATAGCCATTAACCGGGCAGTAATTAATTTAACTGTCGATAAATGTAAGAAATACAAGGACAACTCCGCACCGAAGAAAATTCATGTGGACTAAAGATTTAAAAGAAAAACTTTTGAGGGAAAAAATATTTTTTTTCAAAACCCGTATTGTTGGCTCAGAAATGCCGGGCGATAGAAAAATCGCGATACAAAACTTATTGCGATTTTGAGCCGCCAATACGGGTTATATTGGCGGCTAGTTGGGAGAAAATATATTCCGTATTGACCGTAGCTATAGTCGCGACTACGATATAAACCCGTATTGGCGGCTCAAAATCGCAATAAGTATTGAGCAAATTGAATTGAAAATTTAGTAATAGAATTGAAAAAATAAAATCAATAGGCCATTTCAGAAACGAGCAAGGGGCTGGGGCTGAGTTTTGAATTTTAATCTAATTATATTAGCAAAAACGTTTTGTAATTTGAAAGAGCATCACAAGATTAGTAAGGTTAGCAAATTTGAACAGGTTTGGATGACATGAACCAGTCATTGAAGTTAAATCCATTAAAAAATAAAAGCGCAAAATAAATGTCTACGAATATACTTAAATGGTTATTTGGTTGAATAATAGGCGATGTGCATCAAAGCTCACAAAGCACTCTGGAAAAGTGAGTTCTTTAAAAATGCAACAAGCAAATCAAAGGAACTATCAGAAAAAAATTACTCTGTTATTTTTGTCTGCTGAAATCCTTTTATTTGCATAGAAAATGACGAAGGAAAAATTATCAGATGAATTTTTAAGGGAGCCAAAAAAGCGTAAGAACTCACTTTCCCATCATGCTTTGTGCTATAATTTCGAGCTCATGCACACTGGCTATTGCCTGCTTGCCTAAATGATTGATTGATTTTTTACTGATTTTTTAGACTTTATTCCATTGCCCAAGGAATGGTGTCCGATGCTTAAGCAGAAGGGGAAAGAAAAAGAGGTGCATCTTGTCACACTCGGGGAGGGCTCGGATGAGTACAAAAAGGTGCTGAAAATGTTTCAACAGACAGGGGGAACCGGACGTATAATAGGAATAGAGCGAATACAGAACCCTCACTTGTACCAACAGTATATGCTCAAGAAACAGAAAATGGATAACGTTAATGAAGGAAAGGATAATGAGCGACAATTGTTCCACGGAACTGCAGGGAAAAATGTGAATGACATCAATACAAGAGGATTTAACAGAATTTTCCGTGGTGTACATGGTAAGCAAATATAGCTTAAGGTGGCTGCCTACTATAGAAAAATGAAGCTACTGCGCACGCTTCTACGCAATCACAATGACGCCATGAAGCAAGCAATCTGAGGCCACTGTGCGCGCGCACGAAAAACCTTCAAACTTTTATTGAAGAACCATACACGTTTTGAACAATAAAATTATAAGAAATATAGTATGATTATTGTATATATATACAGCCTTTTGCAAAAATTATGGCCGTTTCAAGTATATCTACAAGTATATCAAAAGTGCATCAGAAATTATGGGATATCATTCCTGATATTTTTTTCAGAAAGCCCTAGAGATAGGCAACCCGAAAAAAATATCAGCAATGATATCCCATAATTTCTGATGCACTTTTGATATACTTGTATATATACTTGAACCGGCCATAATTTTTGCAAAAGGCTGTATATATATATGCACCTACTTGCAAAAAGGTTGTCATAGAAATTTGAAGATTCAAAGTTAGTAGTTCGTGATTTAGTAAATTCACCGATTCAGAATAAATTATCGCCGACGTCATTAGAGTCGACAGGCGCCTCTTGATATACACGGTTTTGATTAGTTTAAAGTAGGCTTTGCCATTGGAATCTCTGTAATTATAAAACTCGTTGTTCTTATTGTATCAACCTTTTTTATAATTTTTGATATTTCTATGTTATTCTTCTTACTGATTGTCACAAAGATTTCATGTTTCATACGGATAACAACACTTTTTTATTTATCCTTTAAATAATACACTTTTATGTTAATTCATATCGTCAAGAATGAGCTTCTTCTTACTGAGAAATTCTTCCTCAGTAAGGGCTCCGAGGCTTTTTAGCTCATGCAGTTGTTTAATCTGTTGTAAGAGTTCTGTTCAACCCCGTCCTTTTATATTATGTCTTTGGACAAATTACTGGAGATAACTGCAAAGCTTACTTTTCACATTGTGGTTATCAGTAAAAAAAAAGCTAATTCTGGACGATGCGAATTGATTCGACATGCAGATAAAGATTAATATTAGTATTATTTCAGGGAAATAAAATAATTTAATATTTTATCCGTGTGAAACCTTAAATCTTTGTGGCTATCAGTAAAAAAACAAAAATGATAAAAAAAAGATTGATAGAATAAAGACAACGAAAATCTTTATATCATTTAAGAGATAACAATGGCAAAACTTCCTTTAAACCGCAAAAATCAAGATCGACCGTCGTATATTTGATGCTTTCCGAGTCTGATGACGTCGGCGATAATTTATTCTGAATCGGTGAATTTACTAAATCACGAACTACTAACTTTGAATCTTCAAATTTCTATGACAACCTTTTTGCAAGTAGGTGTATATATATATATATATATATATATCTTATCATTTTATTGTTTTATTATTCTTTTCTAAGTTTTAAATGTATATGAATTTTATAATTATAATTTTAGATAGAGGGCCACTAGTTTATTAGTTTTTAACTATTCCGTGTCACCATCTTTAAATAAAGAGTTTATTATTACACCTTTTTGCCGAAATTTGGTATATAAAAGGGAAAGGTGTCGAAAGTCCGGGTGGAGCATTCCCGTACAAAATGTTTAGGAGTACCCATCCCCTCCCCTCCCGGGTGTTAAGGCTAATCCTCAGATTCATCATGGTTCACTGCTATTTTTAAATCTCTTTAACAGCAACTGCCTTTGGCGAAGGCGTCTACTTTGCAAAAGAAGCGTCTTATTCTCACAATTACACAGCACCTGACGGAAGCAACAACAGGCACATGTACGTTGCTCGTGTCCTTGTTGGAAAGTACACAAAAGGCAGCAAGGAAATGAAGGTTCCGCCTGATATTCCAAAATCTGGTGGCAAGTCATTTGATTCTACAGCTAATAGCAATGGTTCTGATGCAAGCATTTTTGTAGTGTTTTATGACGCCCAGTGCTATCCTCAGTACTTGATTACATATCAATAGTTCAGTGAGTTAGTAATCTAAGAAGACTGTACATCCTGCATGAAGTAAGTCACTACCAAACCTTAAAGGACATATATTTCTTTATGTTGGTGGAATTAACTTAGGGTGCAAATAAGAAATATTTTTCAAGTGTATTCTTGTACGTAGAAGGCATTAGAATCACAACATCGTTTACACTAAGTTTAATAAGATAAATTGTATGCCAAGCTTTAGGCCACATTGGAAAAAAAGAAATATTTTATTAAATGCTACCAACATGGCGGCAACAGCGAAAATTACAAACGAAGAATATCTCGCAATTTTCTTTCGTTCTAGTAATGCATAAGGGAGAAAAAACAAAAGCTGTATTGCCAGTTTTACTGAGATAATAATACTTCGCGAAAGCTAAAGTGCTACACGCTTCGAATCAATTTGGAATTTTGCTACTGACAAAGAAAAGCACAATCATTGATAAGCAAAATAAAGACGCAAATTTACAACGGAATTCGCGGAATTTTGTAAATTATGGTAACATCTTGAATCAAACTGTTTTCTTCCATTTTGTGTACTATTTCTTCTTCTTTTATCCTCATTAGTTCTGCAATTAAAGATAAAGAAACACAATCAATTGATAATTAGTTATATATTAATGAATGTAGAATCCATCGCGGCATCACATGGGAGCAGAGTTTGTTCGGTCTTTCCTTTGATCTGAAGATTTTTCTACGAATTCTCCACTTTTACTAAAAATAAATTCTAAACTTATCAAAATCATTGTCTGGCTACTTTGAATTGGAAATAAGCGCGTTGGGTTTTGTGGAGGGACGACATAACTGTTAGTACATTTGAGTCCGCAATGAGATATTATTTTGTTTCAGAATCATACAAGTGATGCTATCAGGTCGATGTAATGCTTGTGGTCTCATTTGCATGCATCCGTTACAACTGCTATTCGGAGAACCCGGAGAAAACTATAGTTTAAATTCTCACGTGATGTTCCATTGAGAATCATTCTTGGTTGACCAGTAAAGTTTAAGAATATTTTTCTACAGCGCGTCCTAATCACATACGCGAAATTTGTTGTCGGGACGAATTTGGTCTTGGTGGGAACATGGAAACACCTTGATTGATGTCCACCAAAATCTTCTAGATCTGTTTTTGCGACGGCAAATCGCGTGTGTAATTGGAATGAATGAATTTGAATAGCCCACTTTCGATATTCTGCTTGAGTGATCACGCACAAATCAATTCGAAACGAGGCTCCGGGGAAGCAATGGAGGAATCCTAATAAATTATTTTGTTTCCCCGGAGCCTTGCTTTGAATTGGTTCGTGCGTGATCACTCAACCAGAAAGGGGGTTATTTTAAATTCTCACGTGATGTTCCATTGAGAATAATTTGTGGTTGACTAGTAAATATTAAAAATATTTTTTCATAGCGCGTCCCAATTACACACGCGAATTGCCGTCTTTTTTGAAATAGGTGTATATATGACATAATGATATTCTTACCAATTTTAAGTTATCGTTATTCCTGTTTGTTATTTTCTACCCGAGTTAACTGCTAAAAAAAGTGATAAAAACAATAACGTTAGTAGATGAAAACAGAAAAACAATAAGTCTGGTAAGAAAAGACCCCTTGCAGCACTTCGGGATCCAGCTCAATTTGGACGACTTGCATTAAAGCATATTGTTTACTGCTAATACCAGGCCCGTTTACAAACTTCTCCGTTTAGTTCATTAGCACCAATTGTCTTACTATTATCATGAGAAAATGAATTTAAAAACTTGCAAAACAAAAATAAAATTCTGACGTAAGGCTTTGTCATTCTGTTCATGTGCCAACCAGAGGTAGATTGGCTGTTAAAACAAGCTACCTGAGAAGAGCTTTTGTGAAAATGATTGACATATCAACATCACAATGCTATTGTTAGTGAACATGAAGCACACGCAGCTGTTCTGAAATGGTGACGTAGAAATGACGTCACTGCAAAATCTAGATTTTCAAGAGGGGCTTCTGTATACATTTACTTTGATATTCATCATTGAGTGTGAAAATAAAATAAAGAAATAACCGTTTCCCGAGACGCCAGACTTCTAAGGGTGGCACTGTAGTTTTGCTAATTTTCTTGATTCTGATTGGCTAATATTTTTTTCTCAGATCAGCTGGTGGTTATTACTATATGGTGATTGTGATAATAATATTTCCTTGTCGTCAAGTAAATATCAGTGATAATTAACTTACAACAGAATCCACAAGTCCACTGACAGAGTCTTTTCATTTCGTCATGGATCCTAGTCACCTTGCTGTCACAATCTCCATTCTTCATACGGCCTACACATCGAGAAGGTAGATCGACATCATCACATGTTGCTACAATATCAAACAAAATAAAAAGACAATTGATTCATTGCACGATTTTTTCCATGACAAATAATGTAATTTCTAGCAGGAGCTGCGAGATATTTCGCTCATCATATTATGATTTCAGACAAAAACATTACACACAAGTTAAAATGCAAATCGAAATTTATAAAATATTCTTGTGAAGAAAAATGTAATAAATAAAAAATTAAAGAAGGAAGGAAAGAAGGAATGAAAGGATGAATAAATGGATGGATGGATGGATGGATGGATGGATGGATGAATGGATGCATGGATGTGTAAGCTGGTGAGTGAGTGAATTAATGAATGGATAAATGGATGTGTAAGCTGGTCATGAGTGAGTGAATTAATGAATGGATAAATGGATGTGTAAGCTGGTCATGAGTGAGTGAATTAATGAAATGGATAAATGGATGTGTAAGCTGGTCATGAGGGAGTGAATTAATGAATGGATAAATGGATGTGTAAGCTGGTTATGAGTGAGTGAATTAATGAATGGATAAATGGATGTGTAAGCTGGTCATGAGTGAGTGAATTAATGAAATGGATAAATGGATGTGTAAGCTGGTCATGAGTGAGTGAATTAATGAATGGATGGATGAATGAATAAATGAATGAATGAATATAAGATCCTAATATGGTTTGCGCGACACTAATCGACCACAAGGCAGCTATTTATTGCACTTAGCTATAAATACGAACGTAGGAAGTCGAATAAAAATATATTTTTTGACATCATAATTCGCGTGATTATTACTGAACAAAAATCACGCGAAAGTCAAACGTCCCTCTTATCAATGCAAAAACCACTAGTACTAAAGTGCTTTGTAGATTGTGTCAATCAGGCAAAGATGATACAATTGTGGCCAACGCTATATTTCACTTGGGAAGAGTTACTAACTACTTTAGATAACACTTGTGGACAGCGACGCTCAGAGACAAGTTTATACAAAACAAAATATGCGTCTTTTGAACAATTTCATGAATAAGTGTATTATTCAAATTCTCACATCTCACTAAGTTATATTTAAAGTATCTAAAGACGCCGACTGTCACGCACACAGAGTCGAACGAACACACACGATGAGTTCATTGACCATAACACCAACGGGGTCACTAGTATGCATCTAGAGCCACCCAAACTACACGCAATTTTTATGAATTGGTCGTGCGTAGTTATCGAATACTTTAGAATACGTTAAACACTCTAATTTCATCATATCCTAACATTTCATTCTATTTTTTTAATTTTTAATTTTTAGCCAGGAACAACGGGAGGAACGAAAGAACGAGGGAAAACAAGAAAGGAAAGAAAAGAGACAATAGAAAGAACGAAGTTTTAAGAAGGAAGAAAGGAAGCAAGGAATCAAGTAGGCAAAGAGGCAAGGAGGCAAGGAAGTTAGGAAGTTAGGAAGCTAGGAAGTTAGGAAGTTAGGAAGCAAGGAAGCAAGGAAGCAAGGAAGCAAGGAAGCAAGGAAGCAAGGAAGCAAGGAAGCAAGGAAGCAAGGAAGCAAGGAAGCAAGGAAGCAAGGAAGCAAGGAAGCAAGGAAGCAAGGAAGCAAGGAAGCAAGGAAGCAAGGAAGCAAGGAAGCAAGGAAGCAAGGAAGCAAGGAAGCAAGGAAGCAAGGAAGCAAGGAAGCAAGGAAGCAAGGAAGCAAGGAAGCAAGGAAGCAAGGAAGCAAGGAAGCAAGGAAGCAAGGAAGCAAGGAAGCAAGGAAGCAAGGAAGCAAGGAAGCAAGGAAGCAAGGAAGCAAGGAAGCGAGGAAGCAAGGAAGCGAGGAAGCAAGGAAGCACGAAAACAATGAAGCAAGAAAGCAGGAAAGCAAGGGAGAAGGGAACGAGGGAACCAGAGAAGCAAGGAGCAAAGAAAGGAACGAAAAACTAAAATGAAAATAAAAAAGAAAGAAAGCACAAACCTGGTGCAACATCCCAAAATATCCTTGTTCTTTGTATCTCACGACTTTGAAGAAGGTGAAAAAACAGGAGATAAACAAGAAATTTTACAGCCAATTTTAAAATCATTATGACGATACAATATAACTATCTGAAATTTTCTTTGGCTTTCCTTCTCAGATGTAGCGTTTTGCACAGTTTTTAGTATCAACAGACATTTTATAGGCTTTTTGATGTCAATCATTCTTTCATTGACCAATAGAATCGCTTGTCAAAGACAGGAGACGAACACTTGTGGGAAGCACTTATACATGATTACAATGAGCAATGATAACTTCTTATTTAGGAAACAAGTTGTGTGTTTTGCGTCAAACTAAATGACACTATGGGAGAGGATGCTTATTATAGGACCTGCTCGTGCGTGGTCGGTTGACACGCGAATTAAAGGACACGGAAATATTTAGTTAAAATTAACGGGATGATATTTATATACTGGAAGATAAATAAAGAAAGAGATTTATTTTAATAGCTGAACTATTTAACACATAAAGATCCATAATTTAGAATATCCCTTCAATGATTGAAAGAGAGAGAGAGAGAGAGAGAGAGAGAGAGAGAGAGAGAGAGAGAGAGAGAGAAGAGAAGAGAAGAGAAGAGAAGGAGAACCTGACTCCATTATAACTGTCGTCCATATGGAAGGATGATAGATCATCATCACCTTCACCAACATCATCATCTTCACCATCATCATCATCATCATCACCACCACCATCATTAATCATCCATCATCATCACCATCATCATCATCGCAATCATCCATCATCACCACCACAACTGTCATCAACATCATCATCATCATCTTTACTACCATCATCTATCATCATCCAACATTATCCCCACCCTTATTACTCCTACTTTCTAAATAAATATTAATTGCACAGCTCGACATTTTTTCGCACTGTTTTACATTTTATGTGTTTGCATACTTCTATGCATTGACACATTGTGATGCAAAGTTGGCTGGTATTACCAAATAAGGCGTGCAAAAAGCCCAGACATAGACTAGAAGTATGCGAGTACATTAAATGTGGTTACAGCTGCACGAACGCCGGTGAGGTTAAGGACTTTTTTTAATAAAGTCACACATACATATAAAGAATTATAAATAAAAGACATACAAACAGCTTGACTCAATTCATACTCAAACAAATCATTCTCAACTTCAATTTAAGCTAAAAAAAATATTAGTACATCATTGCACTCCTAGACACGTATTCACCTCCCGGCTTGACTTTGTTCACGCCCATACAGAACAGTCTTAAATTAAATTTAAACTAAAAAAATGAGTATAAGTATAACGAGTACATTGTACTTCTAGACACGTATTCGCCTCCCGGCTTGAATTTGTTCATGATCTGAGAAAAAATATTAGCTAATAAGAATCGAGAAAATTTACAAAACTGAGGTGTCATTCTTATTAGCCTGAAGACTCCAGAAACAGTTAATTCTTTATTATATTTCCTCACTTAATTATGAATATCATAGTAATTTTATACAAAATATCAATAACCTCTCCTGAAAATCTAAATTTATCTCCGATATAAATATTTCTAAGTCGATTTTTGCAGGCTCCATGACACCTCAGCTTTGCAATGACGTCACTTCTACGTCAGTATTTCAGATCAGCTGGATTCAGATCATTCTTAAATTTAGTTTAAACTAAAAAACTTTAGTACAACATTGTACTCCTAGACATTTACGAACTGAAAAACCCAGAAATTTTGCAAACTTGGGTAAACGCTATTTTGGTTCGACCAACTGGAAAATTCCCGAAATTCTTGGATCGTCTGAAAAGGTAGCCCTCTTTTCCCAGTCGGGATTTCCGAATGGACGGTTCATGTACCATTCCCGCGTACATTCTATGCCATTTCATACCAGTTCCAGGCCCTCTTTAATTACAGCAAATGACGAAGCCATGGGTACGATATGGGTATGATGCTGGGCATTCGTTGTAAATGGAGCACTCGAAGCCCAAGCAGGCTTGGAATTTCTGGATTTTTTTTTTTTTTTTTTTTTGTAAATGTTATACACCTCCTTTAATATGTATGCCCTCCTCCCCCTCCCCCGTTTGTATGGTATATATTACTGACATATGCCTAGCAGGTGCGTGATTCCTTCTAAATGGCCATGCCACATAAGTATTCTATTTCCATAGACATTTCGTCTTATTATGACAAGCTTTCTGATTGGTTAAAATATACACATGGCGACCTTCCAGAGGAAGCAAATAAACTGTCAAGGAAATAAGTTTATATCCATGTTTGATTTTCAAGAGTGCTCAACTCGTCAAGGCTGACGGAAGCTCAAGATGGCTTTTCTACTTGTGTTTCTTTGCCTGATCTTTCAAGTTGTTTCTGGGGAGATAGGGATTGAAAGAGAACTCAATGACGGTAAGATTAGAATATTTATTTTACTGAGGCTTTGTTTACAAATTTCAATTTCGTTTTGAAGCTTCATAATCTATCTTTTTCGCACCAATTTGAGCGAATGTTAGCTGATATACACCACTTTTCGAATTTTACTCCAAAATTCGTGAGTGTATTTTAGAAATACTGTTTGAAAATAAGAAAAATATTATCACCTAATGTTTCAATAATAAGTCAATATGTTTTCTAGGATGTTAAGCTTGATGGATAATTTTTAATCGACCAGATGTTCGAAGATTCTTTTGATCAGGTTTTGCATTAAAGAGAAAGAAATAGAATTTACTTACGAAAAAAATACGATACACTAAGCATTGGAAATAAAAATAAAAATGTTTTCCCAATTATTTTGTTTTTTTCGTTTTTCATATTTTTCTTTATTCTTTCTTTCTTTCATTCATTCTTTCTTTCGTTCTTTTTTCTTTCTTTCTATTTTCTTTCTTTTTTTCTTTCCTTTCTTTTTTTCTTTTCCTTTCTTTCCATTTCTGTCTGAGTGCTTCTATATTCATTTATTTCTTTCTTTAATTACTTTGGCTTTGGTTTTGTGCTGTTGCTGTGTTGTTTTTTTTTTCCCCTCTTTCTCTGTTTTCCTTTGTTCTCTCTCCTCACTATTTTATCTAAGTTAATCATTTTTCTTTGGTGTTATCCATCTGTTACCTTCTTAACCCAATGGTCAATTATCTTCTCATGTTGTTTAGTTCTAAGAGGAAGCGTTTCTTTGAATAAATTATTTATCATAACCATGTCTAACAGACGCTCGCTTTCAATGACAAATACATCATCTAGTAAAAAAACCCACATCTATTCAAAAAGGATTCCCTATATAAATATTACACTTTGAATACTATATTAATGAGCTCAAAAATAACTTAGAAATAATACTGACAAAATATCATATTTGTTCATTATTTATGAAAGGTGTGATATATTTGCCCCATCATTCAAAACATGTTGGTTTAGCCTGTTTTAATTAAAAACGTCAACAGAACTGCTTTATTATTTATAGCTACGATTCTCTAACTTTATTTATTACAAGACAGCCTTTTTGAAATAGATGAAGTAAAAATGATTTGTCGTGTCGCATAATTTATTTTTTTGCTATATTTTTTATCCTAAATTTCCTTCCTCTCCTTCTTGTGCTCTTAGAGTGCTCGCCTCTCACCAAGGGGTTCGATTCCCAGTTCTCAGTGTCGTATGTGAGTAGAGTTGCTTGTTGGTTCTCTCCTGTGCTTTGAGGGATTTTCTCCAGGTTCTCCGGTTTTCCTCCCGCCGCAAAAATCATCTTCTAAAATCCAATCATCTTCAGAAATACCACTGTTGAATTCTGTTCAGTTCTATTTCTCTCTCCTTTTTCACAACTTTTATTCATATTTTTATTCAATATTCTTCTTGCAAATTCCGTATCATTTATGCCTCTATTCGCTTAATTATTTATTAGGCGATTCCTTTTATTTGAACTAAGTTTATTCTTTTTTCTTCCTGCTAAGTTTTCATATTTTTTCTCGCTTAATGTCCCTGCTGAGCAAGTAAAAATTAGCTTCTAGAGCTTCATTTATTCTCCTTATTTTGTTCAGTCAAGCTTCTTATGTTTCTAATTAGTTGATCATAATTTTCTTTAATATCTATTTCAAATTTTATTCACACCCTTAATAAACGTCTGTGCTGATCAAAGTCACGGCATGGCCAACACACAGATCAAATTGGGATTTAGAGTATTAGGTTTTGTTGAGGGAGAAAAACCTGAGCTAACCCAGAGAAAAAGCCTCCATTCAAGATAGAGACCTAACAAACTCTAATGGCTTGTGATAGCGAGTTAAGGAATCGAGCCCGAGAACGTACCCCACCCTTATTTCATATTCCCCCTTGATTCCAGAAAATATAGAATATTTTTCGAAAGGCGAAAAAAAGATAGTCTTTTGTTATCATCCACAGCTGCTCCGTAGAGTGATAGAAAATTTGTAAAGCCGGACTGTTTCCTGAATTATAATTTCATAACACATTCTTTTTCGAGCGAAGTGAATTCTCCATTCCCCCTCGTTACTTTTGATCATACCACTACCACAAGATCAGAATCTTCTTGATTTGTTCTCTTATTCAAATGTTTGAACTCAATTGGGAAGCACAATATAATAGTGTTACAAAAGGAGCTACGAGAAACCCCCAGACACACAAACGTCTGTAAATTTTGTGTAAATTTCGCAATTCGTGCGCACTTATAGTCTTTAAATAATTTGAATCGTTGTATGACATACTTTTCGCCCTGATGATGCACTAGAAGTGCGAAAGCTCGGTATAATATTTAAAAAATATTGGAAGAAACAAACGTAAACAATATAGTCTGTAAATTTGTCAATATTCAAAATAAGCTTTCTCAGCCGATATAGCACCTGACATAATGAATCTTTGTAGGGTTACTAAAGTAAAAGTGCTCTTTCTAGTGCTGGTATTGGTTTTTCACTCAGTTTAATTTTAACTCATTTGAATTTGCGGCCGCCATTTTGGCAAAGCCGGTCAATAGCTGGGTTTCATTTGACGTCATGTCCTGTCTCGTGCGGAATGTTCATCAGCTGAATCACAAGTTTTCAATAGTATTTTTTCTGGTTTACAGCACATGGTGGTCAGTGTTTGACCACTATTTGGAGCAGATAATGAGATTCAAAGACTTTTATCAGCTGATTGAAACCCAGCAATTGCGTGACACAAATTCTGAGATGGAAAAATAATCATTATAGCCAGTTCTTGTACTGTTTTATTAAACTAGAGATCTGTGGTGACCGTATGTGGAATGCAAGATGCGTTCGTCTGAAGAATTGGGGATATTGTGACAATCCTGAAACAATCGATGAGATGAAAATGAACTGTGCGTTGACGTGTGGATACTGTGGTAGGTATTTGGGCTTCCTGTGGATAACTGAGGTAAAAAAGCATTCAACCATTTATTGTAATCAAGCCATCAGCTTAAAGGCCGATTTACACGGTACAACTTTTGCTTACAACTGCCGCATTCAATCTGCTTACTCTACACGAATTGTGTCGTGTAAATTAACCCTACAACTTGCTACAACTTTTTTCTTGTCGTACACAACAGTTGTGAGCAAGTTATAGGGTTGATTTACACGAAGCAATTCGTGTCTTCCATTCAACCATAGTTAATGGAGTGGAATGGTTTGGAAACCTATTGTTCTAGGTTTTTGTTCAACCTTTTCTATTGTTATATGACGTTGACCGTGCACAGAGAAGAAAAAGTTGCAGCGTTTGTTCATCGTAAATTAGAGAACATAGACGTTTTTTCCTTAAAAATGTTCTAAAATAGGAGATATTTCTTAATTAATTCTATATGATAAAAATTAATTGTTTACTGAAAAGGGTAATCACCTTTTTGAACGCTTTCTTATCTATCATCTAGTAACTTAACTGTATCTGCGCGGAATTATTTATCCTCTTCTTTGTAATCTTAGAATGAAAATTTTACACTTTCAAAATGATCGTACATGAAAACAGTACAGAAACTAGTATTTTCAGCCATACTTGCTTTGGTTCATTGTGCACGGTCAATATCACGTGATGGTACGTTTCAACATCGCTCGCCAAACAAAAACCTAGAACAATAGGTTTCCAAACCATTCCACTCCATTAACTATGATTCAACACTTTCCATACATCGGTTCACTGGTCAAACACAAAGCATTCAGTCAAGGCTACGAAGTTCAAATTCAATAATCCTTTGCAACTACCTTGAAGCCTCGCTTGAACGCTTTGTCTGTGACCAGTGAACCGATGTATGAAAAATTGTGAATCACCTTCTTTCATTAACACCTCCAAGATGGCCGCCATGTCTTTTCGACTAATATTCAATTGATTCATGAACGATATTTTTTATTTCTAGATGCCGATAAAGTTTTTGACAAGCTTATTGAAGAAACAGAGCAAGAGCAAGAGCCTGGACAGCAACAGCCACAGCAGCAAGAGCAAGAGCAACAGCCACAGCAGCAAGAGCAAGAGCAAATTAAGGGTATGCCGTATGTAACGCGATTTCTTGTTAGAAGTTGTGCACCATCACGTGATGGCAGCAATGACAGGAGGCATAACAATAGAGTCTTTCCCTCTGAGAAACTGAATTTTTTTCATGTAAATCAGATTAGACCAGATTCAATTGTTCCTGCCCCCTGTCCTGACTACCAGCACGTGATTGTACAAAGCCTCTATTTCGAACCTTAAATACATTCTGAGCACGACAGAATGCAGCTCAATTCAGAGAACAAAACAATAGGTTCCAATTCTCAGGAGTTTGAAATTTTTTTGTTTTGTCCTCCAATTTGCTGCAAGGGGTCTGTTTCTTTACTAAAATTTAATTAGTTTTACATTCACCATTCACCCTGTTAGGTAAAAATTGCACTCAGCTTTGGAACACATTTTAGGGGCGTATCTAGCGGGGGTCTTAAGAAGTGTGTGTTTGTGGGGGGGGGGGGGGGGCGGGCCTTGGGTGCACCTAAATTCCCTCTTTTTTAAAAAAAGCTATAAAAAAATAATCGCATTTGATATTATAATGTCGAGAAGCATCTCCTGAAAACAGTCCGACTAGCAACTAGCTGGGTGCCCAAAGAGTGGACAATAGTCCCCTTCACAATTTCTTGCGCCCTCTTCATAGGCAACGGTGATCTTGCAAAGTGTTAAAAAAGGCTGGTCCTTTGCTTCGATGCAAAGGCACGACCAACTTTCAAGATGGCGCAGACAATTGTAAAGGGGACTATTGCTCACTTTTATAGTCCATAGTCAAAACTCCTATAATATTGGCGGACGGAAAATCTGAACGTTACCAACCTCTTCACATTTAATAACTCAAAATTTGGTCATAATCCCGTTATTGTTCATAGAGCTCCTATATCTCTCGTTCACCCCACTAATTTGTTTTCTGTTTTGATCTTCTGCAGTTGAAGAATCCAAAGGAAATACTGATGCAAGTTCTCAAACAAATGCTCGTAAGTTTTCCCTCTACAAAACCTGTGAGTTAGCCATGCCCTGACTTAGATCAGCCCAGAGGTTGTTCTAGGGTTCGATCTGTGAGTTAGCCGTGCCCCGACTTAGATCAGCCCAGAGGTTGTTTTAGGGGTCCGATCTGTGAGTTAGCTGTGCCCTGACTTAGATCAGCCCAGAGGTTGTTTCAGGGTTCGATCTGTGAGTTAGCCATGCCCTTCCTTAGATCAGCCCAGAGGTTGTTCTAGGGTTTTATCTGTGAGATAGCCATGCCCTGCCTTTGATCAGAGGTTGTTTCAATTTGTTGTTCTCTAAACAGCATGTTAACAACTGTTTAGGAACAGCTTGCATTTGTTTGGTGGGTTGCGCGTGAATACGAATAGCTGTAAAGTTTCAGACACACGATGCTGCTGTTAACCAAATAATCAATAAGTCACGCTATTCACTAGTGATATATATAGAATTATAACCACCATTACATAGAAAAGTAACATAGTATTGGCTGCGGATGTCACACAATTGCCTGCGAAGTTGTATGTCGTGTGCACTAAATAAAAACTTGTTGGACGCAACGTTGCAGACATAGAACTCGACATTACGTTTTTACGACGTTGTTGACAATACTGCGCGCAATTGCAACAGTTGGAGACCTAGAAACACGATGCAATGACGTCTTTATGTGAAACAATGCACTTGTGCCTGGGCTTTGTTTTTTGTTGAAAATTTATGTTTTTTTTTTGAACATCTCATCTTTGGTTCAAATACTTATTATCTTTTACCTAGCAACATGTGGTCGTTCAACAGTCGCTTCTTCCCGCGTCATCGCCGGCACAGATGCCTCACTAGGGGAGTGGCCATGGCAGGCCTGGTTGGATATCAAAGGGACTGGTTTTAGCTGCGGAGGTTCGCTCATTGCACCGAGATGGATACTAACCGCTTCCCACTGTATACTAGAACCTGAGCCCGCGAAGTACCGCGTAATTTTAGGTGACGTCAAACATAATAAAAATGAGAGTTCAGAGCAGATCTTTGAGGTTGATAAGATAATTGTACATGAGAAGTATAACAATCCTGTTCCTGTTAACAATGATGTGACTTTGATCAAGTTGTCAAGGCCAGCCAGGATCAACGCATTTGTGAAGACAGTTTGTCTCCCGAGTCCACATGAGATGGTACCACTGAAGACCAAGTGCTATATCACAGGTGAGTTTTAAAGCAGTTTTCGTATCACTATGAAAAACTTACAGTACGAACCACGCCTTGTTCTGATCGTGTCAGTGCCGTGTATGAAAACATGTACACTCGACATTCGGTGCCCGCGCTGCGCCGTATCCGTGCCGCGTGCCGTGACTTTTCACACTCATGCAAAAAGTGTTCTAAATTATTCCTAGAAGATAACAAACTTGTCACCCTCATTCCATGATCGAGTTGGAATTTTAATAATAGACTTTTGGGGAGGGAAAAAAACTCTCAAAGCACAGAAGAAAACCAACAAGCAGCTCAGCTTTACATAGCTGGTCTGAGGATCAAACCTACGACCCTAGTAGTAAGAGACAGAGCATTAGATATTCCTCGCCATCCGCTCTCCATTCGTCGATGTATCGTCAAAATAAGCCTTTTACTCTCAAAAAGCCCTCAAAAATAAGGCAGGCGGAACTTGCCATTTAATCAATCCATCCGGTCGGAATGGTAAGCGGTTTTTTAATCTCGATTCTAATCAGACAAACTTCCGAAAAATGGTACACGCGTCTACCGGAAGAACCGAAAAGAGCGGGAAAAGTGGATTATCTCAACCGGAAGACCGAGTTTTCTGGAACATTCTAATCGGAATGACACATGCTATTTGTTTTCTAACCAGAATTTCGGTTTCTCCGGATAAATGGATAAATAAATTTGCAAAGAAAATTTCGATTGGTGCTATGAGATTCTTTCCCCGTTAACTAAACAAAAATTGAGAACCTTAGCATTTATTCTTTCGTAGTTAATTCCTCGTTAACTGATTGGTTATTTGCTTGTAGGTTGGGGTATGAGGTCACACCCAGGGAACTCAAGCCCAATCCTCCAACAAGCCCCCATGCCAGTAGCACCCAGTACTTTATGCCAAGCCGGCGTTCTCAACGATACGCAGGTCATAACTGCCGGTATGCTATGCGCCGGCGACAAAGGAAAAACAAAGATCAGCGGTTGTTTTGGTGACAGCGGTGGGCCATTCGTCTGCAGGTAAGATTTGGAATTCATATATGCTATAATTCTTATGTTTGTGATTGTAGTTGTAATAGTCCTCCTCACAGTTCCCTGCGCCATCTTGAAATGTAGCCGTGCCTTTGCATCGAAGTGAGACGAACGGTGACACTGCAAAGATACAGACGTGGATAATTGTCCAAGGTGTTAAAAAAGGTATCTATCATTGCAAGGTCACCGTTCGTCTTGCTTCGATGCAAAGGCACGGTTACCTTTCGAGATGGCGAAGGGACCTTTGAAAGGAAATTAAATTCGTTCATATTTATGTGGATATGAAAACATTATAAAGAAGCAATTCTCCAGATAACATCACGTAAACATCGCATGGTTTGAATCGGCCAATTTACATACGAAGTTGAATTGATCTATTTGAAAAGTAGTCTGAAATAGAGAACTATTATGCGCAAAGTAAAAGGGTGCATTGACTGTAAACTACAATTATGAGCCAAGAGCAGCAATATATGATATACTAACCACTTGGTCGTTCGTCATGTTATAGGAATGCCAAAGGTCAGTGGGTACAACAGGGCGTGGTCAGCTGGGGTGGACCTACTTGTAACTCATCCAATCACTTCACCGTATTTGCACGTGTGAGCATGTATAGGGACTGGATCGAGAAGACTATCAAAGAAAACCAAAAGTAAACTGGATCAAGACAGAAACTCATAAGGGGGTTAAAACGTGTAACAGCCACAAATTTCTTTAGTACGATGCTCCAGAATATTCAATTTTTTTCGTTGATCAATTTCTTACCAAGAAATCACGTCCTGATGCTTCAAAAGCTCTCAAAGTTAAATTTAAGACAGATATACCGTATGTTCCGTTATCAGATTCAGTAAATTTTCTTTGAAAACCAGGAAAATCAGTGAAAAGTTTGATAGGATTTAAGCGGCCATCTTGAATCAGATTTAACGTTCCAAATACGGTATCGAAACTACTAATTTGCATATCTGAATATCCGGAGCATGAAGATGGTGTTACGTGTTTCAACCCCTCAACAAACTCAAAGAGTTTCTGATCAAAAGTTACAGAACAATCTAATGTTCAACGACCATAAAAAACTAAATTAATATTAGATTAAGAATACCATTGTACGCGGGTCCATTTTACAAATTAAAGTTTCAACCACATGAAGATTTATTAAAACGCAAAGCGTTCGGAGAAAGGGTCTATCATCAGGGCAAGTGAAAAAATGTACAACACGCGCGAGATAAGTTAACAAGCGGTAACTATGGTGATAAACAGCATTCGCCTTGTCCGAAAGCTTGCCATTTTATCTTATAAATTTTCACGTGGCTGAAACTTTAATTTGTAAGATAACATGCACGTCAAACCTAAACTGAGAAAGTTAAACTTGAAAAACAAATTTAAAGAGATTCTCGGTCTGATGAAGGAGAGAAAATATTGTAGCTTAACTTATTGTAAATGTACACAAAATAACTTCAATCCTGAACAAGAACTTTGTGTTTCATCTACTACATTTTTTTTGACGTTTACTCATCCAAGCGTTCGAGCTTTTGGAACATCTTCATTTTTACACCTATTTCAAAAAAAGTTGTCGGTCCGAAATCTTACATCTGAAATGTGGGACCAAAATTAATTGTGGGCTTTGAGCTGTGAATTTACATATGAAGTAAATTAAAGTGATGATTGTTTTGTCGTTTTAATAAGTAATTTCGCAACAATCTAATATCTAAATATGCCAACAACTTTGAGCGCAAGCTGATCTGAGAAAAAATATTAGCCAATCAGAAGCGAGAAAGTTTGCAAAACTGAGGTGTCATGCTTTGTAGCCCAGCGAATCGGGAAACGGTTATTTCTTTTGTCTTTTCATTTTCCCACTCAATAATGAATATCATAGTAAATGTATACGAAATATCAAAAACCTCTTTTGAAAATCTAGATTTGTCCCGGATATAAATTTTATAAGTCAATTTTCGCAGCCTTCATGACGCCTTAGTTTTGCAGTGACGTCATATCTACGTCACTATTTCAGATCAGCTGGCGATGACCTCGGTCTTGGATTTCAGATTTCAGATCTCCGACCGACGATTCTTGAAATAAGTGTATAAAATTTCAGTTACAGAAAAAACAATATGTCAGTCTTGTTGAAGGAATGTAACAAATAAATGAATAAATGTAGAAATGTAATAAATACTTAGCATGCATAACCTGAGCAAAATCATGCTTTCGTGAGTAGTATGAGAGTACCAATTCTACATCAATATTTTGAGGTACGAGTGAGGTACGAGTGAGGTACATGTTCCATTTTGAGGTACGCGCATTCTGAGATGCTGGGGGAGGGGAGGGGTGGTGAGTCATGTCTATTTTTAGATTCGAGGATTGCACCACGCGATGCAATGAAGGCTGAAGTTTTTATTCATTTAATATTTGTCAAAAATAGAAAACTCCTTGACGGGGAATCGAACCCCGGTCACTTGCTCGACAGGCAAGTATACTAACCACTGTACTATCAAGGATTTTGATGTTTTTTCTCTATCATAAAATATATTAGTCTCACGAGTCGGGATCGAACCGACGACCAACAGATGGCTGTTTTTACACTACAGTCTGTCGCTCTACCAACTGAGCTATCATGAGATGTATACTTTTACTCTTCATTAAAACCTTATATTAGAGTTTATTGAAATAATATAGACTGACTGATTATACATCATGAGTAAGGATACTGTTTTGTATCATATTTTTCTTTATCTTGTGGGATTAGCCTTGGAATCATACCCCTATTCACTCCCCATATTTTGAATAAAATATGATGACCTTAATGGGATTCGAACCCATAACTTCTGATCTGGAGTCAGAGATGCTAACCATTACACTATAAGGTCCTTTTTGGTTCTAAACAGCTAAAATTCATAATTATGTTACTAGCCTGGATGGAAAGACACTATTCTGCAGGTGGTATTTGTAATTCGATTGTACACATTAATCTTTGAGATACTGATTTATTGTTCATTGTATGAATTCCACATTGTACATTGTTTAAGCAAGTGACGGAGAGACGGTTTTTTTACTAACTAGAAAAACAATATATTGGAATAATGATTAGGAATTCAAGCGCCAAAATAATTCATTTTCAAAATGGATCACGTTTTGAACAAGTGTCTAAAGTTTTTTGTCCATAGTTTATGGATTTTCGTGTTTGCTTATTTGTTTTAAAAGCATAGTTAGTAACACAGCGATGGTTTTGAGCTCTTGTTTTTTTTAAATAAATCAATTTCTTGTTAATCACATTTTTAACTTGTTTCATAACACATACTAAAGTATTCATCTCCATGGAACTCCTTATTCTTCTTACAAGAATTAAAAATGAGGATCAAGGTTGACACTTCAATCTTGCTGAGGTTTTGATTCTTTTTGTTTTGTTTTCAAGATCATCGGTTCACACCGGTTTTTGGCGGGCCGAGTAATACTCAGCTAGAGTAGGGTAGAACAGTTATGATCCAGTACATGACTTTGTTGCTATTAGTTTATGCCTCCATACTTTGATTTAAGACACGCCATATAAAGATTTCTTTCAAGATCTTTTTATTACCATAACTAAACAAACTCGATGTACAAATTCAATGATGTTGTTCTTTCAATGTCAGCATTTGTGGTTTTGAACAAAAGAAATGGTTTCTGTATAATTAAGAAAACCACTCATCCAAATGATTCAACTTTATCCAAATCTAAGAGCTTTCACCTTATCATGAAATAGATCGAGTAATATGAATAGAAGGGAACGGAATTATGACTTTTAGCTAACAGAATCATGAGCGAAAGGACAATTTTTATAAACATAAAAATGTCCCGGTAATATCGAATAGTCCCGGGTTTTATCCTAAATCGTGATAACAAGGACAATTTTGATTCAAAAATGTCCCGATGTCCTTGTGATAGTACTAAAAATGCCCCGGTTTTGTTTTAAAATCGTGATAACAAGGACAATTTTGATTCAAAAATGTCCCGATGTCCTTGTGATAGTACTAAAAATGTCCCGGTTTTGTTTTAAAATCGTGATAACAAGGACAATTTTTATTTAAAAATGTCCCGAGTATCAAAAAGCTCTGGTCTAGGTGCTGAAACACACGAACAAAAGGACTTTTATAAAGTATATTATGAATACCAAGTAGTCATAATGTCATTACGATACCCACAAGATTGCCCTGTTCCAGGATGTTTTAAAACGAATTTAGTAAAACTTTCGAATCATTTAGCAGATGTACATTTATTGAGTAGTGAAGAAAGAAAACTCTGGCTTCGAAGAGCTAAAATTTATACCAAGAAAGATAAATATCTCTGTACATTAGACAGCGAATTAGTTCATAATCAACTAGCTGTCAGTATGGATGTTACATTTAAGCATCCGACAAACATTCAAGTGTGTGGTCCGACTTTTTCTGGAAAAACATATTGGACCGAAAAGCTTTTACAAAATGTGAATGCGATGTTCGATCAACCGATTCAAGAGATTGTGTATTGCTATGGTGAATTCCAGCCGCGGTTTCTCGACATGGAAAGAGAGATTCCTAACATCCAGTTTATTGAAGGATTTCCGGAAAATATTTATTCATTGTTCAATAACACACCTGGAGTATTGGTCTTAGATGATCTTATGAGTGAGAGTACGAGTAAAGATGCAATGGTGAACATCATTACTAAAGGCTGTCATCACCACAACATTTCAACCCTATTCTTAGTTCAAAATCTTTTCCCACCGGGGAAGCATTCAAGGACAATTTCTCTGAATACCCACTACATCGTAACCTTCAAACATCCTAGAGATTCTTTGAGAGTTTCAATCTTAGCAAGACAAGCTTTCCCCAACGCTACGAAATATGTTATGGAAAGCTTCGAAGATGCAACCGAACAACCCTACGGCTACTTAGTGTTTGATCTACATCCTTCAACCCCAGAAAAGGTCCGACTTAGGACTTTGATTTTCCCAGATGAACAACAAGTGGCTTATGTCAAGCGTATATAAACAAATGTCATCTCTGAACTTAATCATTCGATGATGTCTCATCGACTAAGAGACAACGCCGACTTTCTACGAGTGTTGGCTAAGTCAAACCCAAAATTAAGACGTGCTATTCTTAAGTGTTGTAACACCGAACTCGTCAAAACAATCTGTGAAGTGACACTGAACGTGTTAAAAGGGGTTGTTCCGATCAGCAAGCAACAGAAGAAAAGACTTACACGATACAAGAAAGTATTACGTGCTTTAGTGGATAAAAAGGTCTCTATTAAAAAGAAAAAAGAGTTTCTGAATCAATCAGGGGGAAATTTTCTCCCATTTCTGATACCACCAGTCTTATCAGTCCTCGCTAGCCTTATATCAAAGAAACTATGAAGCACAGTAGGAAAATGTTTCTCATCCCAGAGGAGGTGATGCATATAATTCAACAACGTAATGACATTCAGACTTCACCGCTAGTCCGGTCAATGAGTTCACTCAACCAGCAAATGAGTAACACTCTTACCGATTCAAATTTACCAGCTGAAATTAAAATCAAGAACCATGATCAATTGCTACATCGCTACCTGAATTTACAAGAACAGCGAGAAGCTCAAGTTCCTACAGTTAAGGTTTATTCAACAACAACACCACAGGAGCCCCAACTACCAGCTCAGGAACAACAACCGCAAGGATCTCAAACACAACCTGTCTCTGAATCCGAGATACTACAAGCAGTCCCTAAAACGTTTCGAGGTCAAGCTGAGGGGCTATTGCGTTGGATAAAGAAGACTCCTGAGGCAGTTCGATGGGATGAAAAGGGACAGGTATCAATAGAGGGTAAATCTGTAAAAGGATCAAGCATCTCTGATCTGATCAGTGACCATGTGAGGTCAAGGAAGGGTTTTTCTCCCAAAGGAAGAGATGAATTTACCCAAGTTCTGGCGAAACTGAATACACCTGAAGACTTTGTGAGAAACGAGAATCGAAGAAAGATTTTGGCTTCGTTTAAGGCGGGTGGAAGACTTCTTCCTTCAACCCCTCGCACTGAGTCACCTTCGATTCGACCCACCCCTCCTAGTCGACCTAGAAAACGGCCTATCTCCCCCGCTTTACAGAAGCGAGGTCTTCAAGTCCCTGCACGAGGGAAAAAGACTTTAGAGTGGATGGACTATTAAGTTCTTTGTAAACAAGTGATTCAAAATAAAGAGACAGAGGATTAAGTTTATTGTCTTTGTTTATTGTGTTATTATAAGTATCATACATACTTCATTACAAATTCATAGACCAAGTGGTCGTTATGTAGTTTATTAGAGCTAAAGAGTTCTACTATAGACTTCATGCTCACACCTCTTGCCTTATGCATTAGATAAAAAATACAATATTGTCCGCATACTGCTGTCAATGGACTTTGCAGTTCTTTCTTATTAAAACTCCAGTGTTTACTATTCTGATCTAAAAAGTCTACAAAGTTTTCGCTATAGTAACTAGGTCTCTTCCCATAGCTATCGAAGATTTCTCCCTGCTCTGGGGTGTTAAAATAAAAAGCGACCCAGTGTTTTCCTGGTTTGTTACTTGGGTCTGTATTCGCTATATAACCACATGGGTAAAAGTCTAAGTTGCGTGTAAGATGGTTTTCTGCAAAGACACCTCTAAACTTCTTCCTGGTAACAGGGTCCTGCTTGATGACGTTTTCTATTTGCTCAGTGTTCATGTTGAGTAGTCAAAGGTTACGTGACGGGTGAAGTCAATCTCAACTGTCGATTCGAACTCTCCGTATGTGATTAGGTTGACTGCGTTAGGTAGACCGGTGCTAAACTGAATCTCCAGAGACACGTTCCCCTTTCGTTTCTGGTTCAAATGAGTAGAAGAACCGCAGAGGTCGGGGGTTAAATCAAAGGCAAGAATGCCATAACCTTTGTTATAGTCACCTCGTCCAATATCAATCCCAGAATCTGCGAACAATCGACCAGTTCCAGAAAATAAGGTCTGATAGGCCTCTATGAAATTCGTCTCACTGGTCCGTGCTAGCTTTAGGGTAATTGGTTTGAAGGGGATCTGTTCTCCGTCGATGGTTAGACTAATAGACGTCGCCCCGTACAATTTAAAATTGTAAGGGTTTTTGGTGTAGCTTCCATTAAACGCATCTGAATCTACCATTGCTAGGACCACACGTTTAGGCACCAGACCATTAAATAGATCCCCTTTGTGAATCGATGGGTTCCCTGTGGGTATAGTATAGGTCTTACAATCGGTTCTCCTTAATGGGTACACTGCATTCACACCCTTCTTCAGCTCGTTCAAGTGTTGAAGTTGTAGAACAGGACTCACTTTCACAGCACGAACTTTCAGATTGGCGCTTTGAATCGTAATCTTGTAATTGGGGTTCGTCTCTCCAGACATCAAAGCAAATGCTGGGGTGTTAGGGTTTAGTTTCAAAGTGACGTCTACATGATTTAGAAGCAGACGGTCACTGAACAGCATGTCACAGTGCAAAGGGCCCCATAAATCCACGATATAACTTTTCTTAGTGAAAGCATAACGCGTTTGGAGTCCCGTATTGCCCCCCGCCGTTGTGCAATCTGTTTCATCCATAGCCCCAGCTGTGTCCTTGTAATAAAGACCTGCTGTAAGGTGAGACTTTTTGGCTGAGAATCCATAGTTTAGAAGGGTCTCCAATATGCTCTTGTAACTGTAAGTCCCAGTGGACTGTGTGACCTGAATGCCATTAAGAAATAAGTCCACCTGCTTGAATAAACTTTGTAAAAAGTTGTTGACAGGAGCTGTTTTTTCATCAGTCGTTAGGTCTGAGCCATTGGCTTTGGTGATTTTCAGTTTGATAAATATCATACTTTTTGCTAAATCCAGATAATTTTCTGATCCCGTTATTTGAAATTCTATGGGTGCTGTTGAAGAAATGGTTGAGATCGGTTGATATTCAATCCACTGACTTTTGTCTATGACCACTTGAGTTGGTGGTACTGTGAACAAATCCAATTCACTTTTTGCACATGGGGTAGAATGAGAGTGAACGAAAGCCATCTTATCACTAGAAAATATCTTTGCTTGCTAGAACTATCTTAGCTCTTTTCGCTTTGCCGGTCGATGGTGGACTGAGCTTTTTCTGAGGCATCGCTCGTTTTAAGCGTTTTTTCTGTCTCGATCTTCCACTTCCAAATTGAGAGGTAATCTGATCCAAGGTGTGCTGTTTCATGGTTTGCGCAGACTGTCGTAACCTCGATTTAGCAGAGTCTTTCAAATTATTCCCAGTTAAGACATCTTTCGCGATGTTTACACCCGTTTTAAGAGCTGCCTTCCCGGCAGTCTTAGCACCCTCTTGCAATAATGGTAACGCTTTTCTTGCCAGGGATTTAAAGAAAGAGCCTAGTCCATAGCCCCTTTGAAACGATCCACCGTGAAACACCATCATGTGCCCACCTTGTTGCTTTCTCATCTTATCGAAAATAGGGTGATTGACGAAGTCTAAAACTCAACGTTATCACAACGCGTCCACGTTCAAATGGTACTTTTTTCCCTGTGTCGTCTGTTATAAGGACTTCCATAGTTTCAAATTCTCTTGTGGCCAGTGGAATATACTGGGGAGTGTCATAGTCGATTGTAATGATCTCTCCATCTTTACCTCGTGCTGGTATGATGCGCAATAGGGGGGCTCGGGTATCACCCACAATTTGACTTTCCGCAACATCCAAGTAGATAAAAAGAGATTGGAGACCAATATTCAAATCACTCACAAAGGGTGCTTCTGTCGACTTGGTTAGGATAATATCATTCCCAAAGCCTAGGATCACTCCGAGGTCATTTTCAAAACTAAGTCTTCTCCCCACATCTAAAGTGACTCTTACTTTTTGTGGTAAATCAACAAACTGCAAGGAAATGCCCGACACCCCATAGCCGGTGATTACTTGTTCAATGGCCTTTGTTATGTTTCCTACTGACGTATAATATCCTGTTGGAATTCTGGCGGCGATCCATCTCCCATCACCCCTATCGTAATAAAAACGTCGATTCTTATCTTGTACGTTATACCACGTGTGGGGAAACGTGATAGAAGAAAGTCCTACTTCCCAAGCCCCAAGTAAATTCACCCGCTCGGGTAGTTTGACTTTATACTCGGCTAGAGTGTTATTGGGGAATACATCCATGGAACTATTACTCGGAAGAGTAATATAAAACTGACTTGTAGTCATGATGGTTATAAAAGTTAAATGAATACATTACATACAAAGCATAGGGTTTTATAATTTTTATTCGATATCACTACTCAAGATCCAGCTATTATACTTGTCTGGGTACCCTAACCATTTTACAAAATACTCCTTTTGTTTACCACGTTTACGTGTTCTTAAAATAGTTTCTATCTTATACACTTCTTCCTCTCCTTCGGTATTTACTCTTTGTAGTTCTTGTTCATAAAACGTCCCTTCTAGTACATCTCCGTCAAATTCTTTCAACTTATAGACTGGAGGGTTTCGAGGAATGCGCTTGAAAATGGTAAACATTTCCTCACTCCAATTAGGTAGATAGCCTTTATCAAAAAGTTTCTTAGACTTGGATATGCGTACTCTTTCTGTTATCTTAAATTTATAGGGTGGTCTCCTAACTAGCGTGTTTCCGTACAAAGTTTGCCACACTTCTTTCGCATTGTTCTTAGTCACAGACGCTGGGGCTCTCTTTATACTCCTATGATAAGAAGTATTATACGCATGAACTAGTTCAGCTAATACATCTATATATTTCAGCGTTCCTTTCCAGGTAAAGTAACGGTACATCCGTTGTTTCAGACTGCGGTTCAGACGTTCAATTATGGAAGCTTTTACATCGTTGAAAGTATGGTAAGATCCAATGTTCCGTTCTTTCAAAAAAGTCTGGAAAACTCGATTTGTAAATTCACTCCCGCGGTCAGTGTGAATCTTCTTAGGTTTGCGACCCGATTCGTCTAAGACTTGTTCGAAGGCTTTCACTAAAGTTGGACCACTCTTGTCTTTGATTGGAACCGCCCATGCATACTTTGACAACACATCAATACAGGTGAGCATATATCTGTAATTACTGTTGTATTTCTTCAGTGACTGCATATCGATCAAATCCAATTCCCATACAGAGTCAATTGACCCAACTAAAACACGATTTCTACGGAAATGCTTAATAGCTGGTCGGTGAAGAGAATACACTCTCTGCCCTCTTAACCATTCTCGAACTTCTTTCTTAGTGATTTTCTTGTTCTTTCTTTTCGCAGCATGGAATAAGGCATCCACACTTCCGAGGCTGCTTCCTTGATTGAGGTCGTAATACAGTTTTTCCAGGAGTTCGTCCTTCTCCATCGATCTGGGAGTTTTGTATTACTACCTTACCCCCACAACAAGCGAGAACACAGCGAACCTTACGAAAAATGTCTCGAAGACTAAGATTGGGAACGGAGCTCAAACACCCACAACCCATGTCTTTATCCCATGAAGTCAGACACGAAACTGATTCTCAATCTACAAAACATTTCTTTTATTTAATTCATTATCATAGCATTAAGAAACTCATTAAACATATCTGAAGACCACGCGTTGCTATCTTTTATAGTGTCACACATGTTGATTACAAAATCAACAATAGCTCGTTCATGTACACCTGGGAAAGACATGTCACTTGCTATCATTTCTGCTACACAAGAGCTCATGCTCGTGAGGTTGAACACAAAAGCTACCCATTCGTCTGTCATGGGCGTGTCTAGCAATATTGTAAACTGTGCACATAGGTCTTGTATCATAGTCAAGTCAATGAAGTACTTAACATCATCAAAGAAAAATGTCCACAAATCGTTATCACTGGTAATGCAGCAAGCGTGATCCCACTGACTCGGGCGATCATTTTCACAGCCCTCGCATTCTTCAGTTAACTTCTTCGTCATTTCTCTCCTGCAAAGTTCAACGTACAAAAATTCAAGAACCTGTCGAAGTTTGGCGTGCGCCACCATCTCTACTTCATCAGTGACCGTCATAACTATCGCATTGTCGACATATGAGATACCCTGAGCTATCGTACTTGACATCTCGATGTTGATACTGCCCGTCAACTCCTTCGTGTATGTACCACAGAGGGCAGTAAAATGTGTCTCTTACAATACAATAAATCAGAGGTACGATGGTGAGTAACATCCGCACCCTCAAATAAAGCACAACTGTTTTCATTCTGCTAAACTATGAATTTATAATCCTTAAGATTTAGAATAAACATGACGTCAGCCTTAATTGCATCACGTGGTGCAATCCTCGAATCTAAAAATAGATATGACCGACTACCCCTCCCCTCCCCCAGCACCTCAGTATGCGGGCACCTCGAAATGGAACATGCACCTCACTGGCACCTCACTTATAAATTTTAGCTCTTCGAAGCCAGAGTTTTCTTTCTTCACTACTCAATAAATGTACATCTGCTAAATGATTCGAAAGTTTTACTAAATTCGTTTTAAAACATCCTGGAAAAGGGCAATCTTTAGGGTATCGTATTGACATTATGACTACTTGGTGTTAAGTGTTCCTTAATCGTGTTGACATGAGATTTTGTATACTTTATAAAAGTCCTTTTGTTCGTGTGTTTCAGTACCAAGACCAGAGCTTTTTGATACTCGGGACATTTTTAAATAAAAATTGTCCTTATTATCACGATTTTAAAACAAAACCGGGACATTTTTAGTACTATCACAAGGACATCGGGACATTTTTGAATCAAAATTGTCCTTGTTATCACGATTTTAAAACAAAACCGGGGCATTTTTAGTACTATCACAAGGACATCGGGACATTTTTGAATCAAAATTGTCCTTGTTATCACGATTTAGGATAAAACCCGGGACTATTCGATATTACCGGGACATTTTTATGTTTATAAAAATTGTCCTTTCGCTCATGATTCTGTTAGCTAAAAGTCATAATTCCGTTCCCTTCTATTCATATTACTCGATCTATTTCATGATAAGGTGAAAGCTCTTAGATTTGGATAAAGTTGAATCATTTGGATGAGTGGTTTTCTTAATTATACAGAAACCATTTCTTTTGTTCAAAACCACAAATGCTGACATTGAAAGAACAACATCATTGAATTTGTACATCGAGTTTGTTTAGTTATGGTAATAAAAAGATCTTGAAAGAAATCTTTATATGGCGTGTCTTAAATCAAAGTATGGAGGCATAAACTAATAGCAACAAAGTCATGTACTGGATCATAACTGTTCTACCCTACTCTAGCTGAGTATTACTCGGCCCGCCAAAAACCGGTGTGAACCGATGATCTTGAAAACAAAACAAAAAGAATCAAAACCTCAGCAAGATTGAAGTGTCAACCTTGATCCTCATTTTTAATTCTTGTAAGAAGAATAAGGAGTTCCATGGAGATGAATACTTTAGTATGTGTTATGAAACAAGTTAAAAATGTGATTAACAAGAAATTGATTTATTTAAAAAAAACAAGAGCTCAAAACCATCGCTGTGTTACTAACTATGCTTTTAAAACAAATAAGCAAACACGAAAATCCATAAACTATGGACAAAAAACTTTAGACACTTGTTCAAAACGTGATCCATTTTGAAAATGAATTATTTTGGCGCTTGAATTCCTAATCATTATTCCAATATATTGTTTTTCTAGTTAGTAAAAAAACCGTCTCTCCGTCACTTGCTTAAACAATGTACAATGTGGAATTCATACAATGAACAATAAATCAGTATCTCAAAGATTAATGTGTACAATCGAATTACAAATACCACCTGCAGAATAGTGTCTTTCCATCCAGGCTAGTAACATAATTATGAATTTTAGCTGTTTAGAACCAAAAAGGACCTTATAGTGTAATGGTTAGCATCTCTGACTCCAGATCAGAAGTTATGGGTTCGAATCCCATTAAGGTCATCATATTTTATTCAAAATATGGGGAGTGAATAGGGGTATGATTCCAAGGCTAATCCCACAAGATAAAGAAAAATATGATACAAAACAGTATCCTTACTCATGATGTATAATCAGTCAGTCTATATTATTTCAATAAACTCTAATATAAGGTTTTAATGAAGAGTAAAAGTATACATCTCATGATAGCTCAGTTGGTAGAGCGACAGACTGTAGTGTAAAAACAGCCATCTGTTGGTCGTCGGTTCGATCCCGACTCGTGAGACTAATATATTTTATGATAGAGAAAAAACATCAAAATCCTTGATAGTACAGTGGTTAGTATACTTGCCTGTCGAGCAAGTGACCGGGGTTCGATTCCCCGTCAAGGAGTTTTCTATTTTTGACAAATATTAAATGAATAAAAACTTCAGCCTTCATTGCATCGCGTGGTGCAATCCTCGAATCTAAAAATAGACATGACTCACCACCCCTCCCCTCCCCCAGCATCTCAGAATGCGCGTACCTCAAAATGGAACATGTACCTCACTCGTACCTCACTCGTACCTCAAAATATTGATGTAGAATTGGTACTCTCATACTACTTTCGTGCTTTTTAATTATTTCTTTTTTCACCCAACAATCCATTGACAAGGCAGCAGCAAACCTTTAAAAACTGGGGGCAGACCACTCCTCAACATGTTATCGCACAAAAAATGAATATTTAATCCTTGATACAGATAGATTGCTAGATACAGATAGATTTGATTTGGAGTTGTGCACTTAGAGTTACTAGCTTATACATAACTAAGTTCCAATAGCCAATTCTAGTACAAAGCATAATGGGAAACCGAGTCATTACGCTTTTTTGGCTCCTGACAATTCATCTGACAATTTTTCCTCCGACATTTTCTATGGAAATGTAAGTATTTCAACAGACGAAAATAACAGAGTAATTTTTCTCTGATATTTCCTTTGATTTCCCTGTTTCATTTTTGCCGTTGCCCCTGTGAGCGATACGGTTCTGTTCCATCCATCCAGTCATTCGCTCAGTCAAACATCTAATCTGGTGATTTTAAAAGTATCCTCACATCCTCTACAAGTCTAAGATTTCTTCACTTCTTTCTCAGTGATTGGTTTAACACCACATGCCCCGTCTCTGATAGAGATTAGGTAACCGCAAGTGCTACATAATATAAAAAGCTTTGAAAGCCTTATTTGAAATACAAGAGGGTCTTCCTATGCGTTTCAATACTAACAATTGGTCGCCATGCTTCTACCTGTAGTTTTTCTTTGTCTTCTTCTTCAAGTTCAGGTTATTTCTAGCGAAGAAAAGATTCACAGAATCCTCAATGATGGTAAGAAAGCAAGATTATTCCCGTATATTCTGTATCAAAAGGAAAATACACTCAGTGATGGTATGAGTAAAATATAGAAAAGAATGCTTCCCTTGGATTACAAGTCTCTAAATCTATCTAGCTATGGCCATTAAAAAAAGGGCAGGAAAAATTTTTGCTTTTAGAAATGTAAGCCTTGCTTTCAATATTTAGATTATCACATCTGCACTATAGAATCACTAAAATCAATTATAATCTATCTAACATGATTCCAAAATAATACAAAAAAATATAAATCTATATTTAAAAAAAAAAAGCATGTTAAAAACGAGTATAGCAAGAGAACGCAAGCATGGTAATAAAGATAAGATTTGATAATAATTCGAGCGATTTTAATTTTAGTAATTATAGGTTGTTTAAAAGTGTCAAAAATTAGAATCAATGTAATCAAAACTAGCTTATCAAAAAGATATTTTTTTACCCCGAAAAAAATGAAATGAAAAGAAAAAAATGAAAGAAAATGAAATAAATTGAATAAATAAATATTTTTTTTTAAAAAAAAAAAAAAGCAAAAATATTAAAAGCTAGCTGTATTAGTATGAGGGAAAAACAATTTTTTTTATATAGTTTCATGTTTCTTATCCTCGTGTGGTTTTCTTTCTAATCAGATAAAATTTTAGTAAGTCTAGTAGCCACGTGCCACCTGTCTTCTCAGATTTTATAGATATTATCGTGAGTAATCGTAGATCATGTCTGGCAGACCCCAGCTATCAATTGACAAATTCATTAGAATCGATCACAATTTATTGGGATGTGAATTAAGAACGATGACTATGTTCTTTTCCAACTTAAGATAGGATGTTTTTAGGTTTTAATTATATCGTTATTATCTTAACTGGGCTCCCTGTGTTTACCATAAAGATGGATAATAATAATAATAATAATAATAATAATAATAATAATAATACTAATAATAATAATAATAATAATAATAATTTTTTTAATAATAATAATAATGATAACAATAATAATATTAATGATAATAATGAAAATAGTAAAAAAGACACGAAAATATTAACAGTGATTTTGAAGAATAATAAAGATACTAATGATTTATAGAATCTAAAAAAAGGGATTAATACTAAAAAATATCTTTTTACATGTAGTATTAAAAGGAAATATATAAATCATGAGGATATATCCTAAGACTATAACATAAATCATAGAAAATGTATAAAAATCTTATATATATGGGGAAAAAAAAAACTAATATAAAAAGTTCCAGGACCTAAATTTTAGCACGAAATCTATCTAAATCAAAGTCTGTTTCTTGAATATTTGTAGTTCTCCTAATTGTTCTAGATCCTCTAAAGCAGAGTAGAGCTGATCGTAGTATCGCAAATGGGACTTTGGATCTTATCCAAGACATTGTTGTAGCATAGTTCTCTCCTTTCTTTGCTGCGATTAGTTCTGCCAGTCTACTGTGGAATCTTTTACACTCTTCACCCATTCCTCCAGTAGTTGTAAAGACTAATGGGGTGAAAGTTCCGTGTTCTATATCCATGACTCTTTTGGCGTATGCCCTCTTCTTCTCATTTTCATGTTGACGATATATCCGCTGGGGGGTTTGTTCCTGGTAGGAATCTGCGTTGGGGTGGCATACCCTTACGTCAAAGAACGCAGACCTCTGCTTTTCCCAGAATCCCCGGGCGTGTATGTCAAGGCGGGCATCAGGCGCTTTGTTAGCTCCGTTTGGTAGCCTCTCGCCAGTAAGTTCTTGAAGGACGGGTTCTATCTCGACATCCTTGCAGACCATCGTTAGCATGTCTGCTTCGAGATCCCGAAGCTCATTGTGTCGCTGTATTATGAACCCACCTCGCCTGCAGATCATGGCGTGGTCGATATTGAAGGTGTCACCACACACGCATACTGAAGGCTTGTCAGCGATTTCCCAGTCGTATCTGAGTTTTAGAGCGTCCCAGAATTCACCTTTGTTCAGATCAAAATCCATATCCTTGATCGGGATGACCGTAAGCCAATTCGAAGCACCTCTTTCTGTAGCAAGATCTACAGCTCGCTGTGTCTTCTGGGGTAGAGAGTTCTTGACTTCATCAAGCTTAGTCTGGAGCGCTTCGTTTGTTTTTCTTCGTGCGCTCTGTTGCAGTGACTTTACAGAGGCATCATCTGGTGGTTCATGAGCTTGTGCAATTATATTATTGACCAGTGGCTCTGTGGTCTTGATCGACGCTTCAAAATGCGACGCTGCATCCTGCCTTGGATTTATAAGTCCGAGCCCCCCTAGTCGCACTGGAAGTGCGACAAGGTCCCTTTCGTTCTTGGTGCAGTGATGGTCTGTAATTGATGGTATAAGAACATCAGCAATTGCACGCTCTAGGGGTTCTAGTAGCTCTTCTATATCTGGAAGTGTTCGGAGATAATATGTCCAACGGTACCGTAGTCCAAAAGTGAAGGCCGCATAACATGCTTGGGGATATGTTGAGCCAAATTCTGCTAGCTTTACCACCTGGCTCACCCAGTCTTCTACTTTTCCTTCAACGTACTCTTCCAGGTATGCTTTAGAGCCCAGGACTGCGCCTAAATGCTTTTGACCCTGCGTAGAGATGTTAATCGCAGTCCCTTTAAAGATAGCTCGAGCATGCTCTTCCTTGTCAGGTTTTGTAATAAGCCAGCACTTTTTGGCATTAGGGTAATACCCAAGATTAGGCCCAGCCTCAGTCAGTTCGTCCCACCACAGCTTAGTCTCCTCCAGTGATTCTATGAAATTCTATGGATATTTAACCTAAGAAAGGACTCTAATTAGCAATATTTATATATTCAGTAACAAAGCCCAGGCACGACCCGCTTGTTATTGTAATTGAAAACGACAGAGGAAAAATAAAGATACCATAATAATAATAATAATGATTAAGATAATTATATGATGAAATAAGGACAATGATATATAAAAATAAGGATAGTGATAATAATAACAATTATTATTAAGATAACAAATATACTAATAGTACTAATAATATTACTTATGATGATGATCAATGATGATGATGATGATATTTTGTGAAATATTTATTTATGTATCCAAAAGGTTTTTCTCAAACCGATTACAAAAGGAATATCAAAAAAAATATTTTTTTGTTCAAGAAAAAAAGGGTTTTTCGTTCTTGTCTCCATAGCAACATGTGGTCGTTCAACAGCCGCTTCTTCCCGCGTCATCGCCGGCACAGATGCCTCACTAGGGGAGTGGCCATGGCAGGCCTGGTTACATATCAAAGGGAAAGGCTTCACCTGCGGGGGTTCTCTCATTGCACCTCAATGGGTACTAACCGCTGCCCACTGTATACTAAAATCTGAGCCCGCGATGTACCACGTGATATTAGGTGACGTCAATCGTTATAAAACTGAGGGTTCAGAGCAGGTTTTTAGTGTTGAACGGATTGTCGTTCATCCTGATTATTTTGAACCGGTGCGGTTAAATAACGACGAGGCGCTGCTCAAGCTATCAAAACCAGCCAGAATCAACGCATTTGTCAACAGAGTTTGTCTCCCGAGTCCTCATGAGATGGTACCACTGAAGACCAAATGCTATATCACAGGTATGATAGGAACTTTCAGTTAGGTTTAGCCCAATCGCCTTTTCTGAGTTTATTCATTGTTTATAGGGTGCGCGGCCTTCGAAGCTACGACTCTACGGTTCGATCCTCAGGATCTCCACGTCTGTTTCAACTTCTCTCTAATACTCTTAAAACCTTGCACTGATGGAGAGAGGGGGAAAATTGCGCACCGTCGGCTTCTATTAATATCATTTGAACTTCAACTGAAGGAACTACGAACGACAAATAAAAGTAACTTTACTTTTTCCACTTTTTCGTAGGTTGGGGTATGACGTCACACCCAGGTAACCCAAGCCCAGTCCTCCAACAAGCCCTCATGCCAGTAGCACCCAGTACTCTATGCCAGGCTGGTGTTCTTAATGAAACACACGTCGTAACACCCGGTATGTTGTGCGCCGGCGATAAAGGCGAAACAAATGCCAGCGGTTGTAATGGTGACAGCGGCGGCCCGTTGGTTTGCAGGTATGTGGGAAATTTGAATGATTTCTAGCTTAAGGGAGTAATGAGACAAGTGATTTGGGATTTCTTTATCGCTGAAAATCGGGATGAACTTGTCCAGTCGAAAACTTGAACGACGGAAGCCAAACACCAGACGTCTGGAGTCGGTGAGGTCGCAGAAATACAAAAAGCGCTGTACGTGATTCCGTACTGAGCATGTCAAACATCTTTAACGTTTCATGATATATCGTGTCAAATTCAAGCAAAAAAAGTGACACCGTTGCTAGGTGACATCGCGCATGCGCAACAAAGATATCAACTTAAGTTTGCAGACACTTACTAGTAAGTTTCCCTCTTGCGACGTGTACAAAATATATGATCATTGTGTTATAGGAACGCCAACGGTCAGTGGGTACAACAGGGCGTGGTCAGCTGGGGTGGACCTTCTTGTAACTCGACCAATCACTTCAGTGTATTTGCACGTGTGAGCATGTATAGGGACTGGATCGAGAAGACTATCAAAGAAAACCAAAGATAAACTGGATCAAAAGAGAGAGAAATGCTGATTGAAGAGCATAAATTTAACACTATTGTACACGGTATCGAAATATGGCGACCTATTTGAATAACTATTATTCTGGACTGACTATCCTCATGTTCATTTGGAAACAATGAAAGCCAACTCGAAAGTTCATTACTACTTTGGCCACCACACACGTTTACTATCTCTTAATTAAGTATCTTATTTAAAAATATGTGAATTTTTATATATTGTATTAATATAACTATATGTATGTATAATTCTGCTTAGAGAAAAATTGTAAATTGTAATAGCACGTGTAAATAAATTAAAGTCTAAAAAGTCTAAATGTATGAGAGGCTAGTCAGTCCAGAACAATAGTTATTTGAATTGGTCGCCATATTTCAATTACGTGTATATTAATACAAAAATATTGATAATAAATGTAGTTGATCAAGATACCTAAACAAATTGTGCTATCACACTTTCTTATTGCAAGTTTTCTCTAGGAAAATAAGAGACATGGCCGCCATGTTGGACAAGATCTAGATAACAAAAAAATATATATAGCTTTCTTACTAATATTTTTGCTCTTTTTATTTCGGTTAATTCATTTTGACACAACTGCTTTGTTTGAGGGGGCAGGGTCACGTGACCACGAGTCCTATCTAAATAGCCCAGATGAAAACGAAGAAGAGAAGGAAGAAGGAGGAGGAGGAGGAGGAGGAGGAGAAGAAAAAGAAGGAAAAAGAGTGACTAGTAAATGGTAGTTAAAATGCTTACAATGGTCTTAACTTGAGTCCGACAGCTGCTGTACATGCCTGCTGGTTATTGAAGTGTAAATTTTGAAAATTCGTCAATATTGAGCGGGGTTACGGAAAGTCAAAGTGATCCAGATTTCTATATATTTTGCCGGGTTTGCCCTAATTCAAAATGGCCGCCGAAAACCGTGAAATGTTCTATTGAGTTTGTTTGATCTGTTGTTCTCTCCCTTGCCACAAGGGTTTAGTTCTTCAGGTTCTCCGGTTTCCTCCGTCCGTAAAAATCTGCACGTGAGTGGACCTTGTGTTCATAGATCTAGAATACTGAATGTAGTGGTAGTGTGTGTGAGTGAAAGTGTCCTCAATTAGTGCGAAAGTACTAGAACTAGACACTTAAAGAAAGAGATTTTTTATTTTTATTATGAAAAAGTAAACTTCTGCCTTCGTCAAAACAATATAATACTTAACAATGGCGGGGTAGTTAACCGATAAGGTATAGGACGAATTGACTATCTAGCATAAACACTGGAGATACCACAATGGATCTTAACAACCTCTTGCAACCTCTTTATTAAAAGAGACATGAGAAAAAAGAATGAGAGGAAACAAGTAAAAAAACAAAAAAAACACTAGGGAAATGGGAGGAAAGAATGGATGAAAGAAAGAAAGAAAGAAAGAAAGAAAGAAAGAAAGAAAGAAAGAAAGAAAGAAAGAAAGAAAGAAAGAAAGAAAGAAAGAAAGAAAGAAAGAAAAAAAGAATAAAAAAAAAAAAGAAGGAAAGGAAGAAAGAAAGAAAGAAAGAAAGAAAGAAAGAAAGAAAGAAAGAATGAAAGAAAAAAAGAAAGAAAGGATGGAAGAAAGGAAGAAAGGAAGAAAGGAAGAAAGGAATGAAGAATGAAAGAAAGAAAGAAAGAAAGAAAAAAGAAAGAAAGAAAGAAAGAATGAAAGAATGAAAGAATGAATGAAAGAAAGAAAGAATGAAAGAAAGAAAGAAAGAAAGAAAGAAAGAAAGAAAGAAAGAAAGAAAGAAAGAAAGAAAGAAAGAAAGAAAGAAAGAAAGAAAGAAAGAAAGAAAGAAAGAAAGAAAGAAAGGAAGAAAAATGACGTATACTTATCACAATTCAAGTATTACAAGAAAGAAACGCAAACAAGATCTAATCCAAGATACATATTGGCTTTACAAAACTGCCTGTTCTATTTGAACACTACGTGTATTACATCTGACCACTTCTTCATAAACAAATATCGTAACATTTAGTATTTAGACTGTAGATTCAATTTAAAGCCATATGTGTGGTAATATCACAGCTCACCGTATTCATCAGATTCGATTCGTGGGCATAATGAAAGAAGCAGAAATAATATTTTAGAAATAGGTATATTTAAACGCAAGTTTGTTAGTGATATTGGGATTGAGAAATCAATTAAATATGTCTTGAACAAATTGTATTTTGAAACAATATTTGTTTGAGGTTTAATAATGCTCGAGAAAATACCAGACAGTTTTACTAATTTGAGTTCAGTTGCCTTAACAAATTGAAAAAGGGAGGAAAACCAGAGAATCTTGAGAAAAACCCTCGTGGCAAGGGAGAGAACAACACATCAAACAAACTCATCTCACATGTTGATTTTTATGGAGGGAGGAAAACCAGAGAACCTGGAGAAAAACCCTTGTGGCAAGGGAGAGAACAACACATCAAACAAACTCAACTCACATGTTGATTTTTATGGAGGGAGGAAAACCAGAGAACCTGGAGAAAAACCCTCGTGGCAAGGGAGAGAACAACACATCAAACAAACTCAACTCACATGTTGATTTTTATGGAGAGAGGAAAACCAGAGAACCTGGAGAAAAACCCTCGTGGCAAGGGAGAGAACAACACATCAAACAAACTCAACTCACATGTTGGTTTTTATGGAGGGAGGAAAACCAGAGAACCTGGAGAAAAACCCTCGTGGCAAGGAAGAGAACAACACATCAAACAAACTCAACTCACATGTTGATTTTAATGGAGGGAGGAAAACCAGAGAACCTGGAGAAAAACCCTCGTGGCAAAGGAGAGAACAACACGTCAAACTAACTCAACTCACATGCGGTTCCATCAATCAATTCAATTATAAGATTTTAAAAATGATATTCGAAGCTAAGTGATTGTTGCTAACGATTCATGAAGTTTAAATAGTCAAAATACGAATTGAACGATTGAATCATGATTGGTTGATTTTAAGCCAATGAAATTTCCACTTAAGCTCATTGGTTAATCGGTTCGGCTAAAGCAGAAGTTGCCAAAATAAAGTTTATTTTTATCTTATCTGATGATATTAATAATTTTAGCTGTCCAATCGCTAACAGTAAATGTCAAAAAACACTTCTAACTTTACAAAAAAAATGACACGAATTCGAGTGTTTTGGAAAAAAATTTAAATGTTCAAAAAAAAAAACAAAGAAGCTCGGCAAGTTGAAACATGGTAAGCAAACACAATACTGCTAGTAAACTTTAAAAAAAAATCCAGAATAATGACAATTATCTTTGATATTTTTGACATTCGGCATTTTTATCTTTGGGAAGCGAAAATAGCTTTTATAAGAAATTAAAAGGGCTTAAAAATATAGACCGATAATTAAGCGACAATATTCATTAAAAAAATTATTTGACATCTAATTTTTGGGAAGTTCGCTTAGATAACACTAAAAAATTCTCAGACATTTTGGGTGATAACTAAGCAACGATATTTATTAAACAATTTACATCTTTGGGAAGCGAATACGGCTTGGGTAATAAGGCAAAAAAGCTTAAAAACCAATATTAAACATTTTGATATCCTTCGCTTTGGGTAACAAAGGTCTTGTATTTTTTTTTTTTTTTAATATAAGTTTATAGGCGGCAAATAACACTATTGTCGCCAACAGTTCTATGGCCCGCGAGGCATACAGTAAGTTTGTATTTTAATTATCGATATCTTTGGTACACGAGGTAATAATATAGAAAACATTTTTTTTTTGAATCAATACTTTTTTTAAATTTTTAATGCTCTATTTTGTGACCTTTTTAGGTTTTTAAAAGATTGCTAGAATAGCATGCAGTCAAATGGTTTCCTGAAGATGAATTACTGAAGTATCCAGCTATCACTGATGAACATTGGAAAAATTTTGGATGAAGTAATTCTACCAATCAGTATGACATATACTTAATACGTCGTCTATGCACAAATTCGTAAAGCAAATATTCATTAAGCACAGAAATGTTAAAAAATATTTAAGTGCAAGGCGCCTTTGCTGTACATTATTGATAATATTTAACAAACTTATTGAACACGACAGCTGGTTATGTGAGAGCCAATCAAATAGGACCAACCGCTCGTTCCACTGGTTGAGCTTGCTGTAAGATAGACAGCATTTTGTTCGACAATCTACCAAGAGATATTTCAAGCATTTTAGACCGGAGCTGTTAACTTTTGGTTTTACAACATGAATTTTAGTAACATGACGAATAAAACAGAGGAACATGACGACCACGATGAACTACACATTCTTTGGGCACAAATTTTTGTAGCTATCTTGAGTCTTATTCTTGGAATAACATCTGCCATTTCAAACATACTTCTTCTACTAACTCTCCACAAAGATCCCTTGAAATGTTTTCGAAGGCGAGCAACTACCGTCTTCATTCAAGGTTTAGCAACAAGCGATTTTTTGGCGGGAAGTTTTGTTCAAACTACATACGCGTTGAATTTGTTGCTTGAGGCAGCAGGACACAAGATTCTAGTTCTTCATCATATATTTTCAATTGGTTCTCATGTAGGAGCAAAAATTTCTATCTTGACACTTGTGGTTCTAGCGGTGGACCGTCTTTTAGCGATAACTCTGCCTTGGAAGTACAATATCATCGTCACACGAAAACGTGCAGCAGTCACGAACATTTTTATCTGGATTTTCATCCCTACATTTGAAGCAACTCACTTCGAACCATCCTTAGAAAAATATCTTCACGATATAGACCTTCATTTACAAACAACTGTTCCTATCGTCGGCTTACTAATCATTTTCTTAGCAACGTATTTAGCGTTCAGAAAGTATTCAAGAAATGCTGTCTTTGCTCAGAGCGATAACAGGTCAAATAGTATCCACATGCGTAATCTTCAGTTCGAAAAGAAAATTATAGTGACGATACTATTTATTATGCTTGTGGTTTTGGCGTCTTTGACACCGTATCTAATTGTGGAAAAAATTTCAGAGGGATGTAATGAATCCACGCACCATGGTCATGAAGAACACCACACGGAGGAAGAAAGTACGAATTGTAAGGAAAGCAAAGAATTAGCAATCGCTAAGATATTTTCAGTTTGTTTATTATCTTTGAGCTGTGCATTAAACCCGATATTGTACGCATGGCGTATACCGCATTATAGACAATCACTCAAGATGGTAGTCGGAGCTTCATGGCGGCGTCGAAGAGGAAGCGTCGGCGCTGTTGTTCCAGAAGCTCATATACCATCGATGTTTCGATTAACGGAAGGTGTAAGCTTTGAGGAACGAGATTCTATTTTAGCAAGGAGTAATCGCCCAAGGTCAAATACTAATGTCCAATACGTTAAACCTTTGAAATAGCGTTCAAAATAGCATTTTAGTATAATAGCATTTGGTGAAAGGTGGCGATAATTGTGCGGCTGTTTGTTGAGCGCTTTTGCGAGGAATAATTGAGATAGCACTTCACTAAATCCATTTATATTCAGACTTCCTTTTCCTAAAAATAAGCCATTAAGGTTTGTATAAGTGTTACTTAGTGTAATTTTAGAAGGCGTGAATTACTAGCAATGAACAAATAATAGGAACTGGGAATTTAAGAAGAGTATTAGTGGAGGAAGGAAGATAGACAAGAAGACTGATAAACTCTTTCTTTCTTTCTTTCTTTCTTTCTTTCTTTCTTTCTTTCTTTCTTTCTTTCTTTCTTTCTTTCTTTCTTTCTTTCTTTCTTTCTTTCTTTCTTTCTTTCTTTCTTTCTTTCTTTCTTTCTTTCTTTCTTTCTTTCTTTCTTTCTTTCTTTCTTTCTTTCTTTCTTTCTTTCTTTCTTTCTTTCTTTCTTTCTTTCTTTCTTTCTTTCTTTAATTCTTTCTTTAATTCTTTCTTTCATTCTTTCTTTCTTCCTTTCTTTCTTTCTTCCTTCCTTTCTTTCTTCCTTCCTTTCTTTCTTTCTTTCTTTCATTATAATCTTTTTTCTTTCTTTTTTTCTTCCTTTCTTTCTTTCTTTCTTTCTTTCTTTCTTGTTTTCTTTCTTTCTTTTTTCTTCCTTTTCTTTTTCTTTCTTCTTTTTTCCTCCACATCTAGTAATAGTTATAGTTATTATTATAGTCATATGAGTAATATTATTATTATTACTATTATTTATATTAATTATTATTTATATTAATTATTATTTATATTAATTATTATTGTCATTAAAATAAGAATGATTAAATTACTACTATTTACAATATTAAAACATGATTTCGAAAAACTTTCTTTCGTTCCTTTAATTTTCTTTCTTTTTTTCTTCTTTCTTTTCTTTTTTCTCAGTTCTTTTCGTTTCTTTTTTATTTTTATCTTCTGGGCACAAGGCTTATTGACTTGAAAATGACATCAATGATTAAGAGAGTATGAAGTAAGAAAGCACATTTTCCTCCTCTATGACAATTATTCAAAAATCTATTTTTAGCTCCGTGCACAGCCTGGAATAATGGACTACTTCGACGATGCGGCGGCCATTTTGGTAGGGGGCAAATATACAAATCTTTGTTACACTTATGGTGTCGATTTGAATTAACGTTTCACCCATAGACAACTTGACAAGAGTTGAATTAAGAAGATGGGCATGAAAGAAAGACAAATAAACGAAACTCTCTATTTTATCCGACATTTTTGTTTTCTTTTGCCCCCTGGACGCCCCATAATGCATTGCAATTCAAGGTGTGAAAATAATGACTGATACTACGTAGAAAAATGAAATGATTGTCACTTAACCAGCATGATATATAGTGCCAGAGAAACCCAGGATTTGTTTTTTTCTTCATCAGATCCTACGTATACCCCGGGCATCTCGTAAAAAGTTATTTTCATTAATTCAGATTCAAGATGGCCGCCGCATCGTCGAAGTAGTCCATTATTTAAAGATCTATTTTTAGCTCCGCGCGCAGCTTGGAATAATTTATCATGAGATTCCTGATTCAGTTCAGATTACGCGCACAGCTAAGAAAAGCCGCGCGAGGAGCTAAAAATAGATTTTCAAATAATTTTCATGGGGATAGACCTATGTATGGGAGATGTGCTCTCTTGCATCAAAATGATTGGAAGATTGATGTTAAAAATTTTTTAAACACTAGTATATAACAGACTTAGAGGGTGCTAATGGGGAGACCGGATTGTCAGTTACTATAAATGTTTTTGGCCAGTTGTGAGTTGATTAATTTTACAAGCGCTGGCCAATCCCATGGTACAAATGGTGGTGCCCAAATACATTCATTGGTAGGAGTAAAATAATGTACCATATACCACGTTACTAGCTTTTGGCTACAATAACAAAATTTTAGTAGAAATGCTAGTCAGTTCACTACTTAACAACATTATCATCGAATCTACAGCACTACATTATATCTACTGATCTTTCCAGCTGATCTGAAATAGTGACGTAGAAATGACGTCAATGCAAAACTGAGGTGTCATGAAGTCTGCGAAAATCGAATTCCAAAAATTTATATCTGAGATAAATCTATATTTTCAAGAGAGGTTATTGATATTTTCTATAAAACTATTAGTATGATATTCATGATTTACTGAGAAAATAAAATAAAGAATTAACCGTTTCCGGAGTCTTCTGGTTACTAAGGATGACACCTCGGTTTTGGAATTTTTTTCTCGTTTCTGATTGGCTAATATTTTTTCTCAGATCAGCTGGTTGAGGTTTAACACTTTTGAACATTCCATTCCGGAGAGCCTCAGTATCGTGCTAGAATTTTAATTTTTACCATAACTGTGAAATTTCTCGTGCGATGATTGGTCGAGAGCCGTGGCATATAAGAGGACATACCTATAAATGACGAATTGCTCGCGCAAGGAGCAAGCGCGTGCTTCAAACGTTTTTTTTTTTTTAAATCTTTTTTTTCTTTTGTGGATCTTTTATTTGACTTTGTTTTGGTAAAAAAAAAATTTCCGATGGTTTTGCGTGGTATGTCCTCTTATTTACCACGATATGACGTCAAAAGTTGGTCAAAACGTTATGTACTCACGCACGCACACGGAACCCGGCCCAAGCTTAGTTTTTGTACGATTCAGTATTTACAAAATTAAATCGCTTTTTTTTTAAATATTTTTTAAAAATTCAAGATATTTTCTTTGTCTAACTTTTTTTTGTAACTGAGTATTTGCTAGAGCCGAGTTTTATCGTAATATTGGGCTCCCTGTGTTAAAAAATGGCGGGAATGATCAACCACGTGACTTTATGGCTTATTCGGAACTTCAGTCTGAAACAAATGGACTGGTTATATATGATTAGGGCTTTCACTAGTTCTACTGATGACATTTGTCTGTGCTTCTGACTTATTCAAAAGATTTAACGACCAACAGTCTGACTTAGACCACGTTTTCCCCAAATCCGCTACAGTTCTTGGAGGATCATAAAGTTCTTGATTATACAAAGCCGTACACATTGAACAAGCTCTCTTTGGAGCGACTAATTTATATTTCTTTTTCCATTGGAAATATTCCATATAAGCTGTGTCGTTTTGATATAAATATACGAGATATTCAGCGAGTTCTTTTGGCGACGAAAAATCCCGCACGTCGATGTATGAGTTCGGGATCGCCAGCGCGGGATTCGAGTAATTCGCTCCACCCATAACAACAGGAACTATGTCATTCTCCAAGGCGTTATCCCAGTATTTCTCTGTTATATAATCATGGCAGTTACCATTTTCAAAAGCGAGATAAAATTTATATCGCTTCAAAAGTAGCCTACAAGATGCCGACCTTCTCGGCCGAGGACAGGTAAATTTTCCACATTTACCAAATACGTCCACTGGTATAAATTTTTGTAGCTCTCCTACATAACCATTCCTCTCTGTTTCTCTACAGTTACTAGCCATCCAAGCGACAAACAAGTCTTTGTAAGCCAAGTCAACGTCCTTCACTTTTTCGCCAGGTTCCAAAGGAGAATATTTCCCATATGGGATGTAAATTTCTGAATTCTGTCTATAAGACATTGTCCAGTTAAAAATTCCATTAAGAGACGAAGAAGTGTTACAATTTGTCGGGTTCTCTAGGATGTAGTAGAACCAGATTTGATCAGGACGGGTTCGATTTGGTAATGAATTCGATAAGTGATGAATATCAGGACCATGAAATCCTACTGCGTCCGTCAACGGTAACAGTTGGTGTTCATATGTAATTTCACATTTATATTCACAGTCATCAAAAGCCTCTCTCCCGGGAAGAATAGGCGGTCGAAGAGGGCCCAATGATGGATGGTCATTCCAGAAGTCTCCAAAAAACTTGGTATAAAGTAGAATTAACTTCACAGTTCGTTCATCATTCGCCCGCAAACTCTTCTTTTCCACTCCAGTATTATTCAAATCTCGTCTGAACAAAGGCTTTCCAAATTCAATTGAAACACCAAGCAATTTCCACAAGAGAAAAACAAATCCAAAAATAAAAATACTCCCTAATGAAATTTGCTTGTAGTTTCTGATAAACAAGCGATACATTTGTTTTGTTCGTTCTTTTTATAGATTTGTTTATATTTTTTTGCTTTCCAACAAGGGAATTTTAGTCTAAACATGAACTTCACTTGTAATTCATCTTTTATTCATGTTGCCACTTGCCCTTAGAGCAGGTTTCTAAAGGATAACCGTTTGACTTAGCTGCGTAGAATCACTGACATTCATGTCAGAAACTTTGTCATATCAATTTATATTTTTCGTTTTAATTATACTTTCAATAAAATAAGTTAATTACATGCAGGCCTTGTTAGGGAAGCATTTTCAGCTTGACTTTTGATGGATATGTGAGGAGTAAATGTTCAATTATTTTTACGAGTTAAAAAATTCTTCACAGATGACAACTGGAATGAGAAATGAGTCCACAAGTCGTAGAAGGCTATTCATGAATGATTAATACGTCGTCATTTTTGTTATCAGTTATCTTCATCATCGTCGTCATCACGTGTGACACCGTGATGCATCATGGGTATTTTCGAAGGAATCTTCTCCAACACTGATCTCACCAAAATTAGTAGCTTACTTCTTTTAGTTTTCAATTGCTCAATAAACTATACTTTTTAGCTGAACTATAACGTCCTTTTGCATATGTTTAGAAAGCGTTTATGGCGGGAATACATCACGTGACCTTTATTTTCATCTATAAAATGACTAAGAATTGCTCGAGTAAGTATGATTTTATAGACCACGTTTTAGTCAGATTCTGGTGTCATTATCTTATTCCAACACGTATAGCATGTGCTTGGATAGTTTTTTTATACATTTACCAGTACTGAAAATAATGGAGAGTTTTTGGATAAAAATCCTTCAGAAACAAATCAGGAACGCTATGATATGTTATCTTTTGACTCGGAAATCAGTCTAAAAATGTTACACACGCATGCTATGGTCCTTGTTTTACTTTCACTTACCTAGAACAATTTGATTCCGGAGGTATTGATGGAAAAATAGAGCATTTCTTGCTCAGCCACATACTTCGAAGAGAATGAGCTCGAACCAGAGAACTTCTATTTTGGGCTCCCTGTGTAACGCGGGAACGAGGCAATCCATGATGGCTGCTAGCGCTCGAGGTTCATCAAAAATTTTGCGTAATTTTGCTCGAGCAAAACACAGTTCTAGCAAACTATTTGATCCCCATGAGAGCGTAATAGTTCGACAACCTGCTGCTACAACTACAGTGCCCTCTGTTTCTCAATTTCCTTTGAAGTTAGAAACATATCTAAGACTGGCCAATATCCCATATAAGAATCGTTTTGGAAAAGCGTTGTCTTCCAAAGGCAAAATCCCATGGATACAGTACAAAGACGATGAGGTAGCTGATTCAAATTTCTGCATTAGATACCTGAATGAGAAGTTCTCGGTGGATTTAGATGCAGGGTTGAGTGCGAAAGAGAAAGGTGTTAGTCATGCCTTGATCACCATGTTGGAAGAAAACAGTTACTGGTAAGGAACACAGGAAGCCCAATTTACAACACATTAGCTATTTTAATTGTTTACCATTCTGGGGATTATAGTCTGATTAAATGTCTTAAGGAACACCATGCATGCTTTCTATACTCATTTTTTATTGAATATTTCTAGGATAAAATTTATTATTTATTTTTTATTTATTATTTATTCACAAGCATTATTACAACGCTAGCTTCCCAATCACAAGCACAAAATCATACCATTTACTGTCGCAACAAAGTTGGTTTTGGTGGACGTCAATTATCACAGCATTTACACAACATTCTATGTGGCATCTACCTTGATAACTTTTTTTTTCGACAATGTCATGGAAACAGTTTGATTAACGTCCACCAATGCCTTATTTTGTCGTGACAGTGATTTGTACATTTGATTGTAAACTAACAGCCATAATAAACGTTTCCTGAATTTGATTGAGTGACTTTTAGCAGTGGCTTCATCCAAGTCAAGGTTGGACTTGATGAAATACAGTAAATGATTAGCTTGTATGAACACATCAAGTCCAACTTGACTTTAATGGTCACTCAAGCGAATTTGGAAAAAGTTTATTGGGAAGCCTTTTACAATGTAACACAATGATAATATAGAATAGAAACAAAACAGTTCAACCCAAGCAAAACTTAATCCACTGATCCCAGTGGGACTTGAACCCAGGTCACATTGGTGAGAAGCAAGTGCACTCACCACTTTGCCAGCTGGGCTTTCCTAACGGCAACTCTAAACTTTATATCCACCTAGACACACTGTGTTTGCTAGTCTCTTTTACCCTTGTACATGTATCCTCAAACCTATATCCCTCAACTCTGCCTAGCCATCCCCCCACTACAAACACACACATTAATATTTTGTTTGCTCATTGATTTATGCAGAAGGTGCAAAAATAACTCAACTCCCTTTGCCATTTACAAGTGAAAGACCTCTCACTTTTATAATTCTGAAATCCTTTCCTTCAGGACTATAGTCTATTATCGTTGGATTGAGACACCCCAGAAGACAGTCGACTTTCTTTTCCCAACTGCTTCTCCTTGGATGAAAAAACTTATAGTGTTTGGGGGTCAGCGTAGAGTAAAGAGTTATCTACATGGACATGGGATTGGCCGGCACACCAAGGATGATATATACTCCATTGCGTACCGTGATCTTGCAAGTGTATCAGCAATATTAGAGAATGCACCATTCCTTCTGGGTGATAAACCAACGCTTGTTGATACAGCAGCCTTTGGTTTCTTAGCCAATGTCCTATGGCACGACACGGGATGTCCAGTAAATACAATGATAAGTAAGGATTTTCAAAATATTGAAGGTTATTGCCAAAGGATTAAGGAACAAGTATGGCCAGATTGGGATGATGAAATTGCTATGAGAAAAGCAATAAGGTACAAAAAGAAGAAGTAACTAATTTTCAAAGCTTACAAGTTTGCATGCAGAAGTATTTCAGTGTTGTTGTAATTGTATCCAATATGAAGGGCAGATCCCCGAGGGGTGGTTTGGGTGGCTATCAATCCCCCTTTGGATTTAATAATAGGAATAATAATAGAAATAATGATAGGAAAAATAATAGAAATAGGAATAAAGAGTAACATAAAACCTAAAAAGAATGCTATGTAATGCCTTTCTAGTTATTAACTAGAAATAAATAGGGGGTGGTTGTTAACTAGTAATAAATGAAGGAACACATGAATATGTATTTGATTCTATCAATAAAAAGTGTCTTGTCTTTGCCTTTTTCCATATATGCTCGCTGTCATTTTCTTAAAATCTCCCCTGAGCTGGTCTACCCTCCTTAGTAGCAATTTTTTCATAGCTATAAACTATAATATAAAGTCAACAACTGCTAGCTAGGATTAGAGTGAAAACACTAAACCTGTGGGGAAAAAATTGCTTATTAATGTGCTATAGTCAAATAGACACAAAAGAAAACAATGGAATTTGGGTCTACTAATTATGTGTATTAGTCTAATATCTATTATACGGGTTTAGTGACTTCACTCTAAAAACTTCTTAAATAATACAAATTCAAATAATTTTATTGCTTGATTCCATGACCTCATTAGTTACATTTACATGTTATTTGAAAAATTTATATGCATGTGTAATATATTGTAAAATTAATAAAAATAGTCCCCAACGTCTTGAAGTAAAAATTTTGTGAACTACCCTTTCATGTGACATCAAAGCAGCTCAATTTGGAGGACAAAACCATTGGTTCCTTTTCTCTGGAGATTGAAATTCTTTGACGTCGCATGCAAGGGGTCTATACAGCTATTTAAAAAAAGGTTGGAGGTTTTGTTGCATGTTGCATGTTTCATGTTGCATACCAAGCTTGAAATGTATCACATTCATATGTAAATAATGTCAGCACAGAAGAAAATATGCTGCCCTGGAAAAACATGAAAGACAAAGTCTGTAAAATCCCATATTGTTGTCGAATCTTTCGCTGATAGAATTCACATCACCCATACTGCATTTCGGGCTTGGTATGCAACATGCAACATACAACAAGCAACAAAACCTTCACCAACCTTTTTTGAAATAGGCTGTATATTTGTTTTGTACATTTTCATAGGTGGAATTTTGAAGTTCTGAGACAGTCAGTTTCCCTCCTCCCACAAATCTCCTTGCCTTCCCTATGTGACAATTTTATTTCCCAGCCCAAAATTTTGCAAAATCCCAGTACCAGCCATGCAAAATCTTAGACCGAATTATAGAGTTAGAGTTTTTGAAATAGCTCATAATTACTGTATATACGACACATCCCAAAAGATGTATCTTCTTGATGTTCACAAATAAATAATATGCTCAAGGGAATGGCAACACACTGAAGTGGGATGACATTATACCCAAGCTAAAAACAGTCTCGTTTATTAATTCTAAGTATATCTATATAAGTGATTGGAAAATCCCATAAAAATCTAGTATAATTGACACATTGTTTGTATATTGAGATATGAGTTTATACTTGCTATTATAGTGACTATTTACAAATAAAAAAGCTAAGATTACTTCTGGACTGTTTTTGTGCTTGTCATGAGTTCCAATAGTGCTCCAACTGCTCCAAAGTAACCCTAAAAAGACAAAAGAAAGATATTTTGTTACCTTATTTAATTCATAATGATGCCAGCAACCAAAACAAGATGAGTGCATAAGTGATAAAAAGCAAAACCTGCAGTTTTAATAAAAAATTTGAGAAGTTGCTCAGTACGTAGTGGCTCTAAATAGTAGCTATTCATCCACTGAAGAGAAAAAACCCTTGAAGCACAGGAGAGAACCAACAAGCTACTCTACTCACATACGACACCAAGCCTAGCAGGACTCGAGAATATATATTAAGATATTATATATAATATATAAGTATAAGAGAATATATG